>OX352772.1:100882199-101222199 GCA_947095535.1 Poecilobothrus nobilitatus
TTATCCCGAGTAATCCCGAGTAGTTATCTCTGTCATGGGAAAAAATCATGCCATATCGCACTAACCTACATTCTGATTGATGGGTTTAATGTAGGTTATTCTTAGTTAGTAGGTCAAAAACTAGTTGTGATTGTTTTGGTTTGGGTTGCATGCAAGTTAGGTAGAAAATGTGGGTTCTTAACTTATAAGTTCCAAATGGTTGTATAGTAGGAAGTGAAGGTTGTTTGTACTTTGGAAGTTGCCAGGCAAGTTTAATGAACTGAACAAATTTAGGATATTTAAATTTTTCAATAAATTCATTGGTACTTTGTAATAGGGTATCATACAAATAAAAAGAATAATTTTTTCAAGTCAAATCAAGTTTGTTTTTATTGCACAAATTCATATGCTTAATAAAATATATGTACATAGGTAAAAGGAGATATTAAAGAATCGAAAAAAAACTTGATTTTATTATTGGATAAAAATATTCATAAATACTTTTGAATACTAAGATGAAAAATAATAAAAATAAAAACGAAAACGCAATAAAGAAGTATAAAGTACAGTTGGTTTTTAGTTTTATTTTGTTAAAAGAAGATTAATTATTAAAAGTTGTTATTATAGTTTTAAAGTTGCAAAAATAAAAATAAGAAAAAGATCATACAAATAGCAAGAAAATAATTTTTTCAAGTCAAATCAAATTTTTTTTTATTACGCAAATTCGTAGGATTAATAATATATAGGTAAAAGGATAAAAAAAAAGAGAAAAGAAAATTTGATTTTATTATTGCATAAAAATGTTCATAGATAATTTATAATATCAAGATGTAAAATAATAAAAATAAAAAAGAAAAAACAAAAATTTGTTTAAGGTATTACATAAGACCAACATATGTATATTAAATAAGTACATATGAACTTTCAAGTGTCAGATTCTTAGTGCCTAGACCGACGTCCAATATAATGGGATGAAACCCTTACCTGCGAACGCAGCATACTGGCTAGGGAGTAGGGATAGGAAAGGATAGGAAATGGATACGGAAACATTGAATTGGGAGTGGGACTGTAAGGAAACAATGAATCCGCCTATTATTATTACTATTTTGCTAACAGTGACTAAAGCGTCACAACAGCTACAACATGTAGTAGTAGTATATAGTAACTACATGAGGTAATTATTGAAGGCAACTCCCACTGTCACTGTAGAGGTTACTATTATTGGTATTAATATTATTATTATTTTACTACAGAGTCAGCGCCATCAGTGGATTACAACGTGCAGCAGTATATAACACCTTACTTGCATGATATAACCAAAGATAGCTCCACTGTAGTTGCTATTATTATTATTACTATTATTATTATTATAATTATTGTTATTATTACTATTACTTTTATTATTATTATTACTATTATTATTTTTATTGTTATTATTGTTATTATTTTACTACAGAGTCAGCGCCATCAGTGGATTACAACGTGCAGCAGTATATAACACCTTACTTGCATGATATAACCAAAGATAGCTCCACTGTAGTAGCTATTATTATTATTACTATTATTATTATTATAATTATTGTTATTATTACTATTACTTTTATTATTATTATTATTATTATTACTATTATTTTTATTGTTATTATTGTTATTATTGTTATTATTTTACTACAGAGTCAGCGCCATCAGTGGATTACAACGTGCAGCAGTATATAACACCTTACTTGCATGATATACCCAAAGATAGCCCCATTGTAGCAACTTATTACTATTATTATAATTATTGTTATTCTTACTATAACTATTATTATTAATATTATTATTAATATTATTAATGTTATTATTACTACTATTACTACATATTTAAATTTATGACCTGACCGGGGTTTACCTGATATAAAAGTACTACATATTTTTTATTTATGACCTGACCGGGGTTTGAACCCAAGAGCCTTCGCTTGAAAGGTTGGCGACTTAACCACTGCGCCATGAGTCGGATTTACCTGATGTAAAATAAGTTGCAAAAACTAGTTTGACTCTTTCAAACAATTTAAAAACTTATGAATGCAAATGCTAAAAAAAAAAATTAAAATAAGAACAAAAAGAAAAGAAAAAAAAATTATCGAATAGGTGCATCTGTTTTGAAAGATTTCTATTTTCTGTTCTATAAGAACCTTGAGAAAATAACCAGAAATCTTCGATTTAGTTGTTGTTATTATTGTTGCATTATATACTGTAAGGAATAAAAAACAAGGTAGAATGTAAACCAACGGTTTTTAAAAGCGCACATTTCCAAAACTCAATACAAACTGTTTAGAATTGTGACTTACACAAAAATTTGAAAATTTCATGTAATAAGAAAAAATGTGAAAATAGGACATTTTTGAAATTTTGAGGGGCTATAAGTCCGGAATCCTATATAACTAAGAAAAGCCGTTAACATACGTAAAAATATATTATTAAACCTTTAATTTTCATGTCTTGCCGAAGAAAAATTTGTACAGGTGCCTAAGTTACAGGTGTCTAAAAATAGCAAATTTTCAATTTTTGAGGCGTAATAACTCTTAAAGAGGGGGTGTTACCAAAAAATTTTCTGAGGAAACTTATACTAATTCTAAAAGTTCTTTCTTGTCTCAAAATTTCAGGTTCCTATCTAAAGGGGTGCCGGAGTTATGAAAAAAGAAATTTCATGCAAAATGTGGTTTTCACATAACGGTAAATTTATATCCTAAATTACAAAATATTACATAATTTTGATATTTTTTTATATAGATAATAAAATTTTAGATCTTCTGGCGGTTTTAGATTGCAAAATTATTACGCAGAGCCCGAGATATATACATCTGAAAATGGGGCTTTTTCGCAATTTTGAAGAGCTGCTACTTTGGAACCCTTTACAATTAAAATAAACCTTTAACACACGTAAAAATATATTATTGTAGCTTTAATTTTTATATCTTGCAGAAGTAAAATGTGTACAGGTTCCTAAGTTACAGGTGTTTAAAAATAGCAAATTTTCAATTTTTAAGCCCTAATAGCTCATAAACAGGGGGTGGTCCGAAAAAATTTTCTGAGCAAACTTATACTAATTCTAAAAGTTCTTTCTTGCCTCAAAATTTCAAGCCTCTATCTAGAAGCGTGCCGGAGTTATGAAAGTAGAAAAATCATGCAAAATTTGGTTTTCACATAACGGTAAATTTAAATACTAAATTTAAAAAAATTGTATAATTTTGATATTAATTTACAAAGATAAAAGAAATACCTGTCGAATAACGTTTTCAGATTGAAAAAATCTTAAGCAGAACATAAGATATATGCATTTAAAAATAGGGCTTTTTCAAAGTTTGAGGGGCTGTAGCTCCGTAATGGGGGGGGCTACATGAAAAAGTTGTTCCACAAAATTATTTTTTTTATGAGACCTACCTATGGTTAAAATTTTTTTTCTCTATCTTTAACGGTGTAGAAGTTTTGTAAACAGACGGACGGACGGACGGACGGACAGAGTGAAACTAATAAGCACATTTTTTCAAAATTTTTTTGGAAATGTGCTAAAAAAATTAAAGGACTAGTTAATTGCTTTTGGTATCTGTATATGAATAATAAAAACAAATTTATTTATATATATAAATTTTTTATTTTTAAATTTGTTATTTTGTTGATAATAATGACCTGAAACTTTAAAAAGAAAAAGTTTTTATTTCTTCTGAAATCTTATACCGTTCTAATCCCAATTTGAAAAGCAAATTAAGAACAAACATTTTTATTTTTTTTAAATTTTATTTTAACCCATTTTAAGTTTTTAAAAAGCTATTTATAAAAATAAAGTTTAATATTTAAAAATTATTATTGTAAATTTTTATTGTATTAAATAATATAATTAGTTGTATCTTCTAAAAGCAGCAATTTTCCATTTTTATTCACCAAATATAATTCTCCTTTTTCGAAGCTTTCTATATTAGTATCTTCATCAAAGATTTTAGCGTATATGTCCGGGCAAAAATGATGTAAATTTTGGTTTCAAAAACCCACATTTGTATTTCCTAATTTTTTCAACAATGTAGAACGGTTCCGGTTCCATATCTATTTGTCATAAGAATTTTTAAAACTATTTAGCTATTCACCGTTTTACATAATTATGAATATCTCCTCTTCTTAGAGGGGAATGACCCTTGTTAAGGTTGATTTTATTGAAGTTGTTGATGTTGACGTTGTTGAAGTTGATGTTGATGAGGTTGATGTTGCCGTTGTTTTTGTTGTGGTTGTTGCTGTTGTTGTGATTGTTGCTATTGTTGTTGTTGTGGTTGATCCTTCCTTCTTTTTGCAGGAAGATGCACAGCTTCATTAGATGTAATACTTAGGAACAAGCTAATGAATTCTTGAGCCATTTTGCTTTTTCTAAATATTGAATTAAACTGTAGCTCTTATACAAAATTTCACTGTATTCATACTAATTTAAAAATATGTAGAAGATAGAAGATAGATTCAAGATTACATGTTTTTAAGAACTATAATTAATTGGTTTCACTTTTAGACATTCAAATACAATTTTGCTAATTCTAATTTCCATTCCTTTCTATTTTGAGATAATTTATTGGCTATAATTTTTTTTTATTTTGCTAGGTTTAGGATTAAATGCATTCCAATTACATTGTTGCAGAGTATTTTTCGATTAATTTTTCTATTTCTATTTTAAGAAAAACGTAACATAATTTATTAAAATATCTTTTGCATACAGCGGTGCTTTACAAAATTTCTATCCTTAGTTTACGACAAAATTATAAGAGTGCATTATACTTAGGGGATATATATTTGATTAAAGTGCATTCCGATTACGTTGTTGCAAACTATTTTTCGATTAATTTTTTTTTTATTTTATTAGGTTTAGATTTTTTAAAAAGGTTAAAGAATATTTTTGTACAACAGTGCTTGATTTAATTTTAAACCGAAACAGTGTCCAAAAAACTTATCCTCCAAAGGTTTTTGAATTCTGCCGAGAATATAACGCGTTACACAATTGAAAGCGACTGTACAGAGGTCGTTAAGAGATTTAACGTACGTGGACGTAAAATTAAATTATTATAAGACCAGTACCAAATAATGTGGAACCCACCAGCTAGATCAAAGATGCAGTGTACGAAATTATAAAGTATATAGCAAGTGATATAAGTTCTATAGACAAAATAGGATTGACTTTCTGTGGAGAAAGTTTTAAGGAACACGACCCTGCATACCTGAATTTTAAAACAACACATATTTAACATTTTCCTTTTCTATGTATAAGATTAAGTACAGACTGCTTCTGTATAATAGCTACAAGTTAAATACACAAGTTAAATTACCAGCTGAATTAATTAAATCAAAAACAAAATTTATCAACTACGATGATGAATGCCTACGAAACAGCTATCATCCGCATAAAAAATAAAGACAGCCTGTGTCTTGGGCGTGCGTTAGTTGTTGCTATAGCCAAAGTGGAAAAGTTTGTCTAATATAGAAAAATATTTTGTGATACAAAACTTCAAACTTTAACGGCATTATATTTAGTAAATAAATCTGGAGTTTCAATTCCACCTAAAGGTTGTGGAATAAAAGAGTTGCAGCAATTTCAAACTTTTTTACAAAAATATAAAATTCTTGTGTACAAATATGGAGAAGGAAGGAGAAAAGAAGTGATGTTTAAAGGAAATAATAAAAGGAAAAGCATCAATTTGCTTTATTGCGATCACCATTATATTGTAATAACTTCTCTTACAACTCTCTCTTTTCTGCTAGCTATTATTGTGTAGATTGTCATAAGGTACTAAAAAAACAATGAAAGTAGATGTTCAAAAAACTGTCCATGCTGTCAAAAGTCACCCCAGTGTCCTAAAAATACAAAAGATATTTTATATAAAGAATGAAATCGTACCTTTCGAGCTCAAACATTTTTACATAATGACAAGATATGAACATCAACAAAATTAAGTATCTGTGAGGAAATTCTAAAATGTAAAAGCTGTTTCAAAGTACAAAAATTGAACAGAAGTCATACATACGGATAATTTGATTTATAGTGATGATTTGATAGTGAGCATGTCATACAAGATCATCAATGTTTTATTCAAAAAGGAAAAAGCCTATCAAAAAATTCTAAAAAAGACTTTATTTAAGTATTTTACGATTTACAAACTAAGCAGGAAGATTATACATTATCAAAAACAAAGCAACACATTCGAAATTTATGTGTTCGACAACAAAAATATGATACATGTACTGATGTAGAATCTTTATATTATTGTAGAAAATGTGGATTTAGACAAAAAAGTTTTAAAAAAAAAAATATAATATCTAAATTCATGGAACATATAATAAAATTAAGAAACTAATATAAAAAGGTTATTTGATTGCTCATAATGGCGTTTCACCATCAGTTTGTTTTAAATTATATTCTTACTAAAACTGTTTTTCAACCAAAATTAATTTTGAGAGGAACAGAAATCATTTTTATGTTACTGGACAATATAAAATTCATAGACTCGCTTAATTATTTTCCAATGGCACTTAGTAAGTTACCGAAAGCTTTTAATTTGCCAACCAAGTTAAAAAAAGGTTACTTTCCTCATCTATTTAATAAATTGGAAAATCAAAATTATATTGGAGCTTTACCTTCAATGAAATATTATATACCAGACGCAATGAGGCAAAATGAAAGTAGTGAATTTTTGCAGTGGTATGAATAAAACAAAAGTTTCAATTTCAACATGTAGAAAGAATTGATAGAATATTGCATTACCGATGTTAATATTTTGACAGAAGCCTGTTTGACTAGTTGAACTGATGTTGAACCATTTTTAGAAGCTATAAATGGTTAGCTTCAGCATACAACTTAGCATATAGAAAAAATTTTCTTAATCCAAACACAATAGGCATCATTCCGAGTAGTATGTATGGCGCTTTGACCTGGGAAAATTTTTATGCAAATTAGGTGTTTGTAAATAATAGACAAGGTCAACTAGATAATGTAGAACAAGTAAGTACAATGATTTAAACAAGTGTTGTAATATGTTATATTTTTTACGGCTTGCATAATTAGTTTCCGAAAAAAGCTTTTGTAAATAATAGAATGAGATAATGTACAACAAGTAAATGCAATGATCTGTTTTATATTGGTTTAAACAGGTGTTGTACCATAATAGCATAGACTATACAAATAATATGCAAGAATTTATTTATTTTTTTAAAAAAAGCTTTCACGGTCAACCAGTTGATAATATAGGAAACATAATATTAACGCAAAAAATTATTTATTAGATGAATAAAATTCAGATATTGACCTTGTTATTGTATCTTAGCTTTAAAATAATTTAAAGTATAGGTTGTATGTATAAAATCGTGAGGAAAAAAGTTGTGTTTAGTGATTAATTGTTATGTTTAATTGAAAAATAATTTTAAAAAAAAATTTAATATAGAACAAAATTTATTATGTTCTTGCAAATTACTTTGTATTATGTAAATTTGAGGTATGTTATTATTATTGAAAACTATATGTGCAAAAGAAAAATGCATAAAGAATTGTATTAATAAACAACTCTTACGGTCAACAAATCATTGTTGTATAATATGAACAGAAAAAGTAGTTGTTATTTATGAGATAAATAAAATGCAGATATTGACCTTGGTATTGTATCTTTGCTTTAAAGTAATTCTCGGTTGTACGAATAAATAGTGAGACAAAAAAATTTGGTACATGTTTATTGATTTGAACTATATATAGAAACTAAAATAAAAATTAAATAAATTAAAAAATAGGTAAAAAACAAAATAACTTTAACTTTACTTTTTATTTTTTTTTTTATAAAACCAAAAGGTACAGAAGAATAATCTTTATTAAATTTTCGTTTTTCAGATTTTATTTTATATGTTTTTGTTTCAGGTACAGTAACAACTTGGTGTTCTGCTGTTCTTCTAAAATTTTTTGATAAAATACAAATACCATACTTGTCTTTTATTAAAATCATTTCCCTAATTTTTTCAAAATTTATAATTTTTGAGGAATCGTAATTTAGTCTTATCCCTTTTACTTTACAAACATCCGTTTCAGTTTGAGCTTTAATGGAAAGTATCCTATAACTGTATTTTTAGGTCCTCCACTTACAAATTCTGTAATGTAGTTTCCAACTCCAAAAGAGTCAAGCTTATCTGTCATATCTCCAATAAAGTTCTCTGTAGGAGGTTCGTATTCGCCTTCTTTTGAAACATATATTATCGAGTCCGTATCATAATATAAAACACGTTCAACAAACAAAAGTGTTTCCGAGTTAATAATCATTATGTGCAAAACATTTTTACTTGGATCTGTTATCAAATTATAAAATTCTGATGGATCTCTAACTATCAGGGTCTTTGTCTGGTTTCTTTTTGTCCAAATTTTTCCCAAAATGAATTTAATATTATTTTTGTAAACTGCATTTGGGTAGATTTTTTCTGCATTTAGTTGAATATTTTTTTTTTCAAAAAACTCTTGAACTTGAACATTCTTTTGGCCAACCTGAAGCTTCTTGTTTTATTTTTAAAAATTTATCTATCATTTCGGTAAATAATCCTGTTTTGTTTAAACTTTTATCATATTGCTGAACTTTATAACTCCCGATTTCATGTATTTTTATTATTTTATAATCTTTTTCGATAGTTTTTATTACCTCATCTATAACCCAAGTTCCTGACAGTATGTTTTGTTCTTTAGAATGTGTGCACCCATCTAGATTGCTTTCTAAACTGCAGGTAAAGCAAAATGTGAACATTAATTTATTATTTTGCTTTATTGGAAGAACCGGATGAAATAAATCATGTGGTTGAAGAATGTCACACTTAATTAATTTTTCGATTTTTTGCAAATCAAATCGGGAACATTTTTCGTGTCCAACGAGATATTACTTCTGGATTTGCTATTGGGAACTTACCATATTTCCTCACATAGGGATATAACGAGCAAATATCACTATATTTTATTTTTTGCCTTCTTTAGGTTTATATTGCAAAACTGTATTTCCTGTTTGTCCTCCGTAAAACGCGTTCCTAGGATTTAAAGGAGTATGCTTTAAAATGGGATGCTTTAATAAATATCACATTTCTTCTTTTTTATTTATCTGTTGTCTGAAATCACATTCCCACATTTAAATAACTTCATATCCAAATAATTTTAATCGCTCTGTTTTTGTAACAGTAGATTCAAATCTAGTATCCATTGTATCATATTTAAGACTACCTATTGGTTCGTTATCCCATGATAATAGCATCCGTGAAATTTGTTTCTACACATAATCCATCTACTTTTTATTCGTTTATGATGGCTTCGCTCTGTTTACCAGCGTGACAAATATTGATGTTTCTCTGATCTTCTTCCCAAATTAACCATTGAAGAGCAATTTTTGATTGTATATCTGCAAGTCTGTAGCCATTTTTTGGTATTAAGCCAATTGTACTAGTTTTAAAAAGTTTCTGCGAAAGGCTAAATTGCATGCTGAAGCTATAGTTGTGGCTTCCATAAAAGGCCATACATAGATTTCTTCTTACATAAGATTTCTAAACTTTATACAAGCTTCCGCTAAAATATATACATCATTTTTACAATATTCTTATAGTTCGAATTGCACATTAAATTCAGTATCTTTTTTTCTCCATACCAAGCGATAAATTCTTTACAATCATTTTCTGTCATTGAATCTGTACCATAATGTTGTACTGCTGGCAAAGACCCAATGTAATTTGCATTTTCTCTAGTGTGGAATAAATGTGGAAAGTAACCTTTTTTAACATTAAGAGATAGTTCAAAAGCTTTCGAAAGTTTAGCCAGTGTCATTGGCAGATAATTTAACGAGTCTAAAAACTGTATATTATTTATTTGCATTTCAATTATTTTGTTCCCCTCATGATCAGTTTTGGGTCTAAATTGGTTATATTTAATAGTTCATTTAAAATTAAGTGATGATCAACGCTTTGACCATTATGTTCCAAAACCGTAACTTTCTTAAATTTTTTTGCTGTTTTTAAAATTATATCAACAAAACTTGCAATGACTTTTGTTTTTATAACTGCTGTTCTATAACCACATTTTTTGCAAAAGAATAACCTAGACTTATTTATGCATAATAATGATATCTTGTGGAGAGAACACACAAGTTTGGCTCGTGTAATTTCAAGTTTTGATTCTGCTTTTGGATTCTGATATTGTTGTTTCTTGCAATGTTTCTAAGATATAAAATATAAAAGCAGAGTCATCGAACACTGGTTGACTTACGTCAACATTAATGAAGCAATAATGATTTCTTTCTACAAATTTGTTACAGTGTTTGCAAAACACAGTATCACATTTGTGTATATAACGTTTAACTGAATATAATTTACAACATTTTAGGCATTTATGAAGTTCTGAGCATATTTTGCAGAATGGGTTTTAAAACAGTTTTCTCCTCTGAAAGATCGTTTGTATATAATAGACGAAACATCTGTAGGTATTTTTTCACATGCAGGATTGCTGACAACAAATACAGCTACCACCACATTTTGATATTTTTTATTATTTATCCTACACTACATTTTTCACAATAATAACTCACACAAAAAACAGATGTAAGTGAAGTAATTAAATTGTAATGGTTATTGTGATAATAGAGATTAATTCTTTTGCCATTATTTCTTCCATCAAAGATAATATTTTTTTTGTCGCCATAATTGTACACTACGATGTTGTACTCATCGCTGAAATTATTCTGTATTTTTTATAATTCTAGAATTCCCGCACTTGTTTTATCTACTTGTAATTTCTGCACTAGCTTATTCGCTAAATTTGTTTGTATTTTTTGATTATGTTTTCTTATTTTTTTATAGTTGATGTCTTTGTCGGCGAAAGCTTTTCCAACAACAACAGCACGATACAAACAAAGATTGTCCTTGCTTTTAATAGTTACAACACCTTTTCGTTTTAAGCATTCTTCTTCAAATGTAAAAAAATTTTGATTTTTTTCACTTCCTGTGGGCAAATGAAATATGCTGGTACTAAGTCAAACGAATCAGTGCTCAACCCCTCAGAATGGTTTTGAAAAATTTTATAAATTATCTCCCATATGTCTTAAAATTTGACGATGTTTGCTGGTTTATAGTTAATCCAGCCCGGTGTTTGTTCTTGGAAATTTTGTCGAAAAAACGTTATTCCAACAAGATCATCTGCGTTTACATTATGTAGTGAATATTCTACAATTTCACTTATTCCTCCTTAAACCACGATAACAAATCTCCGTTATTTGGTAGCGATTTTATTTTGAAAATTATTTTAAGCGACAATACTCGAAACCGATTAGAAAACTTCGTTCGTTTATAATTTCAAATTTTGGTGCTTCCGCGATGAATTTTTTAAAAATAAATTTCTTTGCCATTTTAATATTACACCAATTGTTGCCAGTTAAAAAGTGTGTTATTGTTTAAATAGTATATTTGAACTTTTAAGCTTATTTATATACATTTAACAAAGATCAGATCTTTAATGGAATTCTAATAATTCTTTAGAATATGAATGTCTTATTTATATCAAGGTAAAATAAAAAAAAAATCACGGGGGTTAATTAATATTTAAAAAAAATAATAAAATACAAGAAATTGTTAGTAGAATACAAAGTAGCAAATTTTTGAAATAAATAAAAATAAATTATAC
This sequence comes from Poecilobothrus nobilitatus, assembly GCA_947095535.1. Taxonomy (NCBI): domain Eukaryota; kingdom Metazoa; phylum Arthropoda; class Insecta; order Diptera; family Dolichopodidae; genus Poecilobothrus; species Poecilobothrus nobilitatus. Next base: position 100,893,865 of record OX352772.1, read on the forward strand.
GAATAAGTTAATTAATAAATTACGTATATTTTACATATTAATTTTAATAATAATATTTTTAATTGTTTTATTTTTACTTCTAGTCGTCTTTAGATAATTTACGGACAGCAACCAAAGGTGAATAGGAGGTGTACCAAAGAATAGATGCTCTGGCAGAGGGAGAGCTCTATAAACTTATTAAGTGATTTTCTATTAGTACAAAAAAAGGTCAACAGGTCCTGCTCGCGACAGTTCGCCACTGTCAAACTAAAGGAAAAAATTACATTCTATGTGCCAGAACGTGTTGACAAGCAAGTCAAAGCTTGCAAATTTTTGAGACGGAAACAAATATATATCATGTTAATGTTGAAGTTAATGGTGCACTGACTCTTGCTTCAATCTTTACTACTCCCTGGTTTAATAAACTCTGACATGCATCAGTTCCCCAGCCGTCTGGTGATAAATCAAAAGCTATTGTATAACCTTTTGAAAAAAGTTCTTTTGAAATTTGATGTCCTCTATAGAGTGATGTATGCCAGTTCCACTGAATAATGTTAAATATGCTCGAGAATTATAAAGATTATTCAATGTAAAACTTTTTTCAATTGCAGAGTTTGGTGTAGGCACTCCATTCACATATAATTAAAATTGTGTGAGATTTTGATGATCGAAATGGTATGGACCTTTTGATTTTTACAATTAACATTTTCATTATTAATGGAAGAGCTTTTGGTATTTGCCCTATAAATATATTATCCAATGATATGAAGTGTTAGCTGGAAATGTAAATATTTTGATTTTACTTTTCGTATAAATATATTTCGCGTTAGCCTTTTCCAGTACAGTATTGTGTGCTATCAATATGCTGGGATTAATTGTTAAATGTTTCATGTATAATGTAGCTTTGAGAATTTTTAAATAACTTTCATCGTTATCGTTAAAGAAAATATAAAAATTTGTTTCTCTAATGCTGAAGAAATGCGAATGTCAACATTATTTAAAAGTAATTTGGAAGTATTGAAGAAATCTACAAGTAATTTTCCCATTAATTCTACTATTGCAGAATTGTTATACGATTTTTGTCTTGATTTAGAACCATTGTTGTTGAAAGCATTGACATTTGGCTTATCCAATTCCCAACCACATGCTTCCAGATGTGTTTGACTGGAATCTATACCATAATTTAGTAAAGTAGTTATGTATGCTTTATAATGGTATAAGGAATCTGAAGGAGTGATGTTTTTCCCGTTTAGAGTTACATTACATTGTTTAATTAAAGAGTGTAATAAATTATTTGCAACACTGGGCTGCGGAGCTGCCCTTGCTTCAGTTCCGGTTCCTATTTTATCGGTTGCACTCCAAACTGATCCATCTTTTTTATTGGAACTTTAAACTTTATATAGGTACTTGATAAATCTCGATATGTATCTCCATTCCTCAGCGAAAAAATTCAATTGTTGACGGCGATGCCTTCAAAAAAGCTAAAGGATTGTATGCTACCTCTTCTGAATGCAAAATACTTGTTTGAACCGGTAATGACGGAAAAGGTCAAGTTCAAATTTCATACATTCCATTTTTAATTGATTATATCAGAGATTTTACTTCGCTTTTTTCGTCGCTTTTTCGAGTTCAAATTTGTCTTTTTAGAAACTGCTCGTCTTTTTATAGCTGTTTTGCAAATTTTAATCGCTATCGTTTCAAAACAATTTTTTTCTATTGGTATGTAATGGACATTTTCAAATTCAATATTTATAGGTATTCTACAATTTTCTATGTTGATAGCTCTCAAAGCCCGCACTTTGCTACTTCTAAAAACAGATGATTGAACTATATCTGAATAAATCATCACCATTCCATTCAATTCATCTTTATTAACAGCAATAGCTAATTTGAATAGTTCAGCTTTATCATATAAAGAAAATTTAAAATTTTTTATATTTTTTTCTGTTGCAATAATTCAGTTAATAATGTTTTACATTATAACTTTGATTAACTTTTATATAGAAACTATCTGCATCAAAAGTCTGCGATATTCGAATTAAATTCCCTCGGTTAGATTCTGACACTTTTTTAAATATTACATCATCATAATTTTTGGAGTAGAGATATGTGTCAAAACTTCATTAAAAAATTCTTTGGAAATTTCTTTATATTTTTAATAAGCGTTGGCAAAAAACTAAACTTCCAATCATCCAAATGTAATTCCGAATCGTCCAAATAACATAATGAATAATATGTGTAATCTATAGATTTGGTTTCTTTATTTTCTATTTCGAGAGGTTTTTCAATGTTTCTTACATAAACATTATACCCTATATTGACAAAAGCACTTTTCTCTTAAATTCTTCTGTTTGTAGGAAATCGTTCAGATATATTTCTGAAAGACCAACTTTCCAATTTCCATTTCTTAAATCAAAGTAAAGAGGTAATTTATTTTCGAATGAAGCTAAAGTGTTGTCTGGAAATGGTTTTAGATTACCATTACTAAATAATGTTACATAGAAGTCATCTTGACTATCCATCTTTGTTAACTTCTACTAAAACATAAAATGTTGTACTATTTATATGTTGTCCATTCCGGTGTTGATGAAGCTCTTTTGGACTTCTAAGTAATGCTTTTAGTTTTCGTTTTTTTGTTTCAGGAAACTGTGAAAGTATAGTGGAGGAAATTGCACTACCAGCCGATCTAAGTGTCTTCTTCTTTTCAGGAGGTACAATAATACAGCAACGGTAATTTCATTACCACTTGGTGTTTCAAACATTCGATAATCAGAGCTTAGAGATATTTCTACTAGTTTTTCATCTTTCAACATTTCAATTTGAGCTAATTTTTTAATTGAATTTTTATCATCTAAATCGCAATGTGTTAAATTTATATCCATATTTGAATATTCTTTTTCAGGGTCATATTCAAACACATCATCAGTTACTAATGGCACAAAATCGGTCTGTGCTGATATTGATTTGTAATTAGGCAATTGAGTTTCTGTATATGCATTTAATTTAGAAAAGAATTTTGCTTGAGTGCCTGTATCAAATGTAAGATTATTAGGCTTTTCTGGTAATCTTTTTGCCTGTCTTTTGTTAATTCCATATTTGAGAAGGTTTTGGCGATATAAGTACCATTTTTGCAATGGTTTTAATTTTTTATCATATAAAACTTTTTTCATTTTTTGATCCAATAAATCCAAGTTTTTATTATTTTCTTAGCACAGGCTAGAAATCTTAATTTTTTTTTATGTTTTTTAGTTTTATAATAGTTTTTATAATATCATCATCACAGTATTTAAGAATACTTTCACGAAATTTCTGTCCTAGTACATGTAACATATGTTGGTTTTTCTTCAATCGTTTCATATTTTATATTGCATATACAATATTCTTTTGAAAAAATATTAGTTCTAATGTTAAATCTAACACAATATAACCATGTGGACTTGAGGTTGATTCATTATATACCCCGAGGAAACCCTTTATATTTTCTCTAGCTAACCCTTTATATTTTCTCTAGAAAAAATCTGTGAAAATCAATTTATTGAAATATCTCGGGAGAATTTCCCCTGATGAAAAACGTTTTGCGTTAATAATATAATAGTTAAATGGCGATGGTGCGAACCTTTAGTAAAACTTTAGTAACTTTTTAGTAGAACCTTTGCATAGTAGATTCCATATGCAAAGTTTATCAAAGGAAATAAATATTTATTTACTGTAATAGACATCTTTTCCAAATATGCTTATGCTGAGCCAATTAAAACTAAAAATGCTAATAACGTTTTACTTGGCATGCAAACGTGCTGGAACACTTCCAAAAAATATTCAATCTGATCAAAGTAAATATATTTTTAATAAAGAATTTAGAAAACTCATGGAAAGAAAAAAAATTAATCATTATCATACATATTCTGAAATGAAAGCATCCATGGTAGAACGTTTTAACCGTACTTTAAAAAATGCAATGTAGAAGCAGTTTAGTTTTCAAGGTAATTATAAATGGATATTTATTTTATCCTCACTTAGTGAGAAATACAACTCAACATCTCATCGTATAATTAAACTTCAACCTAAAAGTTACAAAAGCAAACGAGAAATCTATTTTGATGAACATTTACATGCAACCGAAATTTTGTCAGAAAACATTATACAGACAGATTAAGTACGAACAAGTAAATACAAACGAAACTTTGCAAATTTATCAACCAAACTGGTCAACAGAAATATTTACAATTAAAGAAGTAAAACGCACGGATCCAATTACTTACAACTACTTGATTATACAAAATAACCGATTTTAGGTTTTTTTTACGAGCCTGAACTTACTCGAGTCAAAAATCCTGGCACTTTTCTTGTTGACAAAATATTGAAAAGAAAAGGAAATCAGGTATTTGTCAATTGCTTAGGTTTTGATAAAGATCACAATTCTTGGGTTAATTAAAAGGATATTATATGAAACTTATTTTACTTTTTTTCTTTTACAATTCTTTATGCATTTTTTTTTTGCACATATAGTTTTCAATAACAATAACATACCTCAAATTTACATACTACAAAGTAATTTGCAAGAACATAATAAATCTTGTTTTATGTTAAATTTTTTTTCAAATTATTTTTATAATTACTTTAAAACTAAGATACAATAACAAGGTCAATATCTGCATTTTATTTATCTAATAAATAATAACTGCATTTTTTGCCTTAATATTATCATAAAGTAACTATATACGTAGAGTATTCACATGGAAGAAAAAAGTTAGACAGTTTTTTTAATTTCGTAAAATCAACTTGATCGTATTTTAGTTTACTTTTATTTTAGTTTTTCTTTTTTTTTTGTTTGTATGTCAATTGATGTACATATGTATGTACATTTGTATATATTTCTTCATAGAATTTTTTCGACTTCTTAAAAAAAGAAAAAACCTCGATTCTACCTCGATTTTTTATCAATCAATTTTAGTTGTTTTCATAACCCAACATAAGTACAAGAATTATTATTGTAAAAGTATAAAATATGAAAAAATTTATATATTAATATAAATTTAAAGTTATTTTCATTCCCTATAAAAATATATTTTTTTCTTTTTAGTCAATCTTACTCTAATATATCTGTACTCTATATTTTATATTCTAAAAATAAAATTTAAAAGTGGTATGAGTGGAATATCTGTATAGATATGTATGTATGTATATCCATACATTAGTTACAAAAAAAAAAAAAATTCATAAAAAATTTTAAAATATTTTATAAACAACGCTTAAATATCTTACAAGCCGGATCGGAACACTCAATTTATTTTGTACACAAATAGCTTTTTTTTCCAAAGTTTTTGTTGAATGTTCCGGCTTGTAAGTGTAAAGGCCTTGTTATAAATATCGTGCATTAAAATAACTTTTTTGTTGTTCATGTAGTTTTTCTTCTTAATTAAATTTTTTTTTGTAAAGATATGGTAAGTTGTTTAACCCCTTCGTGCCGAATGTTTTTTCTTTACCTTCGTAATTTTTAAAATTTCTTTTTTAATATGACTAACTATATATAGCTACCTTATTAATATCAAAAAATAGTTTTAAGAGTTCTGTCATCTAGAACGAATTATATATATATATATAGTCATAAAGGCTGGTTTTCATGAGAAATTTCATGGATATTATCGCAACTTTAGAAAGAGAAAAATATAGTGCACTACCAGTGGGAAAGGGGGAGAAAAAAAATTAAATTATTAAAAAATATTACAGCAACACTTTGACAGTTAAAATTGTATATAACCTAATTTATTAATGTTTTATATTCATACTTAGTTAAAAATTTAAAATTTTTTATTTATAAAATTGTTAAAAATAAAATACATATGTATTTTATTAATAATAATTTTATACCGATAATATATTCATTTTAATATAGTTTCTCACTAAAAAATAAAATTTAAAATTTTGTTTATTTTTTTTGACACTTCAAAATTTAACTGCCATGATAGTAGAAATTTTTTTGTAAGATATACAATTTTTGCATACATATGTAATTCGTGGATATTTATTGTTACTTTCTTGTAAATGTTTCATGGATATTTTTTTAGCTTAATATCTTTTAAAAACATATCATTTTTGTATGTTCTGCCTATGCTCTAACATTTTCGTGAATATATCGGTCTAATGAAAGCCATTTTTAATTTATGTAATTAATAATATTATACATTCAGTAAATTTAATCTTTATTACTTTATTTACTTACTATACCATTGTAGGTTCACAAAGGTTAATACCAATATTTTAGAAAATTTTAATATTATTCCATCATTCAATATCCCATCCAATAAAATATTTTTTTAATTTTTAGAAAAAATATTCTTCTAAACAAAAAATAAAAAAATAAAAACAAATAGATCTCCGTTACAATTTACATCACACTTGTAATATTATAATAAAACTTTGTTTGCCTACAAATATTATCTATGTGTTGTGCAGAGTTTTTCTTTATGAGATCTATAAATTTTAATTTTAAAATTATAAGAACATTTGTGTGTATGTATGTAACAATATAAAATCAATTTTTAGAGAGTAAAAAAATCAGTTCGAATAAAATAAATTATTAAATAAATTATTATAATATTTTTTTGTTTGTTTTTCTTATGTTCTTTGATGATTACCAAAAATACGGTCATCTTTTTACGAAATAACCCAAAATACGATCTTGGGGTGATTTCAAATCAGTGAAATTGACTACGATTTTTTCTTCTACGTGAGTTCTCTATGTATATAGTTACTTTATGATATTATGTTACCTATATTATCAACTGGTTGACTTTTTATTAAAAAAATAATTAAATTCTTGCATATTATTTGCATAGTCAATGTTATTATAGTGCAACACCTGTTTAGACTAATATAAAACAGATCATTGCACTTAGTTGTTTTCATTATCTCGTTATATTATTTACAAAAGCTTTTTCCGGAAATTAATTAATTACCACAAGCGGTAAAATATACTACATATTATCAAGTTGATGCGAACACAATTAGTGTCACCTCGGGAGTGCCACAAGGAAGCCATTAAGGCCCACTTCTATTTAATATTTTTATTTCAGATCTTTCTAAAAAACTAGAAGGTGTACCACATATTGCATTTGCTGACGATCTTAAAATTTACCACGTTATCAAAAATAGTTCCAATTTTGAATTACTTCAATCAAATTTACATTCTTTACAAGAATGGTGCTTCTTCAACAAATTAGAACTTAACATGGCGAAATGCAAGGTCATAAGTTTTACACGAAAAAGATCTACAATGCTTTTCGACTATACAATAGATAACATAGTTCTTGAAAGGGTGTCCTGTATGACCAATCTTGGCATTCTTCTGGACGATAAACTTAACTTCCATCTTCACTATGATCATATGATTTCCAAAGCAAATAAAATGTTAGGTTTTATTAAGAGAAGGGCTAAGGAATTTAATAACCCAGCAGTGACAAAAGCTCTTTACTGCTCGTTAGTTCGATCTATTCTAGAATACGGTAATATCGTATGGGATCCAGTGTTTCAATTACATTCCAATAGGATATAATCCGTTCAGAAACAATTCCTTTTGTTTGCCTTGAGAAACCAATATAATCCTATAGACTATTCTACTCTTCCAAGCTACTCTACAAGAATTAAATCATTGAATATGTTAACCTTATATTCACGCAGGCAAATGCTTTCATCCTGCTTTACTTTTGACATCATAAAAAAAATATTTGCGTTCAATTCTTAGTAAATAAGGTTAGATTAAACAATGTAGTCAGAAATACAAGAAACACTAAATTTTTACTAGAAAATACACACAGAACAGAATATGGAAGAAATGAGCCAATAAACAGATGTTGCACTACATTCAACAAACACAGTCATCTTTTTTCACCAGACATATCAAGAAATTCTTTTAAACATAAATTAACACAGAAATTCATAAATGACTTAATTACTTAAATTACCTAATTACTTTGTAAACATTTAAAAAAAAAAAAAATATTTAATTCAAGTTCAAGTTCATACATTCCACTTAATTATACGCTCATACTGTGTTTTTGTTCTGTAAGCATTTTTTTTTTATTGTTTTCAAATTTAATATATAGTACAAATTATAAAATTTTCATTGTAAATTTTTAGCTTAGTAATCAAAAATGTTTTTTATTTGCTATTGTTTGTGTATTTTGTTCGCTTTAATTTTTTTTAGCTGTAAGATTTTTTATGTAAAAACCTTGCTTTGGTTTAATAAATAAAATAATTGCACATTACTTGTTCTACATTATCTAATTGACCTTCTCTATTATTTACAAAAAAAGTTTTTTCTGGAAATTTAATTATGCACGACACTTGTTTAAGTCATTGAACTTTGCATAATATATAGTCTATATTATTTACAAACACGGAATTTGCATAAAAAGGAATCAATTTTCCCAGGCCCAAGTACCATACCTACTACTATTCCGAAAAGAGGGTATAGATTAATTGATAATCAATCAAAGATAGCCATACAATGGCTTATTTGGGAAAAAGATTCTCGTAAAATTAAAAAATAAAGTGGAATTAACAGCAGAGAAAAAATAATTGCGGGTGTTAACATTGACGGATATTGCGGAGATTCTAAAAAGATATATGCATTTTACGGTTGCTATTATCACGGAGATCCTAAATGTCTAACTAATAAAAGAGATACACCTTTGCATAAATATTCTAGAGACACATTAAATCAGAGGTATGAAAAAACATTATCATAATCTGAACACTTAAAATTTCTTGGATACAGTTTTATTGAGATGTGGGAATACGAATTTCGCGAGGAACTGAGAAAAAATATAAACATGAAATACTTGCAAAATCAACCACTATTGAACACAGCTCCATTAAATCCTTGAGATGCATTTGACGGGGGTAGGACTAAAAATGTTTACACGTACTATAAATGTAAACATGGAGAAAAAATTAAATATGTAGATATAAATATATATGCTCTCTCTATCCATATATCTGCAAACGCGGAAAATTTTCTATTAAGCATCCAACAGTTTACATAGGAGAAAATGCTTCTAAATTAAATGTATCAGCTATTAATGGAATACTTAAGTGTAAAATTTTACCTCCACCACATCTTTTACACCCTATTTTTCCAATAAAGCAGAATAATAAATTAATGTTTTCGCTTTGTAGAAGTTGTAGTGAAGAAAAATATCAAGGAGAATATTGTTATCATACTGACACAGAAAGATCATTAATAGGTACTTGGGCTATCGATGAAGTAGTAAAAGCTATTGGAATCGGCTACGAACTTCTAAATATTTAGAAGTTTGGGAATACAAAATAAAGTAGAATATGATAAAAGAAAACTTTTTAAACGTAGAGGAAATTAAGTTAGAATATGAAAAAAATTCATAATAACCCTGGCTTAAAATCATTTGCCAAATTAATGTTAAACACATTTTGGAGTAAGTTTGGTCAGCGAAAAAACCAACAACAAACAATGATTGTAAATCAACCTTTTCAATTGTATGAGCTGTCCCTCTGTAGAGGTGTGTTCAATATTGCCAATAAATGAAGAAAACATAATAGTTAGTTGGCAATACAAAGATGAAGCAGCAACTTCTTTACCAAACATCAATGTGTGTATGGCAGCCTACACAGCGACAAAAGCACGACTTAAACTGTGTAGTTATTTAGAGCAGCTTAATGATAGAGTATTGTATTACCACATAGATTCTCTCATATACAAGTTAACAAAGTTAACAATTAACTTATTTAGAACAATTTCACACCAAAAAAAGTCACGTTCATTATTTTCATATAAGTCCATATATTCATTTAACTTACCTGAAAAGAAAGAAAATTTTAGATTAACATTTAAAACATTTAATAACGACATTAAATGTTTAAATAAAAATATATAAAAAAAAAAATAAAGCAAAGATTAAAAGAAATAAATTGTTAAGAAAACGATACGAATATAAATATAAAAAAATAATATAGATTTTTTATAAACAGATAAAAAGTATGCTCTTAGAGGAGAAAATAATTTGAACAAATATCCTCAAAGAGGAGAAAATAATTTCAATAAATATCCTCATAGAGGAAAAATTTGAAAAAATAAATAAAAAATAAAAATCATTATAATCATTATATAATTAATTAATTCATTGTAAATTTCATATTGCTAATAAAGAAAAAAAAAAAAAGATTTTTATTACTAAAAATACTAAACAATTTACTAAAATCACTAAAAAACTAAATTATATTAAATTACAAAAATAACTTATTGAAAAATAATTATTAAGAATAAACAAACTTTTAATGAAAATAATTATAAAAAAAAAATTTTTCTTTTTAACATAAAAGTTTCTGAATTCTAATCATAAAAATTTTTATCATAAAAATAGTTAGTGTGGAAATTTGATCATTAAAAATAAATAAATTAAAATAGTTATTAAAATTTAGAATTTTGAAAATATAAATTTGTATAAAAATTAATGTTACAATTTACATTTTTTTTTGAGAAAAAATGAATATAATTACTGTTAAAATATAAAAATTAAAAAAAAAATATATAATTAGTGAGTTAAGAAATTTTTATTGAAATTACACTAAGTGTTAAGATTTAAAATTTTTTGAAAAAATAATATAAAATATTTTATCGTATATCATAGGAATTTAAAATTTTTATTATAATTGTACGTAAAATTTATGGAAACATTTTTAAACTTTTAGTAGATACATAATCATAAACAAAAAAAAATATTATTAAATTTAAAAATATTTCTTTAAAAAAAGAAAATTGTTACTATAAAAATTAAATATTAAAGTTTAAAATAATTATTGGAAATAAAAATATTTTTTTAGAAATTAATTATAAAAAGTTAAAACGTTAATTATAAATTATAATTATTATAAATAATGAAATTAAACATTTTTATTAAAAACTTGCAATTAATTATTAAAATCTTTATAACTAAAATTACTAATTTTACAAAACTCTCGCATTTAATCAAAGTTTTGAAACCAATTTCGAAAATCTAAATTAATAAAATAAAATTGATTGTTGAAGAACGCCAATTTTGAATATTAAATTAATTAAACTTTTTGAAAAATAAATATTTTTATAAATTTATGAATATTGTATGAAATTTTTATTATAAAATTATTATTATAATTTTTTTTTGAACTATTGTTACTATAAAGTTAAATAAAATTTCAAAAAATATTTCAATAAAATTATATAAATTTAGGAAAAATGAAAATAAAGAAACAACATTTTTTTCCTCATGATACCATACAGAATTTGTATAATTTTACTGTCAAATGTATATATCAATTACTTTAAAGGGATGCTACAATTTTTACAATTGGTATTGTTAAAATTTTTTTTATCAATAAAATAAAAGAAATAAGAACTTTAAAAAAATTTTTAAATTTTGTACAGAAAAGAATAAGCAAGAAGTAAATATAGGAAAATTTCTAACACTTATCTTAATTACCTTTCAAATTAATATCATTTACCAAATTTTTTTTCGTATATCCTTAAAATTTCTTTTTGTCAAATTAAATTTTTCCAAATAAGATTAAATCCGTATTCTTCACATCCTTTGATATTTTTTGTTTTTCTTAATTAAAATTTGTTAATTTTTTTTAATTTCAAATTCATCTTAAATCTTTTTTTTTTCAAATTCGTTGATCAAAAATCTATCCAAATAATTAATAGGTCGAAAAAGTTTTGAAATATTGTATAAAGGACACCTTCAGATTTTATAAGATGAAACCACAACGACCAACTACACCATTCGTAATGACATCTACTCCAGAAAACCTTCCCCAAATAAGTTGTACCAGAAGTGGTTACCATGTTGATGAGCCAGTTGAAAACTTCAGATCAGCCACCATAAGAGAAATGGTACAATTTGAGACTAGGAAGGTATTAAAAGACGGTTTTAGCGACGCGCAACCACAGAACAAAGACTGGGATAAGGATATCGATTTCGAAGAGGAAGGTGCATTGGAAAGTATGGAGAAAATACCACATATGATGGAAAGATTAAGAATATTTTCAGATGAAAACGAAGGGTATAGGTCCTGGAAGAAAAAGGTTGAAAAAATCTTAAACATCTATAGCCACATAAGGGGCACTTCTAGATACTTCGGAATCCATAGCGCTATAAGAGATAAAATTGTAGAGAGTGCCGATGAGGCATTAGAAGCTTATGATACTCCATTGAATTGGAATAAGATTGTCGACTGCTTAAATCTTCACTATGCCGATAAAAGGGATATGAAGACATTGGAATAGCAGCTTACGAGACTAAGTCAAGGAAATTGAAGCATACAGGAATTATAAAGAAGTTTACCAACATTTAACATTAATATTGAAAAAATTTGGCCTGTATGAACTTCTCACATGAATTATACTCTAATACGGCAAGATTATATAAAGGAAAGGTACGGAAAGCCTTTATCCAAGAGCTCAAAGGTTTCACACCAGAACTGTTAGAAGTAAGAGAACCACAAAACTTACCTCAAGCATTCCACATAAGTATGAAACTTGCTAGCATGAAAAACAAAAAGAAGCACATTCACAATAACAACCATATCCATTTTAACCAAACAGCATCTACATCAACGTATCCCAGTAAAGACAACTCTCAGCAACACAACTTTAGAAATACTTTTTATCAATCAAATCAATCCACAAGCAATCAATGCCACCAAACAAGGTCAGTTTAGATGTAATTTCCGTCAATCATTCCAACCTAGAAACAATTTTTATCAACAAGATCAACATGGAAGTCCCTATTTAAATCCTCAATACAATGCTTGGAGATACAAGAACCACATGCATTTCAAGACCAAACATCGCAAAGAGTATTAACAAATGGAGATCCATCCAATGTGCAAACTAAGATAAAATCCGTAAGCACGTCGCAACAGTTTCGAACTTCTTACAACCCAAATCACTATAAGTATCTGGATATTTTACAGGTGTAAGTTTAGCTTGATAAAAATCTCCGGAAATTGGCGTATCAGTATAGTCTGATAATTAATATGTAATAGGATAAGTATATTTGATTTTTGGAATTTTAAATATTTCTGATGACCTATTTTTTTTTTTTTTTTTTTATTCAATTCATTTACTCATATTTATAGTACTATATTACAAATTCAAAATATGTTTTCAATATAACTAAATTAAATTTAAATTAAATTTAATTAAAAGTAACAATTATTCAAAATAACTTATTAAAATAAAAGAAAGAGAACAATAAATGCTACCAAATAATTCATATGAGAAAAACTTAAAATAAGATAGATATGAATAAAGAAAACCTATTCTATTGCTAAAAAGCAAGTATTACAAAGCAATAGTTTAAAATTAGAATCCATTTAATAAAATTATATATGTATAGCATTACAAGAAATAAAAAATCAAATAAAAAAACAAAAACCGTCGATAACAAAAATTACAATTTTAAAGATTTATGTAAAATTTCAAACTAATGTATTTAAAAGCTCATCAACATTTGCAATATTAATATTTAAAAGCCACTCCTTAGTCAGTTTGAGAAATTTTGATAGTGAGTTTGAATTTTTTATATTAGAAAGTAATTTATTAAAGAGTTTAGGTGCTGTGATTATAAAGAATTGACAGTAGTGATGTCTATTAAAAAGAGGAACAGAGACCAGACTTCTATTATTGATTCTCAGATTATATCTATACGAACCCCATTAAGACCACATTCCCTGATCGCATATAAAAGATTTTCAGAGTTTGGTAAAAAAAGAGGTTTCTAATTGGCAATATTTTTAGCATTTTGAATAGTTCAAAAGAGGGTGACATTCTGCTACTTTTGCAGATTATTCTGATAGCCCTTTTTTGGATAATCAGTAGAGGCCTATTTTGTTACAGTAGGGCCTACCCCACCATACAATTCCATACTGAAGCTTCGCATGAAAAAGAGCATAATAAACCATGGATGCCAGATTTAAAGAGCCATATATTCTAATATGATATAGTTGCCTAATAACATTGTTAAGGTACAGTTTCAAGTAGTCAATGTGATGGCTCCAATTAAGTCTAGAATCAATAAATAATCCAAGATGTTTGAAATTTGGAGCACAATCAATTTTAAAGTAATCACTACAACAATGATTAACAGGATTGTCAATAAATGAAACAACTTGTAATGGTAATTTATTGCAAGTAGGCCCATGATAGTAGAAGTTATAATCAATAACTAATGAAGTACTAATGCTAAAAGTCATGTATTTAGTTTTATTGCTAATTGATAAGTTATGTTTACAGAACCATCGCCTCAATAAATCTAAATCATGATTCATATCTACTACTACTTCAAAGTGATTAATACTACTGTAAGTGAAAACAGTATTGTCAGCAAAAGCTGTAGGTTTGCCTTTAAAAGGTTGAACGTAAAGTGAATTTATAAAAATAATAAACAAAATAGGACCTAAAACAGAGCCTTACGGCACACGATGATTCACAGACAACAAATTACTATGCACATTTTTAATTTTTACAGATTGACATCTGCCGGTGAGATAGGAACGAAACCAGTTATATATAGAATTTCTAAAACCAGCACTATGTAATTTTGTAAGAAGAATTTCGTGATCAACTAGATCGAATGCCTTCGTAATATTAATAAATAAAGCTGATGAAGTTTTCGAGTTGTTCAAAAAATAATAAAGTTCGTCACAAAACTTTAATAAGGCACCTTCTGGTGATTTACCACTGAGAAAGCCAAATTGATTTATACTGAAAAATTATTCCTATTTAAAAACTTTAAAATTCTGCTTTTAATCGCTTTCTCAAAAAATTTGGAAAACGTAGATAGTAAAGATATTGGACGATAGTTATTCATATCCGATTTACTGCCTTTTTTGTGCAGAGGTATAACTACAGAGAGGTATAACTATCAAGAAATTCTTTTAAACATAAATTAACACAGAAATTCATAAATGACTTAATTACTTAAATTACCTAATTACTTTGTAAACATTTAAAAAAAAAAAAAATATTTAATTCAAGTTCAAGTTCATACATTCCACTTAATTATACGCTCATACTGTGTTTTTGTTCTGTAAGCATTTTTTTTTTATTGTTTTCAAATTTAATATATAGTACAAATTATAAAATTTTCATTGTAAATTTTTAGCTTAGTAATCAAAAATGTTTTTTATTTGCTATTGTTTGTGTATTTTGTTCGCTTTAATTTTTTTTAGCTGTAAGATTTTTTATGTAAAAACCTTGCTTTGGTTTAATAAATAAAATAATTGCACATTACTTGTTCTACATTATCTAATTGACCTTCTCTATTATTTACAAAAAAAGTTTTTTCTGGAAATTTAATTATGCACGACACTTGTTTAAGTCATTGAACTTTGCATAATATATAGTCTATATTATTTACAAACACGGAATTTGCATAAAAAGGAATCAATTTTCCCAGGCCCAAGTACCATACCTACTACTATTCCGAAAAGAGGGTATAGATTAATTGATAATCAATCAAAGATAGCCATACAATGGCTTATTTGGGAAAAAGATTCTCGTAAAATTAAAAAATAAAGTGGAATTAACAGCAGAGAAAAAATAATTGCGGGTGTTAACATTGACGGATATTGCGGAGATTCTAAAAAGATATATGCATTTTACGGTTGCTATTATCACGGAGATCCTAAATGTCTAACTAATAAAAGAGATACACCTTTGCATAAATATTCTAGAGACACATTAAATCAGAGGTATGAAAAAACATTATCATAATCTGAACACTTAAAATTTCTTGGATACAGTTTTATTGAGATGTGGGAATACGAATTTCGCGAGGAACTGAGAAAAAATATAAACATGAAATACTTGCAAAATCAACCACTATTGAACACAGCTCCATTAAATCCTTGAGATGCATTTGACGGGGGTAGGACTAAAAATGTTTACACGTACTATAAATGTAAACATGGAGAAAAAATTAAATATGTAGATATAAATATATATGCTCTCTCTATCCATATATCTGCAAACGCGGAAAATTTTCTATTAAGCATCCAACAGTTTACATAGGAGAAAATGCTTCTAAATTAAATGTATCAGCTATTAATGGAATACTTAAGTGTAAAATTTTACCTCCACCACATCTTTTACACCCTATTTTTCCAATAAAGCAGAATAATAAATTAATGTTTTCGCTTTGTAGAAGTTGTAGTGAAGAAAAATATCAAGGAGAATATTGTTATCATACTGACACAGAAAGATCATTAATAGGTACTTGGGCTATCGATGAAGTAGTAAAAGCTATTGGAATCGGCTACGAACTTCTAAATATTTAGAAGTTTGGGAATACAAAATAAAGTAGAATATGATAAAAGAAAACTTTTTAAACGTAGAGGAAATTAAGTTAGAATATGAAAAAAATTCATAATAACCCTGGCTTAAAATCATTTGCCAAATTAATGTTAAACACATTTTGGAGTAAGTTTGGTCAGCGAAAAAACCAACAACAAACAATGATTGTAAATCAACCTTTTCAATTGTATGAGCTGTCCCTCTGTAGAGGTGTGTTCAATATTGCCAATAAATGAAGAAAACATAATAGTTAGTTGGCAATACAAAGATGAAGCAGCAACTTCTTTACCAAACATCAATGTGTGTATGGCAGCCTACACAGCGACAAAAGCACGACTTAAACTGTGTAGTTATTTAGAGCAGCTTAATGATAGAGTATTGTATTACCACATAGATTCTCTCATATACAAGTTAACAAAGTTAACAATTAACTTATTTAGAACAATTTCACACCAAAAAAAGTCACGTTCATTATTTTCATATAAGTCCATATATTCATTTAACTTACCTGAAAAGAAAGAAAATTTTAGATTAACATTTAAAACATTTAATAACGACATTAAATGTTTAAATAAAAATATATAAAAAAAAAAATAAAGCAAAGATTAAAAGAAATAAATTGTTAAGAAAACGATACGAATATAAATATAAAAAAATAATATAGATTTTTTATAAACAGATAAAAAGTATGCTCTTAGAGGAGAAAATAATTTGAACAAATATCCTCAAAGAGGAGAAAATAATTTCAATAAATATCCTCATAGAGGAAAAATTTGAAAAAATAAATAAAAAATAAAAATCATTATAATCATTATATAATTAATTAATTCATTGTAAATTTCATATTGCTAATAAAGAAAAAAAAAAAAAGATTTTTATTACTAAAAATACTAAACAATTTACTAAAATCACTAAAAAACTAAATTATATTAAATTACAAAAATAACTTATTGAAAAATAATTATTAAGAATAAACAAACTTTTAATGAAAATAATTATAAAAAAAAAATTTTTCTTTTTAACATAAAAGTTTCTGAATTCTAATCATAAAAATTTTTATCATAAAAATAGTTAGTGTGGAAATTTGATCATTAAAAATAAATAAATTAAAATAGTTATTAAAATTTAGAATTTTGAAAATATAAATTTGTATAAAAATTAATGTTACAATTTACATTTTTTTTTGAGAAAAAATGAATATAATTACTGTTAAAATATAAAAATTAAAAAAAAAATATATAATTAGTGAGTTAAGAAATTTTTATTGAAATTACACTAAGTGTTAAGATTTAAAATTTTTTGAAAAAATAATATAAAATATTTTATCGTATATCATAGGAATTTAAAATTTTTATTATAATTGTACGTAAAATTTATGGAAACATTTTTAAACTTTTAGTAGATACATAATCATAAACAAAAAAAAATATTATTAAATTTAAAAATATTTCTTTAAAAAAAGAAAATTGTTACTATAAAAATTAAATATTAAAGTTTAAAATAATTATTGGAAATAAAAATATTTTTTTAGAAATTAATTATAAAAAGTTAAAACGTTAATTATAAATTATAATTATTATAAATAATGAAATTAAACATTTTTATTAAAAACTTGCAATTAATTATTAAAATCTTTATAACTAAAATTACTAATTTTACAAAACTCTCGCATTTAATCAAAGTTTTGAAACCAATTTCGAAAATCTAAATTAATAAAATAAAATTGATTGTTGAAGAACGCCAATTTTGAATATTAAATTAATTAAACTTTTTGAAAAATAAATATTTTTATAAATTTATGAATATTGTATGAAATTTTTATTATAAAATTATTATTATAATTTTTTTTTGAACTATTGTTACTATAAAGTTAAATAAAATTTCAAAAAATATTTCAATAAAATTATATAAATTTAGGAAAAATGAAAATAAAGAAACAACATTTTTTTCCTCATGATACCATACAGAATTTGTATAATTTTACTGTCAAATGTATATATCAATTACTTTAAAGGGATGCTACAATTTTTACAATTGGTATTGTTAAAATTTTTTTTATCAATAAAATAAAAGAAATAAGAACTTTAAAAAAATTTTTAAATTTTGTACAGAAAAGAATAAGCAAGAAGTAAATATAGGAAAATTTCTAACACTTATCTTAATTACCTTTCAAATTAATATCATTTACCAAATTTTTTTTCGTATATCCTTAAAATTTCTTTTTGTCAAATTAAATTTTTCCAAATAAGATTAAATCCGTATTCTTCACATCCTTTGATATTTTTTGTTTTTCTTAATTAAAATTTGTTAATTTTTTTTAATTTCAAATTCATCTTAAATCTTTTTTTTTTCAAATTCGTTGATCAAAAATCTATCCAAATAATTAATAGGTCGAAAAAGTTTTGAAATATTGTATAAAGGACACCTTCAGATTTTATAAGATGAAACCACAACGACCAACTACACCATTCGTAATGACATCTACTCCAGAAAACCTTCCCCAAATAAGTTGTACCAGAAGTGGTTACCATGTTGATGAGCCAGTTGAAAACTTCAGATCAGCCACCATAAGAGAAATGGTACAATTTGAGACTAGGAAGGTATTAAAAGACGGTTTTAGCGACGCGCAACCACAGAACAAAGACTGGGATAAGGATATCGATTTCGAAGAGGAAGGTGCATTGGAAAGTATGGAGAAAATACCACATATGATGGAAAGATTAAGAATATTTTCAGATGAAAACGAAGGGTATAGGTCCTGGAAGAAAAAGGTTGAAAAAATCTTAAACATCTATAGCCACATAAGGGGCACTTCTAGATACTTCGGAATCCATAGCGCTATAAGAGATAAAATTGTAGAGAGTGCCGATGAGGCATTAGAAGCTTATGATACTCCATTGAATTGGAATAAGATTGTCGACTGCTTAAATCTTCACTATGCCGATAAAAGGGATATGAAGACATTGGAATAGCAGCTTACGAGACTAAGTCAAGGAAATTGAAGCATACAGGAATTATAAAGAAGTTTACCAACATTTAACATTAATATTGAAAAAATTTGGCCTGTATGAACTTCTCACATGAATTATACTCTAATACGGCAAGATTATATAAAGGAAAGGTACGGAAAGCCTTTATCCAAGAGCTCAAAGGTTTCACACCAGAACTGTTAGAAGTAAGAGAACCACAAAACTTACCTCAAGCATTCCACATAAGTATGAAACTTGCTAGCATGAAAAACAAAAAGAAGCACATTCACAATAACAACCATATCCATTTTAACCAAACAGCATCTACATCAACGTATCCCAGTAAAGACAACTCTCAGCAACACAACTTTAGAAATACTTTTTATCAATCAAATCAATCCACAAGCAATCAATGCCACCAAACAAGGTCAGTTTAGATGTAATTTCCGTCAATCATTCCAACCTAGAAACAATTTTTATCAACAAGATCAACATGGAAGTCCCTATTTAAATCCTCAATACAATGCTTGGAGATACAAGAACCACATGCATTTCAAGACCAAACATCGCAAAGAGTATTAACAAATGGAGATCCATCCAATGTGCAAACTAAGATAAAATCCGTAAGCACGTCGCAACAGTTTCGAACTTCTTACAACCCAAATCACTATAAGTATCTGGATATTTTACAGGTGTAAGTTTAGCTTGATAAAAATCTCCGGAAATTGGCGTATCAGTATAGTCTGATAATTAATATGTAATAGGATAAGTATATTTGATTTTTGGAATTTTAAATATTTCTGATGACCTATTTTTTTTTTTTTTTTTTTATTCAATTCATTTACTCATATTTATAGTACTATATTACAAATTCAAAATATGTTTTCAATATAACTAAATTAAATTTAAATTAAATTTAATTAAAAGTAACAATTATTCAAAATAACTTATTAAAATAAAAGAAAGAGAACAATAAATGCTACCAAATAATTCATATGAGAAAAACTTAAAATAAGATAGATATGAATAAAGAAAACCTATTCTATTGCTAAAAAGCAAGTATTACAAAGCAATAGTTTAAAATTAGAATCCATTTAATAAAATTATATATGTATAGCATTACAAGAAATAAAAAATCAATTAAAAAAACAAAAACCGTCGATAACAAAAATTACAATTTTAAAGATTTATGTAAAATTTCAAACTAATGTATTTAAAAGCTCATCAACATTTGCAATATTAATATTTAAAAGCCACTCCTTAGTCAGTTTGAGAAATTTTGATAGTGAGTTTGAATTTTTTATATTAGAAAGTAATTTATTAAAGAGTTTAGGTGCTGTGATTATAAAGAATTGACAGTAGTGATGTCTATTAAAAAGAGGAACAGAGACCAGACTTCTATTATTGATTCTCAGATTATATCTATACGAACCCCATTAAGACCACATTCCCTGATCGCATATAAAAGATTTTCAGAGTTTGGTAAAAAAAGAGGTTTCTAATTGGCAATATTTTTAGCATTTTGAATAGTTCAAAAGAGGGTGACATTCTGCTACTTTTGCAGATTATTCTGATAGCCCTTTTTTGGATAATCAGTAGAGGCCTATTTTGTTACAGTAGGGCCTACCCCACCATACAATTCCATACTGAAGCTTCGCATGAAAAAGAGCATAATAAACCATGGATGCCAGATTTAAAGAGCCATATATTCTAATATGATATAGTTGCCTAATAACATTGTTAAGGTACAGTTTCAAGTAGTCAATGTGATGGCTCCAATTAAGTCTAGAATCAATAAATAATCCAAGATGTTTGAAATTTGGAGCACAATCAATTTTAAAGTAATCACTACAACAATGATTAACAGGATTGTCAATAAATGAAACAACTTGTAATGGTAATTTATTGCAAGTAGGCCCATGATAGTAGAAGTTATAATCAATAACTAATGAAGTACTAATGCTAAAAGTCATGTATTTAGTTTTATTGCTAATTGATAAGTTATGTTTACAGAACCATCGCCTCAATAAATCTAAATCATGATTCATATCTACTACTACTTCAAAGTGATTAATACTACTGTAAGTGAAAACAGTATTGTCAGCAAAAGCTGTAGGTTTGCCTTTAAAAGGTTGAACGTAAAGTGAATTTATAAAAATAATAAACAAAATAGGACCTAAAACAGAGCCTTACGGCACACGATGATTCACAGACAACAAATTACTATGCACATTTTTAATTTTTACAGATTGACATCTGCCGGTGAGATAGGAACGAAACCAGTTATATATAGAATTTCTAAAACCAGCACTATGTAATTTTGTAAGAAGAATTTCGTGATCAACTAGATCGAATGCCTTCGTAATATTAATAAATAAAGCTGATGAAGTTTTCGAGTTGTTCAAAAAATAATAAAGTTCGTCACAAAACTTTAATAAGGCACCTTCTGGTGATTTACCACTGAGAAAGCCAAATTGATTTATACTGAAAAATTATTCCTATTTAAAAACTTTAAAATTCTGCTTTTAATCGCTTTCTCAAAAAATTTGGAAAACGTAGATAGTAAAGATATTGGACGATAGTTATTCATATCCGATTTACTGCCTTTTTTGTGCAGAGGTATAACTACAGCTAATTTTAAATCATTTGGAAAAATCCCAGATATTACACTTTTATTAAAAATAAAAGCTAGCACATCAACAATAAACCAAGAAATCTTTTTAACCAGATTATTAGAAACATTGCCAAATGAATATGAGTTAGGATTTTTAAGAGTTTTGATTATAGTTATAAGTTCATAAGCAGAAATATGATTAAAGAAAAAGTAAGATAAACTAGGGGATAACTCAGTTATTGTAATATCTTCTGCTCTAATAGAAGAATTAGTTAACTTAAACTTAGAAGGAATATTTACAAAAAATTCGTTGAAATGATTTGCAATAATTTTATCATCCGAAATTAAATTCTCATTAATTTCTAACACTACCTCATTATTCTTAGATTCTTTATTAAGAAGTTTGTTAACAAGACTCCATTCTTTCTTCACGTTCCCTTTAGAGTTATTAAACTCTCTAAGATAGTAATTTTCCTTACATTTACCTAAATCATCCTTTATAGACTTACTAAGCTTCTTAACATAAAGTTTTAATCTATTATTAGAGAAACACGTATTGTTGAACCTATTAATAAATTTGTTCCTATTTCTTATTTTTCTTAGAATTGCATTCGACATCCATGACTTAAGTTTTTTAAATTTATTACAATAATGTACATATTTATACAAGAACTTGTGACAATATGCTTATTTAAAATTCAAATGAATTGTTCAAAAGCAATTGAAGGATCATCTTCAGCATAAACTTCTAGCCATGATTCATATATCAAACATTCATTTAATTTGACATAATCAGTTTTCATAGCATTTCTTGTAGTATATTTTGATTTAGCATTAGTAGGAATATTATTAAAAAGTAAACTTGTCATTGCATGATCACTAATTTTTAAGTCCATTATCATGCCAATTAAATTGACATTTAAGATTTTTTGAGTTCTAACAAAGATATGGTCAATGCAAGTTGTGGAGGTGGCAGTGATTCTAGTTGGTTCATTAATTGCTGAATAAAAACCAAATGAAGACATTAAACACAGGTAATCTGTAACATAATTTGAACTACTCAAAATGTCAATATTAATATCACCAAGTACAACACAATTTATTGAGCTGATTTGTTCAATAAAAGAAGAAAATTCATTTAAAAAATCAGGAATATTTCGATTATGAAATCTGTATATGCAAATAAAACAAAAAGAAAGTTTATTGATAACACAGTCTAATTTTAAAATATCAGAACTAATTAGGTTAACAGATTCCACCACATATTTAATATCATTTCTTATAAACACTGCAACACCACCAGCTGCACATGTGTTGTTACAAAAGGCATACAAATTGTAATTAGGAAAATTGAAATTAATTACCTCATAATCAAAAATCTAAATCTGAGTTAGTAATATAATATCTGGCAAATTATCAAGAGCTAGTAAATTGGTTACAAAAACATCAAAATTTTTTCTAAGACTCCTAATGTTTTGTTGAGCAACACTAAAATTATAATTATGATAATTAATTTGATTCAAAGAAAGCGAAGATTTGTAAACATTAACATTATAAATTGACATAATTAATTAGAGTAAAAGAGAAAGACAAAAACAAAAATTTTAATTTTCACAATTAAATTTAAGTCTACAAAATCACATTTCAGTTTCAGTTTATTTCAATTTTTTTTTATTTTTTTTATTTTTCTTATTTTAGGTCCCATATATATATATTTCTAAGTATATTTTTTTCGTTATTCTTTGTAATTTTTTCAGGAGGAAGTTTTGTTGTTGTATACTTTTATTAATGTTTGTGTAATAGGTAACCATTTATAATTCATGTTTAAACTAAATTTTTTCCACATGGAACTTTTCAATGTGCCGTTAAAAAGTTCAAGAATTGATGCTTTTAATTCGCTAAATGTATGATAAGATTGATTGATTTTTCTTTTATAAATTTTTGAAATTGTGAAATAAAAAAGTCCTTACCTTGATCAGAGTGAATATTTTTTGGTATGACTTTAGCTCTACTAATAACTGATTTTGAGACATTTAAAACATCTTCAGTATTTTTTGTTTTCACAGGTTCAGCATAGGCGTATTTAGAAAAAGTGTCAATGACGGTCAGCATATATTTATAACCGTTATTAAACTTTGCATATCATTTCTACTAAATCAATTTGCCATGTGTCATTTATTCGTTTTTGTTTGAATTTTCTTCTAGGAAATTTACGTCTTGCCTGTCTATGAATTTCATGATCTTGACATGTTATTTATATTAAAAATGTTAAAGGTATTAAGATAATAATTATTATATATAAAATAATAGACCAAATCATGGTTTAAACTAACCAGTTGCTTGAATCTTGAATTGAATTTATAGTTTTGTACATGAGCATATAACTCGGATTTTATTTTCAATTTTAATTCATTCCTATTCTGACTTTTATTTAACAATATCCGAGAATGCAGGCTGATTCAACATCTCCTTTTCAAGAAACTGACCACATCCCCAGTGCAAGATGAGGAATTAGCAGAAACAGAAGAATTTTTGCTACCGTTCTTGGTAGATGAGTCGGAAGAGCAACACGTAAACGAAGCCGTAGATTTAAATGAAAATGAAGAAGGAGAACAGCAGGAAGAAATTGAAATTTAAAAATGATATAAATAATCAGCAGAGGGATCCTGACTATTTTGACTATTTTACAGATTTTCTTTTTTAAAATTATAGGAATTTCAAAAAATTACCTTGAATATTGTATTGAACATTAAAATGTTGCATTGGTATATAAATTTCTTGTTGTAACCTTAATAGCTGTTTGTTCACCACATAATTTTAGATATTCTCCAACATATTGTTTTAAGTTTTCATGGCATCAAGGAAATTATTTAAATAGTTATATTTTTCTTCTTCTTCTCTGCTAATAGTTATGCTTTGTCCGTTTGTCGATCTTCGACCATGATGTAAACTCTGTTTTATGTCTTTTATTATCTGCTCATCGAGTTTTTTGTTAAATTGGTAATAAAACTTATTCCATTCATTAAAGCAATTTTCTTTTTACCAATACGATGAAATATGGTTAAAGCTTCAAACGACTCGCAGTCAAACCCAACAAAATTTTTAATGTATAACTTTTATATGATTCCTCCATTATTTTAATTTTACTAAAAGTTGTTTATTATGTTTTTAATCTTTATACGTTTGTAACACAAGTTTGTAATGAGTTATATTTTCCAAATACAATTTGAAAGGTTTTTAGAATCAATTTGTCGTTTTCTAGTTGATTTAAGTTATTAAATTTTTTAAAAAAGCGTTCATACTATAACCGCAACATCTATACAACTTATAAATACAACAATATTGTCCGCACACATCTGAATAGTTATTTTGTAACTGTTTCTCATTAAAAATTACACATTGGTTTTTTAAGTGACCCAAAATTTCTAATTTATCTAGTTTTTTACCAAACGAATCAAAATATTCAATACAGCCATGTTTTGGAATATAACATAGACTTTGTTATCTGATGTGTTTTATCATTATGGTAAATTCCAGTACTTGAAAAAAGTGTACTATACGCTCTAGTGTGGCAATTATTTTCTTCGTAAAAACTAGTTTAAATTGATGAATTGGGTACTTGAATTGCATTTACATTTAATATAAATTGTGAAATATCAAAGTGTTTAAAATTCTATGGATTTTTTGATTTTTTTCAGAGTAACCTGCATTTTCTGTCATATAAAATATTATTGTGTTTGGTAACTATCCAATGAAAACATTATCAAGTGATATTGATGAACTATTTTGGGGAATATTGAAACTTTTTACCTCTACGCGTTTGTAATTGTACTTGGCGTTCGTTTTTTCCAATATAGCATTATGTGCCAATAGTACACTAGGATTAACAGTTTCATGTCTCATAGATAAAGTTGCTTCTAAAATTTTCAGTTGAGATTCATCAGAATCATCTGCAAAAAGGTAAAATTCTGACTTTTCTAGTGTTAGAAGAATACGAACATCAACATTGTTTACGAGAAGTGTAGGTTGGTTAACCATATTTAGATGTAGTTTACCCATAAGTTCTGCTACATTGATATGTTGGTATAATTTTTGACGTTCTTTTGGATATTCTTTCCATTTGGTTGAACGTTGCATTGTTTTATTAATTTTATTAATGAGTGTAACATATTATTTACTACATTTGACTGTTGTATAGCAGTTCCATCAGTTATATGTTTTTATCTTTATTCCATCATGTTCCATCTTTTTTTTTAAATTTATGCTTTTAATTTTAGATATGTAGAGATAAGTTTCTATATGTATCACCATGACCTAATGAAACAAATGCTATGACTGATGGATTATCTATAGAAACGATGGGGCTATAAGAAACTTCTTCAGAACGCAATATACTTAACTGAACGGGTTGTGTTTTAAATATATCCAAAACAGATTTCATACACTCAATCATAATTATTTAAAAATATCTTTTTGTTTCCTTTTACAACTAGCTTTGCATAGCTTTGACGTATAATAATTTAAATTGTTAATGAGATGTCTTTTTATAGGTTTTCTTCTTTTCCTTTTACATCACATAATTCACATAACATAACATAATTCACATCACATAATTTTTTACATCCTTCACATAATTTTAGATATTCTCCAAAATATTGTTTTAAGTTTTCATGGCATCAAGGAAATTATTTAAATAGTTATATTTTTCTTCTTCTTCTCTGCTAATAGTTATGCTTTGTCCGTTTGTCGATCTTCGACCATGATGTAAACTCTGTTTTATGTCTTTTATTATCTGCTCATCGAGTTTTTTGTTAAATTGGTAATAAAACTTATTCCATTCATTAAAGCAATTTTCTTTTTACCAATACGATGAAATATGGTTAAAGCTTCAAACGACTCGCAGTCAAACCCAACAAAATTTTTAATGTATAACTTTTATATGATTCCTCCATTATTTTAATTTTACTAAAAGTTGTTTATTATGTTTTTAATCTTTATACGTTTGTAACACAAGTTTGTAATGAGTTATATTTTCCAAATACAATTTGAAAGGTTTTTAGAATCAATTTGTCGTTTTCTAGTTGATTTAAGTTATTAAATTTTTTAAAAAAGCGTTCATACTATAACCGCAACATCTATACAACTTATAAATACAACAATATTGTCCGCACACATCTGAATAGTTATTTTGCAACTGTTTCTCATTAAAAATTATACATTGGTTTTTTAAGTAACCCAAAATTTCTAATTTATCTAGTTTTCTACCAAACGAATCAAAATATTCAATACAGCCATGTTTTGGAATATAACATAGACTTTGTTATCTGATGTGTTTTATCATTATGGTAAATTCCAGTACTTGAAAAAAGTGTACTATACGCTATAGTGTGGCAATTATTTTCTTCGTAAAAACTAGTTTAAATTGATGAATTGGGTACTTGAATTGCATTTACATTTAATATAAATTGTGAAATATCAAAGTGTTTAAAATTCTATGGATTTTTTGATTTTTTTCAGAGTAACCTGCATTTTCTGTCATATAAAATATTATTGTGTTTGGTAACTATCCAATGAAAACATTATCAAGTGATATTGATGAACTATTTTGGGGAATATTGAAACTTTTTACCTCTACGCGTTTGTAATTGTACTTGGCGTTCGTTTTTTCCAATATAGCATTATGTGCCAATAGTACACTAGGATTAACAGTTTCATGTCTCATAGATAAAGTTGCTTCTAAAATTTTCAGTTGAGATTCATCAGAATCATCTGCAAAAAGGTAAAATTCTGACTTTTCTAGTGTTAGAAGAATACGAACATCAACATTGTTTACGAGAAGTGTAGGTTGGTTAACCATATTTAGATGTAGTTTACCCATAAGTTCTGCTACATTGATATGTTGGTATAATTTTTGACGTTCTTTTGGATATTCTTTCCATTTGGTTGAACGTTGCATTGTTTTATTAATTTTATTAATGAGTGTAACATATTATTTACTACATTTGACTGTTGTATAGCAGTTCCATCAGTTATATGTTTTTATCTTTATTCCATCATGTTCCATCTTTTTTTTTAAATTTATGCTTTTAATTTTAGATATGTAGAGATAAGTTTCTATATGTATCACCATGACCTAATGAAACAAATGCTATGACTGATGGATTATCTATAGAAACGATGGGGCTATAAGAAACTTCTTCAGAACGCAATATACTTAACTGAACGGGTTGTGTTTTAAATATATCCAAAACAGATTTCATACACTCAATCATAATTATTTAAAAATATCTTTTTGTTTCCTTTTACAACTAGCTTTGCATAGCTTTGACGTATAATAATTTAAATTGTTAATGAGATGTCTTTTTATAGGTTTTCTTCTTTTCCTTTTACATTGTAAATTTCATTGTCCTTGTCATTGTTCATTGTCCTTGTCTATTTAATTGTTCATTGTCCTTTGCCATTTCATTGAGTTTTCGAACTGCGCCTCGCCTTACATTTTTCATTATCTCTTTACTTCGATCTTGTACATTTTCTTTTACATTTACACCTGTTGCAATAACAGACAAAGCATTAATACCTAAGTTAATAACCTCTCTTTTTAATATATTAGCTCCAGATGTAAATATTGCTTTTTAATATAGTAATATTTATAGTATGCTCTCTCCATAATGTTTAAATAAAATAATAAATAAAGTTACAAACTTTCTTTTATTTATACTTTTTTAAAATGCAGTACAACTTAGCTCTTTGCTATTTGTAGTTTTTACTTTCTTCGTTGGTGAGTTGGGGCTGACTAAAGGAACTATTATTATGTCTCATGTATCAGTTTCAAAAATTTGTCCATTTTTATTTCTAGATTTTCTTTTTCTGAGACATTATCCATCTCAAACAGTTGACAATGCTTTTGTAGAAATTTCTTCTTCCAAGTCATCATCGAATACTTCGTCAGCTTCTTTTTCGTATACTTCTTCTTCGGGAACAAATTGTATAGCAGCATCTTTATATTTAGGTATGTTTGTTTGAGCTTCTACATCAATATACAGAGGTTTTGCACGAGTTTGAGTACCTTTTGTTTCTGTAATTTTTAATTGCTCTTTATTCCGAGGAAGAACTCTAAATTTATTTCTTATTTTAAATAGATTTTGACGATATAAATACCATTTTTAAGTGTCTGTCAGTTGTTTATTTAACAGAATTTTTTTCATATTTTTATCCAACTCACAGAGTTTGACGTCTGCATTTTGCTTCAATTTTTAATAAATCTCGGGTTTCAATATAATCATTTTGTTAAATGTTGTATTATTAATTTTATAAAATTTCCTATTATCCCTGACAGTATTGCACCAAGAAGCGTAGGTAAAAATCCACCACGTTGAATAATGATTTTTCTTTTGCTATTTATAGATTTTTGACTACAAATGAGGGGTCTTAATTCCTTTTTATACTTTCGTAATTGGGTTGTTGCTTTTCTACTCAGTTCCACTCTCTACTGGGTTGTTGCTTTTCTACAATTACCTTTTAAAATATTTAAAGAGATTTCGCAAAATATTTTTATTACTTCAGGGTCACAGTGTTATAATTACTTTCAGAAATTCTTGTTTACAACTTTTTAATAGGTGCAATATATGACAGTTGTCCTTCAAACATTTCATATTCTTTCACAAATTGTTCTAATTGATTTCTTGTACAAAAGTCCAAATTGTTTTCAAATATATCACTTCTTATTCGAAATAAATCATTAACGTCATGAGTAAGATCTATTAATATATACCCATATGGGTCCGACCTCACTTCATTATATATTTTTTAAAATGCTATGATTAGATTTGGATAAATCTGGCGAGCTAGGAATAATACCTGGGAGTTGTCTCTTGGATCTTTTTACTAGTTATTTACAGTTAAGTAAAATGTCTCTCGAAAACTTACCCTGATGAAAAATATTTTGAGTTACAAATATTACAGACAAATTTCTATGATGTGAACCTCTGATAAATAAATCACACACATACTTATCATCAGAATTTAGCATCATGTCATCGATAATAATCAACAAAGGTTCTTGATTATCATTAAAATCTGATTACTTAAACCAACGAATTTGCGCAATAAAAAAAACTTGATTTGATTTGAAAAAATTATTTTCTTACTATTTGTATGATATTTTTCTTCTTTTTGTTTTTGCAGCTTTAAAACTATAATAAAAACTTTTAATAATTAATCTTCTTTTAACAAAACAAAACTAAAAACAAACTACACTTTGTACTTCTTGTTTGCATTTTCGTTTTCGTTTTTATTTTTATTATTTTTCATCTTAGTATTCAAAAGTATTTATGAATATTTTTATCCAATAATAAAATCAAGTTTTTTTTTTCGACTCTTTTATATCTCATTTTACCTATGTACATATATTTTATTAAGCATATGAATTTGCGCAATAAAAAAAAACTTGATTTGACTTGTTTGTACCAATAAAAATTCTTCTTTCTATTTGTATGATACCCTATTACAAAGTACCAATGAATTTATTGAAAAATCTAAATATCCTAAACATGTTCAGTTCATTAACCTTGCCTTGCAACTTTTAAAGTGCCAACAACCTTCACTTCCTACTATACAACCATTTGGAACTTATAAGTTAACAACCCACACTTTCTACCTAACTTGCAATGCAACCCAAACCAAAAGAATCAAAACTAGTTTTTGACCTACTAACTACAACCTACTAACCTACCTACAACCTACTAACCTAACCTACATTAAACCCATCATGACATGATTTTTCCCATAACAGAATGCCGGGATAACTACTAACGTATAAAAATTAATTTTATAGAACAAATTTTTTGTGTTCCCATCCGTTACGGAGCTACAGCTCTCCATAGTTCAAAAAACCCCTGCATTTATATTGTTATAATTCAAGTTATATAAGTTATATCTTCAATCTGAAAACGACATACTATAACTGCTTTCATTAACTTTACAAATATTTATATAATAAATATATATTTTTGCCACAGGGTGTCGTAATTTACCATTATGCGAAACTCGATTATTACAAAATTCTTAACCTCTTCTATTGAAGTAATATTCAAAAATTAAGGTTTCAACATTATATTTTTATTTTTGTTAACAATTTTTCTTAATAAGGTTTACTTTAAAATTGACGAAAGTGTGACTTGATTTTTTTAAATATTTTCTAACAAAATTTCTGTATGACTAGAATTTATGGGTTATTTGCTTTATTGTTGTTTTTTGTTTTGCTTTGTATCTATCAATAAGCAAAATTCTTATGGATAATGAGTAGTAGAAAAAAATTTAAGTAAATAAAAAATATAACGGTTGCGTAGAAAACTTATTTATATGATATTGCCATATATATATATAATACATATATACCATTAATAGTATTATGTTAATGTATCATATTGTGTATGTAATTTGTATGGCATATACTTATAGTGTAGATATAGCTGAACATATGGTTGTACGTATTTTGTGTACTTATAAGAAAAAAGTGAATGAAAAAAATAAAAAAAAATAAATTGCGATGTAGGCTATATCACCCCTATTCTGAATTCCTACGTAGATTTCCTACGCAAAATTAGCTACGTTAAGTCGGATTTTTTTTAGCTATTCTGAATTACGCCGGAGAGAATAATTAATTGTCAATGGCAATACTTTTTGCGATGTTTTAAAATCTGACGTTTTTGTTTGAATTTTTATTGACAAGTTTGAATTTTTATTCAATTTTTATTTGAACAAGTTAAAAAAAAGTGATTTTATAAACAATAACAAAACAAATTAAATTAATATAACATGAATATAATTGCATTTGGATTAGCTGCTTTAGAAGAAGAAGAAAGCAATCAAAGGATTCTTAGATCAGAAAGGAGAATTCTTAGAGATTCTTATAATCCTTTACACTTGAGTGGAGAAATCGAAAGTATTTATACCTACATATTTCAATTTAAAAATTTATCTTATCATTTATATAAATATATTTATATATTAAATTATTTAGTTTTAAAGAAAATTTTCGACTAAATAAAGCTGCGTTTGAATATTTGTTGGGTTTGATGGAAGAAGATTTAAAAGCTCCATTCAAGTCTTTTGGTTTAACTCCCATTCATAAATTATGTGCAGTGTTAAGGTTTTTCGCTGAAGGGAGTTCATAACATTGTATTGGGAAAGACTACGATGTGGCAATTGCTCAATCCACTTTCTCTAAAGTGTTGAGTCAATGTCTGGATATTTTCAGAAAGATATGTCCATTATGGATTAAACTTGAAATGACACCAGAAGAACAACAAAAGGCAAAAATGGATTTTCATGCCAAAAGTGGACTTCCAGGAATTATAATGTGTATTGATGGCACACACGTTGATTATTAAATTTTAAAACCTAAAGAAGATCCTTTTCTTTATTATAACAGAAAAGGCTTCTTTAGTTTGAATGTGATGTTGGTATGTAATTATTTTTTGTTAAAAAATTTTAAAATTAAACTTCTACTTTAAGGTATGTGATAATACCATGCAAATTAGATGCGTAGATGCAAGGTATCCTGGATCGAATCATGATGCCCCTATTTACAATTTAAGTGATTGTAAAACATATTTCGAAAGGAAATACGAACAAGGAGAAAGAAACACATACATTTTAGGTATGTATTTACATGTTAAGTACAACTGTCACCTTTTCGACATTCATTACCAGGCACTCGTGAAAGGAAATATAATGAAAAACATGCATCAGCAAGAAACATCATAGAACGAACTAATGGAGTTCTTAAAAATAGATTTAGGTGTTTACTTGGTCTGTTAAATTATTCACCAAAGAAGGCAGTAGATATTATAAATTTAGTTGTTCTCTCACATAACATTTGTATCAAATACAAAATTGAACATAATATTGACCAAAACAGAATTCCAGTAATACTCGAAGAAGAAAGTGAAGAAGAAGGTACATCAAATATAAATTCTGACGCAGCTAAAATTAGAAATAGAATTTTAAATTCTTTAATTTTGTAAAGAAAACATTTTTAACTTCATTTAATAAAATTCGTTTTTATTAAAATATTTGTATTTTTTCATTCATATAACATAAAAATAACATAAAAATTAAAAATTATTTGTATTTCATTTATTAACATTTATTTTAACTTAATCTTAAAATTTCATTCATAACATTAAATAACATAAAAATTAAAAATTATTTATATTTCATTTATTAACGTTTGTTTTAACTTAATATTAATACTTCATTTCAATTATTAAAAAAACAGTCTTAATTGTTTCTTAAAAATATCTATACTTAGATCACATTATCAGATCACACATAGGTACTACTTTAAATTTAATTAGAATTTAAAAATTTGGCTTTTTTGATTTCCAGAATTTTTATTTTTATTTGGTTTTTTTTTTCTTGTAATTCTTGTATTATTTTGTTATGTTTTTTACATTCTTCAAATTTTTGCTTTTTTATTTCGTTTTGTTTCTCAATCCCTCTATAAACCCTCTTTGAACTACTAGAAATCTCATTTAACTTTTCTTCGTGCTTTTCGTTAAATTTCCTTTGCATTTCCAACTGCTGCTTAAGTAAACTGAAAGTAGTTTCTTCCTCAATATTTTTTCTTCGAGTGGTTGTTGTTGTTATTGGGTTTTCCACATGTGTAGTAATAACAACTTCTTCGTTGGAAACATTTGTAGCAGGTGCTTCTAAAATAACATTTGTCCAAGGTGTTTCTAAACTACAAGATAAACCAAAAGCGTAAGTTCCTGAAATACCTGATACATATGTTTCTAACGAAAGAAGGTTAATTACACCTTCTTCTAAATTATTGAAATGGTGAATTTTATTCGGACCACCACCGGTGGCTTTTTGCTCTTTTTTATTTTCTCTTAGCTTTCTTTTGATGTAAGCCTTCCAGTCGCTCCAAACCAGCAAAAATTATTATTACAAAAAATAGTTTAGTTAATAATAAAATGAATACTAACCTTTCTCCAACCAGTGCCATCTTTTTGCGTTGGGCCAATGCTATTTAATTCGTTTGAAACATTGACCCAGAATTCCTTTATTTCTATTGGAATTTTATTGTTTCCTTGTGCTATTTCTTTGTTATTATTTAGAAGTTCAAACAGTTTCGCATATTGGGTTTGGTTTGTTGTTACTCTTGCCCTTCACAAAATAATTTTAGAAAATAAAAATGTTTTTACTTATTTTTAAAAAATAAAACGAAAAAAAAATACTTACATTTTTAAAATTTATCTAAATTAACTTTTTTTTAAATATTTTCAAAAACTAAAACCTAAACTGCAAACAAAAGCAATTCAAAGCACTACTACGTATGAAAATTTCTTACGTAGATTTTGACATTTAATTTACGCTAAGTAGGAATTCAGAATTGCCATTCTATGAATTTTGAGAAAAAAAGTATACTACAAAGGAATTTGGAATGACGTTTGCGTAGATTCTACGTAAATTAGTGTTACGTAGTAATTCAGAATAGGGGTGTATATGTACATAATAATATGTAGTATGTAATGTATGCATTATACTTATTAATATTATATAAAAATTTGCTACATTGTAAAAAGTATAAAATATTAATTTGTCGTTTAGTTTAAATGGTAGAAAAGTTGGTAGAGTTTTGAATATGTAATATCTTCGAATTTTCATTGGGAGAGATTAACTTTTTGTTTGTTATGTATGCATATTTTTGTATTTTTGATAAATGTTAAATAAAATTTTTTATGAAGTTATTTATTAATATAAAAATAAATTTTATAGCTTCTAAATTAATAATTACAATAGTAGATAATGGGTCGGTTTGCCATGGAAACCAAATGAGCCATATTGCACGAAAAGGGGATTCCATAAACCATATCGCACGAAGGTGTTGGTGGTGTCATATTACATAATTGTGGTTTTCCGGTTGAGTGATTTCCGGTTTGTTGTTTTTCCGCTTGAGTGATTTTGAAGAATTCTGTAAGAATATTGAGGTGAGAATTCTGTAAGGTGATTGACCTTTGATGTGTGAGGATCCCCTGTGTGAGAATATTGACCTAGAGGGTATTATTTGTATAAGATATTATTGACCTATAGGGAATGGAATATCTTTTTATTTATTGTAGTTGTGATTTCAAGTACTTAAGTGTGGGAATTCTGGAAGGTCATTCACCTTGAGTTGTGGGAATTTCTGTGTATAAGATTATTGGCCTCTATGAAATTCCTTGTGTGAGAGAGTATTGACCTATAGGGAATTCCTTGTGTGTGAGAATATTGGTCTACACATTGACCGAAGCAGGGAATTCCTTGTGAGAAAGAGATATCATTACTAAGTAATGGTAATTTTAGAAAGTAAAATCAAAAATCAATGAGTTATATTGAACTTGACCCAGTTTTGATCGAAAACAAAACAGTAAAAGCAGAATGAAAAAGAAGTATATATAATATGTGTAAGTTAAAATATTATTGATCTTGACCTTGATATTGAATTAATTATTTTTCTGATCTGAAGTACAATCTATAAAAAATTTAAAAGATGAGTGTTAACTGTATTAATTTTTACGCTTTACATATTTTCTGTAAAAATAAAATTACTTAAATAAAAGAAAAAGGATAATTTTGTTGTGAAATTAAATTTTTATTATTATTTTTAAAATTTCTACATTATTAAATTCTGTTCGTTATTTTTTAATACAAAACTGAACATACCTTTATTTATTTCAATTACATTTCGATTTTCTTTAAAAAATTTATTATATTATTCAGGAATAAAGAATATGTGATTTTTTTAATCAAATATCCATTTAACTCCAAACAGAAGTGTAGATGACCGTGCACCTATAACCTTATATTTTTCCCCTTATTTCAGATAGGTGGGCTAATATAATTATAATCAAAATTATATTAAACTAAAAAAATTTTACAAAATCAATAATAATAATTTTAATAAAATATCGATTTATAAAAGTTTTTTGTTTAAATGCCTACTAGCATTTATTTTGTAAATTTAACCTTAAATTATTATTTTTATTGGTATTTTAATTATTTCGTTTTAACTTTAAAAATTCATTAATAAACTTGTTTTTGGATAATTACTACTACTATATTATATTATATTGAAAAGAACCTATATTTAAACGAATAGTACGTAGTCAAATTATTAGTTTGTGCAAAAAGGTTGCGGAAAAAACAGGTCAAATTTCTTTAAATAATCAGTTATAAATTTGAAAAGACAAAAATAAAGATGTCAAAAACTTTTTTATTAGAACGTTACGCGAAAGAAAGCGGTAGTGTTTTTACCTGCAGGTCGAGGAAATCCTAGACCTAAAAAATTATTAGTTGTAGCAATAGCTATTGCCGAAAACGACCCCGATTATAATAATATCAGAAAAGATACAAATACAATAATATTAGAAAAATACAAACTGAGAAGGCTAATAAATTACTAAATGATGCACGTGTTGATGTACCTGTTGAAGGATTTGGAATTCCAGAGTTAAGAATATTCCAAGCTCATTTAAAGAACAAAAAAATTGTGGTGTACATATAAATTACTTCGCATATAGAGTTAAAGGTCGCGAAGTAATTTTTGAAGGAGAGAATAATAGTTCAAAAAAATTTAATTTATTATATGAAAGCGAACATTTAACTTTCTAAAATCGTTAGCAGCAGCCTTTTGCTGCATATGTTATTTTGAAAGTTGCCATGTACCGTACAACAACAAAAATGGTCATACATGTGGAGGAGCATGTCGCCAGTGTCAACAGTCACCAAAATTTTCACAAAATGTGTTGAAGATTCTATGTAAAGATTGCAACAGGGACTTTAGAGGACAACAATATTTTGATAATCACAAAACTTCATCAAGTGTAGGAAAAAATTCAATATGTTAGAAAGTAAGTAAATATACACGATGCTTAAAAACACACATATCACAAAGAAAACACTGTTGCGGTGAATTTATTTTTGCATAATATGCGGTAAATTTTTTCCACAAGACCATATTATATGCTTTATATAGCAAAATAAGAGCATACCAAAAATTAAAAAATGTTCTATACGTGTTTTATGACTTGGAGAGTCGAAAGGAAAATTGTGGAAGAAAAATAAGACAGCACGAACCAAATCTATGCGTATATTAGAAAAGATCTGATCTATGCTTGTTGATTACTAACTTTGCATTTTGTCTAAAATGCAAGTTTAGACCAACAATTATCAAAGAAAAAGATGTGGTATCAAGATTTTTAAGAGACATTTTCGCATTTAGAAAACAAGTTAAAAAGGTCATAGTAATAGCTCACAATGGTCAGGCATACGACCATCAATTCATTTTAAACCACATTCTTATAAACACTAATTTAACTTCTGAGCTGATTATGCGGGGAACGAAAATAATACTTTTACAGCTCGACAATGTAAAGTTTATTGATTCGTTAAATTATGAGAAAATGAAAATGAGAATTACATCGGTAAATTACCTGCAATAAAGTATTACAGTCTAAATCAAATGAAAACTGAAGATCGTGAAATATTTGTTAATTGGTATGAAAACCATAAAACGATGAGTTTAATTTGCAACACGATTTAGTTGATTACTGTGATGTCAAAATATTAGCAGAAGTAAGCTTAAAATTTAGACAACATTTTCTTAACGAATGTAATGTGGAACAGTTTTTGGAAGCGACAACAGTAGGATCATCTTGCAATTTGGTGTTTAGACGTAATTTTTTTCAACCTGAAATGATTGGATTATTTCCCAAGAACGGTTACCGACTTGTTGATAAACAATCAAAAGAAGCTATTCAATGGTTAATTTTAGAGAAAGAAAAACGGAATATCAGTATTAGACATGCAACTAAAGAACAAGAAGAAATAATCACACGTGTGAAGGTTGATGGTTTTTGTAGTGAAACAAACCAGGTTTTTGAATTCCATGGTTGCTATTATCACGGTCACCCTATATTTTTACACAATAATCGAGATGAACCTCTATATGACGATCCAGATAATACGCTTAATCTTAGATATGAAAGAACAACAACAAAAAGCGAAAGATTAAGAAGACTAGGATATGAAGTAATTCAAATGTGAACCTGTGAATTTGAAAGACAATTACCAGAAAAGGAAAAAAAATACATTATTTCACACCCCCTTGTACACCATACACTACTCAATCTATGAGATGAGTTTTACCATGGTCGAACCGGTAATGCTTGCAACTACTATAAATGTAAAGAACAAGAAAAAAATAAATACATAGACGTTTGTTCTTTATATCCGTGGGTGTGTAAATATGGAAAATTTCCTGTTGGCCACCCCAAAATTTATGTTAGAAATACAATTTGTTCAAAAAAAAATTTAAACGAAACAAACCCCCTAATAAAATGTAAAATACTACCACCAGAAGAGCTATTACATTCTGTGTTACCAATAAAACAGAACAATAAATTAATGTTTTAGTTATGTCGAAGTTGTAGTGAAATAAAATCTCAAGAAGAATTCTGTAGACATACAGATGAAGCACTGGTTGGCACATTATTGGCACTGATGAGGTAGTAAAAGCTACTGAAAAAGGATTTAAATTGATTCTCATATATGAAATATGGGAATATCCGGTCATTCAATCTAATAGAATTAGCAAAACAGAAGAAATGTTTACAAAAATGATGGACAAGTTCATAAAAATGAAGCAACTGGCTGACTTAGCAAATGCACAACTAAAAAAATAATTACATTAACGACTTTTTTCATAAAGAAGATGTTTAATTGGAGTTTACTGAAATTTGTGTAAATTCTGGATTAAGATCTCTTGCAAAATTTATTTTAAATTCTTTTTGGGGTAAATTTGGACAACGCGAAAATCAGCAAAAAACTGTTATTATAAACAAATCATCAATGCTGTACGAAATGCAAACAAATCGTTCAATAGAATTACAAATAAAAGAAGAAAATATTGTGGAATATTGGCAATATAAAGAAGATGCTGCTTAAACTATACTCATATCTGTAGAATTTAGGTGATATGGTTCTTTATTATGATACTGATTCTGTAATATATGTAAGTCGTGAAAGAGTTTACAAACCACCAACAGGAGAGTTTATCGGTGATATGACTGATGAACTTGAACTTGGTTATGGAATCGCTAGTTATATTACAGAATTTGTAAGCGGGGGCTCCAAAACTTATGCATATAAGGTCTATTGCATAAAAGATAAAACGGAAAAAACAATATGCAAAGTTAAAGGAATTTGTCTTACCTACTCAACATCTCAGCAAGTTAATTTCAACACAATTAAGGACGTAGTACTAAATGCAGAAAATATGGAAGATATACATATTCTTTCAAACTGTATTCGTAGAACAAAAAGCATGAAGTTGTTACAGTACCAAAAAATAAAACGCTGAAAGGCTGAAAAAGAAAATTTTTAGAAGATCACAGTTCTGTACCATATGATTTTAAAAGAGCAAGATTAGAATAGCAGAAAATAAGTTCGTGTATGCTAAAACTAAAAAAAAAAAAAAAAAAAAAAAATTAAATATTGTACAATAATTATTTTTTTTATTATGTAAATAAATAGTAAAATTAATTTTAATTCATATTATATCTTTTTTATTTATCCAAGAATTATAAGAATTATCAAATCCCAACCATTTAACATAACATTTCCTTCCTGGTTTAGAACTTTTTCTACAAGGTAAGCATCAGAATCTTTTACAGGTGTTAGCTCTACTTCATAAAATCCACCAGAAATTATAGTATTTGCATGATAAGTCAAATTGTATGTTACAGGAGCAGTATTGTTAACTTTCAATATTTTAAAAATTTCGGTTGATAAATTGGGGTGATACCCTTTTTCAAATACACCTTTGCTTTACACTTTTAATACACTTATTCTGACCCAGTCGCCGACTTTATATTTCCTTTTTTGAAAAATTTTAGGTTGTATATATAAATCGTTTTTAATAAATTTTTTTCATTTTTCTTTGATACTTTTTCAGGTGGTAATTTAATTGTTTTATGAGGTGTAGAATTGTATTTTTTTATCAGATAATGTAGAATAGAAATCCAATTATAGTTTCCTTGCAAACTGAATTTTTGGCACATGGAATTTTTTTAAGTACGATTAAAACCTTCAACAATTGAAACTTTCGTGTCCGAGAATGTGTGATAATGATTAATTTTGTTTTTAACCATGTACTTGTGAAATTTGGAGTTGAAAAATTCTTTTCCTTGATCCGAATGAATATTTTTTGGGAAAAAATGAATATTTTTTTTAACTTGTTTAAAAATCTTTTTTGATGCGTTTAAAACGTCATCAGCACTTTTGATTTTTACAAGTTCAGCCTATGCGTATTTAGAAAATATATCAATTACTGTTAGAATATATTTAATCCTTTATTAAATTTTGCATATGGAATCATTTCAACTAAATCAATTTCCCTTTTTGTTTGACTTTCATTCTAGGATATATGAGTCTTGCCGGTCTATGTATTTCAGCTACAATTTGTTCTCTGGACATTTTTGCTTATACCATGCGATCAAATATCTCAATTCTGCTTCATAATTTTCTACATAATAACATTCACAAGCGTCTGGATCTGAAGTTGAGTTATCATAAGCCCAAGGACATGAACTAAAGTGTATGCTTCAAATTGAATTAAACTTTTCTTTATCCTAAAAGTTTTCTAAATATTCTTGTAAATACAAAATGCGTTGTTTATGATCATCTAGTAAAATAGAAGAATAAGTTCTGAAGAAGTCTTCCACGTCCATTGCGAGAATAAACGTAAATTATAGATTTCTTCGTTTTTATACTCTTTTAAATCGGTAATTCAAATCATAGAAATCAAACCCGTGCACAATATAAATTTTATACACATGCAGAATATAGAAGAATAAACGATTAGGGAGCCTTCCACATCCATTATGAGAATAAATATAAAGTCATAAATTGCTTTTTTTCTACTTTTTTTCATTTATAAAATTTATAATTTAAAGCAAACCCCTATGAAATCTAACCCCTAAGAGAAATAAATGTTTATTCGCAATTTATTCATTTAACTGAAAAATAAGGTGTTTTAAAACTATCCAGTTCAGATTTCATACATTCACTCATTTTAATCAAAAATATCTTTTTTTCTATTTTTGTTCTTATCTTGAAGTCGTTTTCTTAATAAATAACTTGAACTTGCCAAGGTTGATCTTTTTATAGCTTTAGTTTTTATATTTCTTTGCTTTTTACCAGATCCATTCATTAAGTTTTCGAACAGCACCACGTCTGACATTTTTAACTATTTCTTTACCACGATCTTTCATCACTTCCTTTACATTAGCACCTGGAATTAATTGTACACTATTTATAAATATTTTGAATGCTTCTGTTACTCGTGATTTAAATTTCTTAAAATCTGTCACTTTCCATGATACTTGATTGAAACATGTTTTTAAAAATTCTTCTAAAGAATAACTGAACTTTGCTCTTAATTTTATATCTATTTTTGGTTAAATCACACATATAGTAGTGTAAGATATATTTTGAGGCATATCTTCAGTTTTAAGTGGTTTAGTGTAACTGGCAACATCACTTATAAAATTAAAAATAGTCCAAATCAGCTGTCGTTCAAATTCTTTTTTTGAGAATCTTTGAAGTGGCCTAATATTTTGAATTAATGTCGGCAAGAGAAAAACTTTCCAGTCACATAACATTTGCTATGGAATATGGAATGTATGATGTGCCAACCGCTATTAAATCTTTATCTGGCATTCTTTTAATATATATATGGGAACTCATTTTCCAGTTTTCACGGTGTGTATTTGGAATAAAATTATTAGTATAAATTTCGGAAACAACAATTTTCCATCTAGAATCACACATATATTTATTAATTTTATTTGTAAAAGATGACAATGTATTTGTGAAGTAG
Source organism: Poecilobothrus nobilitatus (assembly GCA_947095535.1). NCBI lineage: Eukaryota > Metazoa > Arthropoda > Insecta > Diptera > Dolichopodidae > Poecilobothrus > Poecilobothrus nobilitatus. The sequence continues at coordinate 100,935,726 of OX352772.1, forward strand.
TAATTCATAGATGAATCGCTAAAAAATGTAATGTAAAACTCATTCTTCGTTTGTATGCTGTCCATTGTTCACTACTAGTAGATTTGATTTTTCGTATTGGAAAATTAAGTTCTGTTTGAGTTTCACCAGCAGCTCTATTTGAACGTAAAACACGTCTTAATTGTTTATTGACCTTTTCATTACTATTTATAGTCTTTTCCTTTTTGAGGTGAATTTGGTCTATCCAAAGGTACAGTTATAACATTTCCAGTATCAGTTTCAAATAATTTTACATTTTTAATAGATTTTCTTTTTCTGAGACGTTCTTTTTCTGTTTTTGCAGCATAGATTGCTTTTGTATATATTTCCTCCTTGTTTTCATCATCAATTATTCCTGATAGTACAACAACAATAGTATAGGTAAAAATCCAACCCGTTGAATAATGCTTTTACGTTTACTATGAAAAGACTTTTTATGACAAATTAACGATCTCCACTCCTTTTTATATTTTTTCAATTGGTTTATTGCTTTCTTACTTAAATTACAATTTCCTTTCAATATATTCAAAGCTATGTCATATAATGTTTTCATTACTTCAGGGTCGCAATGTTTTATAATATTTTTTTGAAATTTTGGCTTAGAGGTTTTTAATAGATGCAATATATGTCGGTTTGTCTTCAATCGTTTCATATGTCTGTCTCAAATTATGTAAATCGTCTTTTTCACAAAAACACAAATTTTCTTTTAATATATCACTTCTTAATCTAAATAGATCGTAAATATTTTGACTAATATCTATAAATATTGCTAATATCTATAAATGGTCGTGATGTTACTTTATCATATACTTGTTGGAATTCTTTCGTTTTATGAACGTAAAGTTACCGTGACACATGTAAAATGTGCGGCTTATATCTACAATTTTTAAAAAGTATTAAATATTTGCAATTGAGGAAAATATCTCTAGAAAATTTTTCCTGATGAAACACATTTTGAGTTGTAAATATTACAGATAAGTTCTTATGATGCGAACCTCTAGTAAATAATTCCGCAAACGCTTTTGTTATTTGAATCCTAATGGGATATGTCATATGGGGTCTCATTGAAAAGGTCTTGGCGAGCTCTTCAACTTTTGTTAGGGAACCAGTATTCTAGGACACCCTGATTGGTCCCTGAGATCATTATAAGCCCTTAATATAAAAGTAAGCTGTATATTATCATGTGCCGTATCATTAAAAAAGTCTTAAGCTTAACAACTTTTATTTAGAAACTCTGGTTTCGGGATGCCCTGCTTGGATCCAGAAAGATTTTATAAGTCCTTGATATAAAATCTGCTGTATATGATCATGTGGGGTTTCAATAAAAAGATCTTGGCCAGCTTTATAACTTTAGTTTGTGGACCATGCTTCAAAACCGTCCTGTTAGAGGATGAAAGCGTATAAAAGTCCCTACTATAAAAATCAGGGATACAATGCTTTTTCAAAATGCTTTTTCATCATGCGATTGAATCAACTGTTTGACGCTTGCAATGCAAGCACACATTACTAGTTACATATATAAAGCTGTTTGTAATAAATGTATGAAACCACTCACTCACTCACTTCGTATCAAAAAGATGAAGCACTTCTAGATGTGCTAGAGACTAGCTGCAAAAGGCATTTGATAAAGTTTAGTGTGAAATCATCCAGATAATTCTGAAATTATATTTTTTTGATTTCAAAGGAGTCTTTTTAGCCCTTTATATGTTATATGAGGATTTCAATATTTATTCCCGAATATCGTCATATGAGGAATCATTGAAAAGGCTTTAGCGAGCTCTTCAACTTTTGTTTGGGGACCAACATGCTTTTTCATCATGCGATTTAATCATCTGTTTGACGCTTGCAATGCAAGCACAGATTACTAGTATTATATATACTTTTTTTCATTCTGCTTTTACTGTTTTATTTTCGATCAAAACTGGGTCAAGTTCAATATTACTCATGCAAAATTAATTCCTTTTTTCATTTTACTTTCTAAAATTACCATTACTTAGTGCACACTCATCATACATATTATTTAGTTCAACAATGTTGTAGTCATGATAAACTATCTTTTAATTATATTTAAAAAAAAAAAAGATCAAACTAAATAAGATAAAACAAAAATTAAACCAGATTAACCCTTTTTTATTTTACTTTAAAATTACTAACGCATATTATTGCACTCTCCGCATTATATTTATTATCTGCAACATTGTTTATCATAAGAATAAAATATAACTTAATACTTTTTCATTTTAGTTAGTTTGTTATCTCATTACAGACACTAAATAAAATTACCTATATTTTTTTTAAAACAAAACAAATTAACAAACAACTTAACTTAACTAAACAAACGACAAGAATAACATAAAGCAAAATCACTCAAGCGGAACATCCTCTATATATTATAAGTTCATAAGAAAAACAATGACTTATTTTAAATTTATTCCCATAATCCACATATACTAAGTTTTTAATTAACCCTTCATTTATAAGCGAAAATAAACTCATAACATACAATTAACTATATAGCCTAGTCGTTAAAGACTTCTCTCCAATAAAATTCTTTATTGCGAATCGGTACCCTGGTTCAAATCTTCTTGTAATTCAGTTTTTTCAGTTTTTAAAAATTTCTTTACATTTTGTTCAATAATTCTCACTCATAGAAGACTCAATCAAGACTTATATACTTAATGCAGAACCGAACAGACTATTATGATATCTCTTTCTCACAAGTAATTCCCTGCTTCGGTCAATGAGTAAACCAATATTGTCACACACAAGGAATTCCCTATAGGTCAATAGTCTCTCACATAAGGAATTTCATAGAGGCCAATCATCTTATACACAGGGAATTCCCACAACTCAAGGTGAATAACCTTCCAGAATTCCCACACTTAGGTTGTGATTTCAAGCCACAGTAAATGAAAAGATATTCCATTCCTTATAGGTCAATAATATTTCACACAAATTATACCCCTAGGGTATTATTGGGGACCTAGAGGTCAATACTCTCACACAAAGAATCCCACACCTCAAAGATCAATCACCTTACAGAATCAGAATCACTCAAGTGGAAGAACAACAAACCGGAAATCACTCAACCGGAAAAACCACAATTATGTAAAATCACACCACCAACACTTTCGTGCGATATGGCTCATTTACCGACCTATTACCTGTTTACAATGTATTAATTGTACTTTCTCTTTATATATAATTTATAAGATTAAATAAGACAAAGCTTGCATTTATTGGACCAAGTCTCGAGGTAGCTACAGAAGCTATAAAAAATTTTTATATTTATTTAAAAATAATGAAAAGTTAAAAAAATTATAGTATATGCAAAACATTGAAGGATTTGTGCGGATATGTAAGAGTTGCCAAGGGCAATTGTATTCTTCCTCGTTTTTTTACTTTATTATTTTTCTTTTATGAAAAAAAATCCAGCAAACGTAACAACAAAGAAAAATTATTCAGTTATTAAAATTTCCGACCTCTATCTGTGGTGAGAAAAAGTGACTCAAATTTGTGTTGATTCTTAACCGGAGTCCACATCTTGATATCCATTGATAAAATATCTGGCTATGGTTTCGGTTGATATGTCTGGTATAGGTATTAAATTTACAAACGAAAATCTATCTATAACTGTTAAGAAGTATTCTATCTACATATGTATCTATCTATTTGTAAGCAACTGTTGATTATGTATCTATCTATCTGTAAGCAAGTGTTTATTATGTATGATAACAACAGAGGTGCTACAATATCTATATTTATTATTTCTAATTTATATACAAAAAAAATTATGTTTCCATCTGGAATCGTATCTGCACACTACCGTGTCAGAGTAAGAAACACTAAATATGTATGCTAAAAAAACGAAATGAATCATGCATGAAAAGGAAGGAATAAAAAAAAAACGGTTTGAAATTGAAACCAAAACGAGGAAGAATACAGTTGCCCTTGTCAACTCTTAAATACTCTTACGAACCCATTATAATGTTTATGACTCTGCTTATAACGTTATCTTTTTAGTTTTATTATTTTAAAATAATTTGGGTGAGATTTATAATTTCTGGAACTATGGTTTATGTATTAATATAATATTTTACAGATTTCGTAGAAAAATATTATATTTCGAATGAACCAATTAATTCTTTTTGTAACATAGTTCAAGACGACAAAAAATTAGATATCATAAATTCACTCAAGCAAGAATTTCATGAGGTTTTCAGCGATAAATTAGGCAAATATAAATTTGAAGTAAAATTAAACCTTAAACTCGATATACGTCCAAAGTATAGCCATAAAAGACCTATAGCTTTTGCCATAAAACTACAAGTTGATAAAGAATTACAAAGATTTCAAAATTCAAACATCATAACTTCTATTAATTATACAGAGTAGACAGTACCAATGGTGTGCGTCAGGAAATTGGGCGGCAATATTAGAATTTGTGCTGACTATTCAATGGGCTTAAATAATTCACTAGAGTCTCATGATTATCCTCTACTAACCCCGGAAAACATTTTTTACAAAACTTGTATGTAGCATTATATTTTTACATATTGATTTATCGGACGCATATTTTCAGGTAGAAGTAGATGAAGAAAATAAAAAATGTTTGGCAATCACCACCTACCAAGGTCTCTTCACAATGAACAGGCTACCATAGGGTATAAAATAAACCAGTGGCATATTTCAACAAATTATGGATACAATTTTGAATGGTATCGATGGAACATCTGCATATCTAGACGAGATTGTGATCCGATCTGATAATTTTCAAAGGCATTTAATACGTTTAAAGAAAGTGTTATCGAACTTCAAGAATTTGGTTTTACCGTAAAATTTAGTAAATGCAAGTTTCTAGAAAATCAAATAAAATACTTAGGATATATTCTCGACAAAGAAGGTTTTCGTCCTGACCCTATAGCAGAAATTAAAAATCTTCAACAGCCGAAAAATGTCTCACAATTCAAATCAGTCTTGGGTTCTATTAATTATTATGCTAAGTTCGTGGCAAAAATGAAGGATTTACGCGCACTTTTATATAATTTAAAAAATAAATGTATTAAATGGCGTTGGTCGAAAAAATGCCAATAATAATTTGAATTTTTCAAAAACTATCTTACATTTGACGTCATTTTAACACATTATGACTCTCACTCCCAATAATTGTTTTAGCAGATGCATTTCAAGACGGCTTAGGAACAACAATAATGCAACAATTTCCAGAGAGTGTGAGGAAGTTAGTTCAATATGCATCTCGTTCATTAACGCCAGCAGAAAGGAACTACGGGCAAATAGAAAAAGAAGCTTTGGGTCTAATAGTTGCCGTTACCAAGTTGCACAAGTATATCTTCGGCAGACCATTTTTATTAAAAACTGACCACAAACCCCTCATACAAATTTTCGGCAGTAAAAGGGTATACCAGTTTACACTCCAAACCGATTTTAAAGATGGGCACTTCTTAATTATGATTTCAACGTCCAATACATATCTACCAAAAGTTTTGGTCATGTAGATGTTTTGTCAAGACTTATCAACACACAAGTCAAACCTGAAGAAGAATTTGTTGTTGCTACCATTCAACTTGATCAAGAATCCAAAAAATTTGGACGAAACTATCAACAGATTTCCAATTTCTTTCAAAACATTGAAGCTTGCAACCCTAAGAGATAAACTGCTGCAAAAAGTCATTCAATTTACACATACAGCGTGGCCGAATAAAGGCAAATTAATAAACGACTCTCTATTAAATTTTTACCAACGACATTACCCAATCACTAGCTGATGGTTGTTTGCACTTTGGTGACTGCTTGGCCATTCCAGCTATTTTGCAAGGCAAAATATTGAGACAAATTCATCAGGCTCACCCTGGAATAGTAAAATGAGAAGACACGTATATTAGACTAAGATCGACCATCAGATTGAAGACTTTGTCAACCGGTGCTCAAAATGCCTACTCCTTCAAAGCCATGGGAACGAATTCACATTGACCACGTTGGTCCGATTAATGGTAAATATTTTTAATTATAATATACGCTTATTCTAAATTTCCAGTTGTGTATATAACGAATTCTACTTCTGCAACAATAACAATTGACAAACTACAAAAATGCTTTGACTTATTCGGAAATCTGCAGAATTTGGTATCAAATAATTTCATCTTATTTGTTGGATCTAAGTTAAAAGAATTTTGTAGACAAATTCGTATTCAACATGCAGTAACCCCACCATTTCACCCACATTACAACTGACAGGTTTGTTGATACTTTAAAAACGCCATTAAGAAAAATGAAAGGTCAAGCTCACCTAGAAGAAGTTTTCTCACAATTTCTTGCAGTGTATCCAACAACTTCTTATATGTCTTCAGTACATCAAAAATCATCCTCTGAAATCACCTTCAATCGGAAAATCTGAACAGCATGATCGTTATTGAAACCACACGAATCGAAATTGATTGTCCGTAATTTAAAACAATAACAACAATTGAATATCAAACATGTTCCAATTAAATGGCAATTCGCTGTTGATCAAAAAATAGCAGTTCAAGTACATTCTAATAACCAAGGTGGTCTTGGTGAGACGGCGTAGTGATCGAAAGCGTTGGTGAAACTATTTTTAATGTACTACTGACGCAAAATAACAGACTTATTAGAGCTCATGCAAAAAAAAATAAGAGAAACAAATTGCGATATTCAAAAACGTACTAATAACGACATTCCTTTTAATTTGGTTCTTGAAGAGTTTGGACTAAAAATTCCCGACACTGTAAATGATGTTGATCAAGAACCATCACAATCTGAGACAGATGACTCCTCATAGGAAACAGAACCCTTTTTCGAAGCAGAATCCAACATTCAGCCACAATCCTCACCACGCTCAAGAGAATGTACTTCACGCAAATCAGAAAGGGTGTTCAAACAGCCAGATTGTTTTCGCAGGGCTGGTTTTTCGATTAAAATAAAGAGAGGTGTTGTATACTACTGAAATGACACGTACATTGTGTTATGCACCACTGATCATCATATGTACATGTAATAAATAATATGTTAGTACTTAATAGTAATAATTTCCAGTAATAAGATCATTCGATTTTAATTTTAATTTTTTTGTCATTTGTACTTGGTACAGTTGCGTTCCATCATTCAATAACTCAAGACTAATTGTACACAAAAAAAAAAATACTCTTTTCAAGAAGATTAATAAATACCTTTTTTATATATATTATTTATTTATTTATTTATACTTTTTTATTTTTTTTGGGATTATCAACATTTTAAACGTTTTTCAAGCTCTTAACAGTAGTTATTATATTTTTTACATCTAGATTTTTATGTTAATTTACTTATATTAAAATACATATATATAACTAGTGTGAAAATTACAAATTATTTACTAAATACTATACAAGTTTTAATATAATATAAAAATTAAAGAATTAGTAGTACTTACAATTAACAAAAAATAAAAATATTCATCGACTTATATTTACAATACTTAATATAACCTCAAAAGCGACTTCTGTGAATAATTTAAGTTGAATGAATTAAATTATTATATTTATTAAGTTGAATGAATTAATGATAAATGAAAAAATTTAAATTTTATTAAACAAATTTATTCTTTTAACAAAGTTAATAACATAATAACATTTTCAATGGAACGGTGACAGTCTTTCCTTAAGTATTCGATACCATTTACTTTATGTAATCTTCGTGCATCACTGTATAAGGGACATGATTCAAAAATATGTTGGATGTTATTAAAAGAACTATCATCACACTCACATATTGGGGGCAGATAGGTCTTTGAAATAAATAACTGAGCGAATTTGCGAATGACCACTTCGCAGTCTAGTAATGACACAGGAGTGTTTCCTACTTAAATTGTCAATATTTTTCCAATTATAAACTGAACTTTTAATGTTTTTTAGTTTGTTGGTGTTAGATAGATTTAGCCAATCATTGTTGTACTTATTCCATATTACTTTTCTAATAAAATAAAAATAGTCCTTATAATAAATTTTGTAACTGTTATCTAATGGTTCAGAATGAGCTTCTTTTGCTAGTCTGTCAGCGGCTACATTACCTGTAATGTTAACATGATCCGGAGTCCATAAAAAAGAAATAATATTGGAACTATTATTCGCAAGTTCTTTTATACGAATTGCTAAAGGATGCTTTGGATTAACCTTAGTTAGGGTTTGAAGACCGCTAAGAGAGTCGGAACAAACAATAAATTTACTATTTTTATAATATTGATTTATATATTGTATACACTTAAAGATGACATAGAGTTCCAGACTATAGCTACTAGTATATTTAGGAATATGATATTTTTCTTCGTTTTGCAAACACTTAAATGCACTTCCAGCTTCGTCGTTGGCTAATGAACCATCTGTAAAAATAGGTATATAAAGATTGTATTTTTCTGTTAATATTTCTCTGAAAAGCGTTTTGTATTTATGTTCAGTAGTATTTTGTTTTTTAAAACTGGTGTGGTATAGATCAACATTCAAATTTTTTAAAGTTCATGGGCGAACATTATGAAATTTTTGGGTGTCAATAGCATTTTCTATTGAAAGTTCTTCTTTAATCAAAGAATTCTTCAGACTAATATAAAAAGGTTGATAATTATAAGATAAATCTTTTAATTTGTTGTACAAGATTTTGTTGTTAATATGTTTTGCTAAAGGATGATTATCAACAGAATTATTCTTATACCATACTTCAGAGTTTGGATTTCCCTTCTTAAACATAAAGGTATTTGTCCAGCGTCACATAATACGCTAACATTACGCTATTCTCTTCGGAAATTTGAAAGGAAGAGATCAGGTTTAATCGAAAGTGATCTTTATCTAGAAAATATCATCGCAACTGTTTTTCTATCTGAGAATTGAAAACCAGATGTATAACACCACCTAAGTAATTTCTTAATGGCATCTTGTAATAATTTTTGAATTTTGTAGATATTTTTCCCAGAAGTAAACACAGCAAAATCGTCGGCATAAAGAATGTAATTAATTGGTACTTTCAAACTTGAAGTAATACTATTAATAGCTACGATGAACAAAAGGACACTTAAAACGGATCCCTGTGGGACTCCATTCTCAACAAATTTTTCTTGAGAAACAATTTTTCCTGAAGCAACTCGAATATTTCTATTGCCTAAAAGTTTCTGTATAAAAATTAAGATATTTGCTTTGAAACCCATTTTTATTAATTCGGATACAACTCTCCTCTTCCACACCGTATCATATGCTGCTTCTAAGTCGAAGAAGATAGTGGTTTTTAGCAAATCCAGTCAATATTTCTGACTCTAAATATGAGAGATTGTCAATTGTTGATCTGGTTTTTCTAAAACCTGTTGGAACAAACATATTAAATTTTTTGACTCAAGTTCCCAACTAAGACGATTATAAATCATTATTTCTAAAAGTTTGTACCTGCAACTTGTTAAAGAAATGGGTCTGTAGCTTCTTAGATCCTTTGGATACTTATCTTTCTTTAATATAGGGAGTACAATTGATTTTTTCCAATTATTAGGAAACACTCCTTTCGACCAAATATAATTAAATAAGTCAAGGTGAATATTTTTACCTTCGATATCGAGTTGTTTCAACATCTCGTTGTGAATCCGATCTGGACCCGTAGAACAACCTTTACATCCTCGGAGGGTTGTTTCTAATTCGTTTATGGATAAAGGTCTATTATATTTTTCTTTTGCACCCAGAGCTATTACAGTTGGGGTTTTTTCAATACTATTCTTATATTTTTGAAATTGTTCAGTATAATTTTCAGTACTGGAAACTTTAGCAAAAGAGTTTACTAAGTTATCTGCGATTTTTCTTTTATCATTGATTAGTTCATTATTTATTGAGATGCAAGAAATATCCTGATTCTTATACCGACCACTTTATGAACGAATTTTATTAAAAACAACCCTCGATGAGGTACCACTGGAGATAGATTGAACACACTGAAACCAAGATTGTCTTTTATAATACCTAATTAATTTACTTGCTTGGTATTTAGATTGAATAAAATCCCTATAGCCATCTAATTTCATTTTTCTACAATATTTTCTAAAAAAATTTTTTCTGTTTGCTATCGCTTCCTTGATTTCATGATTCCAAAAAGGAACACGTTTTCAGATTGTTAAAGTTTTTAATAGGTATTGTCTTTTTTGCAGCAGCAATAATTGCAGTGGTGAAGTCATTTTCAAATTCGTTTATGTCCTTGAACTGATTTTCTCTGACACTTGTTTCTGTAAATTTTTTAAACTCTTTTCGATATATATCCCAATCTGCTTTGTTGATAGACCAAATATCTCTTGTTTCGTAACTAATATTGGGTGAAAGGAGTTGTAAAATAATTGGAAAATGGTCACTATTGTGGAAATCTTCTATAACGGACCAATCAAAGTAATTTTGGAGTATTGGGCTTCCTAAAGTAATATCTATATGACTAAAAGTTTTATATGCAAAACTGAAATGTGTAGGTTTTCCATTGTTAAAAATGTTGAGGAAGTTCTCAACCATTAGTTTTTCAATTAGTTTCCCTCTTTTGTCAGTTTTGGGAGAACCTCATTTTTCATTACGATAGTTAAAATCACCCAAGAAGAAAAAAGGACAATCAAATTGGTTAATGATATTCTGTAAATCGTTTAAGTTAATCGTGATATTATTGGGTAACTACAGGTTGCAAATTATGAATTTAATTGGATAGAAAATGTTTACTGCTACTACTTGATGATCAGAAATGATTGACACCTCCTCACAATCGAAATTAGAATTTACTAAAATTGCCACACCACCGTGAGTTATTGTTTCAGAGTCTACGTTTTTATAAAAGGTATCAAAATGTTTGAAATTAGGATCACAATTATTTTTAAACTTAGTTTCTTGGATGCAACAAATATAAGGATTATATTTTTTAACTATTAGATAAAATTCGTCTAAATGACTTAATAAATCGCCACAATTCCATTGTAAAATGCTAATCATAATTCTAAGACTCAGAGTCGCTTATAATACTTATACTTCAAAGTCAGAGCATCTATTGCTTATTTGAATATCTGTACTTCCTTTTTGTTTTTTATTTCTTCTTGTTCTTTTTTTGAAGATTTTTAAGTTCTCGTTTTTGTTTTTTGTTGATATTTTTTGATATTAATATTTTATTATTATCTATTACCTGGGTTTTGAAGGTTTGATTAATAGTACCTATTTTTTTTGTAACTTCTTTATCAGAACCTTTTCCATGCTTTTCTTCACCATTGGATTCAGCAATATTTTCTTTTGTAGAAGAAGGAACTATATTCACTTTTTCAGAACAGTTACATTTACAATTACATGTTTTAATGGCTTCACTAATACTCACATTCTCTTTAATTTTGATAGTTTTAATTTCTTTCTCCTTTAGAAATTTTGGGCATTGTTTGGAAAATGTATTATGTGCGCCAGCATTTGCATTATGTGCGCGGGCATTTTTGATTCTTTTTGCACTTTGAGTTTTCGGTTTATAAATGATACTCTTCGCTGCAATTTGCACAGATTTTTTTATTTTTACAAACGTCGTTGTGATGATTATATCTCAGGCAATTGAAACATCGAAGAGTAGCTGGAATATACATTCGAATATCGTGTAATTTGGTGGCCGACTTTTAATTGGGATGAAAAACTTGTTGATGTGAATCTAATTGTATATAGTCCTGTTTCTACCATTTGTTCGTTGACTTTTTTTTTTGAATCTACATGTTGTTCTTTTAATTCCTCCAAGATTTCTTCATCTGACATATACTTGAAATCTTCGCAGAAGACAATACCTCGAACTTCATTTAATGTTTGATGCTCTTTAATTATTACATCGATGTTGCAGTTAAATTGTGCAATTTTGATAATTTTTACTGCTTTTTTTTTTCTAAGGGAGGTGGGAATTTTCCAAAGATACCAAGAATTTCCCCCTTCTTAGTGTCAGATTCTTACTGACTAAACCCACCTCCGCCTTTTAGCCAATATAATGGGATGAAACCCTTACGTGCGAACGCAGTATATTGGCTAGTGAGTAGAGATAGGAAAGGATAGGAAATGGATACGGAAACAATGAATTGGGAGTGGGACTGTAAGGAAACAATGAATCCGCCTATTATTATTACTATTTAGCTAAGAGTGATTAAAACCGTCCCAACAGTTACAACATGTAGTAGTAGTATATAGTACTACATGAGGTAATTATTGAAGGCAACCCCCACTGTCACTGTAGCGGTTACTATTATTGGTATTAGTATTCTTATTAATATTATTATTATTATTACTACAGAGTCAGCGCCATCAGTGGACTACAACGTGCAGCAGTATATAATACCTTACTTGCATGATATAACCAAAGATGGCTCCACTGTAGTAGCTATTATATTATTACTGTTATTATTATTATTATTATTACTATTATTATTATTATTATTATTATTATTACTATTATTATTTTTTAATTGTTATTATTTTACTACAGAGTCAGCGCCATCAGTGGATTACAACGTGCAGCAGTATATAACACCTTACTTGCATGATATAACCAAAGATGGCTCCACTGTAGCAGCTATTATTATTATTATTATTATTATAATTATTGTTATTATTACTATTACTATTATTATTATTATTATTATTATTATTATTATAATTTCTATTATTATTATTGTTATTATTGTTATTATTTTACTACAGAATCAGCTCCATCCGTGGATTACAACGAGCAGCAGTATATAACACCTTACTTGCATGATATAACCAAAGATAGCCCCACTGTAGCAGCTATTATTATTACTATTATTATTATTATTATTATTATAATTATTGTTATTTTTTTTTTTTCTTTTTTTTTTCCTAAGGGAGGTGGGAATCTTCCAAAGACACCAAGAATTTCCCCTTGGTAGTGTCAGATTCTTACTGACTAAACCCACCTCCCCCTTTAGCCAATATAGTGGGATGAAACCCTTACCTGCGAACGCAGTATATTGGCTAGGGAGTAGGGATAGGAAAGGATAGGAAAATGGATACGGAAACATTGAATTGGGAGTGGGACTGTAAGGAAACAATGAATCCGCCTATTATTATTATCTTGCTAACAGTGACTGAAGCCGTCACAATAGTTACAACATGTAGTAGTAGTATATATTACTACATGAGGCAACTATTGAAGGCAACCCCCACTGTCACTGTAGCGGCTGTTATTATTGGTATTAATATTTTTTATTAATATTATTATTATTTTACTACAGAGTCAGCGCCATCAGTGGATTATAACGTGCAGCAGTATATAACACCTTACTTGCATGATATAACCAAAGATGGCTCCACTATAGCAGCTATTATTTATTATTAATTATTATTATTATTATTATTTTTATAATTATTATTATTATTATAATTATTATTATTATTACTATTATTATTATTATTACTATTATTATTGTTATTATTACTAATATTAATTATACGATATACATTATTACGATATAAAAGTACTACATATTTTTTATTTATGACCTGACCGGGGTTTGAACCCAAGACCATTCGATTGAAAGGTTGGCGACTTAACCACTGCGCCATGAGTCAGATAATATTGCTATTATTATTATTAATATTATTATTGTTATTATTACTACTATTAATTATACGATATACATTATTACGATATAAAAGTACTACATATTTTTTGTTTATGACCTGACCAGGGTTTGAACCCAAAACCCTTCGATTGAAAGGTTGGCGACTTAACCACTGCGCCATGAGTCAGATAAATGCTTGCACTAAATTTTTTGTTTTAATCAAAACTGTACCATTTTTTAATTTTGAACAATTTTCAACATCGCCTGCTACATTTGAAATTATTCTTTTTAGTAGAAAAGGTGAAACAGTTTTCATATCTCTTCCATTATTTATTTCTTTATTTTGTAATGTTCTAAAATTATAAAATAAAATAAAATTATTCGATAAATTGTTTTGGCCAGAAAATTCTGGCACGGGGTTATCAGACCCCATTTTAATATTAATTAAATTTCTTCAAAATATTTATTCGTGAAATATACACAAAAAAACTGATTTTAATGGTAAAATTTTTATTTTTTATTTATTTTTTATTTTTTAATTATTTTACTTATTGCTTAAATTGTTTTTAAATTTTGAAATGAATTGTTTTCTTTTTTCAGTTTTAACTATTTTCTGTCTTAGACTAGGAGAGTAGATTTCACCAAACACCACTAAGGGAAAGTGATATCGAGAAACCGGAATTTTCCGTCAATAATATGAATTCAGTAGGCTTCATATTTTGTTTAAAAAATGCTCCTGTAATATTTTAGAAAACATTTTAAGAAATCATATTGGGAAATATTGTTACGTCTATATAGATGACAAGTAAAAACGAAGAAGATCTTTTCTAAAATTTAGAAAAAAATATTTCATACGCTGGAAGCTACATATATAGAGGTCCAATTGGATAAAACGGAGTTTTTGAAAAACGAAATGCAATTTCTGGGATTTGTGATCTCGGCAGACGAAATTAAAACAAAATCCTAAAAAAGTGGAAACAATTTGTGATAAAACAAAATGTTAAAATTTAATAACAACAACAATGCTGTACAAATAATGAAAAAACAAAATAAACGAGGAAGAATACAGTTGACTTTGTCAACTCTTAGATACCCGTACGAACCGTTAGTATGTTCACAGCCTGTCACTCTGCTTACAATATTATTTTTTTAATATTTTAGTATTTTAAAATAATTAGGGTGAATTTTATAATTTCTAGAACTATGGGTTGTACATATATTCAAACTATATGTTTATATGACCATTCTTCAAAAGCAGATTCTAACCTTCCACATAACGATTATCAATCCAAAACTTTTTCAAATATTCTATAGTACCATTTAATACTAAGCGGTAAATGTATATTAAATTTACTAAGTACAAAACAGTAAATATAATTTTAAATATTATATTATATTATATTTAAATATTCCATTGACAGAATAATTTCTTATAAGTACAATAAAATACATATGTGTATGTAAATACGGCGCTATATAATATACATCTATACTCTTATCATTCATTCACTAGTGACATATACGATATGTAAATAAACATGATTTTATATAAGTATGTATATATATCAATATCATATAAATAAAAATTCTTCAAGCAACCGTTATGTTGTTTATTTAATTACATTTTTTTGTACTACGCATTATATCCTCAACAATTTCAAATTATCGAGTAAAACAAAATGGAAAAAATTCGTTAATGAAATTTGTTAGAAAATTTGAAAAAATCAAGTAACACTTTCGTCAATTATAAAGTAACCCTATATTATTAAAAAAAGTTGTTAACAGAAATAAAAATATAATGTTGGAGCTTTAATTTTTGTGTATTATTTCAAAAAAATTTTAACAGGTGTTCAAGTTACAGGTGTTTAAAAATAGGAAGTTTTCAGTTTTTGACCCCTTACAGCTCCTAAACGGGGGGTGATACAAAAAAAATTTCTGAAATGACTCATACTTATTTTCAAAGATCTAACTTCTGTCGTTTTCAAAATGAAGATATACCTTATACAACTTGTGCTATAACAATTTAAATATATTTTTTGAACCTTTGGGGAGCTGTAGCTCCGTAACGGGTGGGGCTACAAAAAAAAGTTATTAAAAATAAAATTAATATTTTTGTGAGATCTATCAGTAGTTAAAATTTCATAGCTCTATTGCAAAAAAAATGTGGAGATCTAAAAGTTAGGTGTTCGAGAGCTACCCTAAGGCTTGGTCCAAACTCAACCAAAAAAAATAGGGAACCTACAAATTACTCCCAAAATATTTTGTGTAAATTTCAAGATTCTAGCTTTCTTAGTTTTTGAGTTAGCGTGCTGACGGACGGACGGACGGACGGACGGACATGGCTCAAAAGTCTTAGAATTTTTTTCTGATCCGATCCATACCTTTGAAGGTATATCTAGCTCGCTTATTTCGAGGTGTTACAAACGGAGGAGTAATTTTATTATACCCGATCCTATCGTACGGGTATAAAAATTAGTTTAAGGGAACAAAATCAGAATATTATGACTAACTGTAAAAAATATTAAAGTAAAAATTGAAACAAAAAAAAAAAGTAAATAAGAAAATATTGTGACTAATTATGAAAAAAAAGAAAGTTTTTACGTTGTAATAAAAAATCCGATGATAAAATAAAAAAAAAATACCATATGTTTTGTGTAAAAAATTCAATGTCAAAATAATAAGAGAAAAAACAACTATATGTTCAATATAAAAAAGGTTTTTAGGTCACTACCGTTTATTATGTAGGAAATTGCAATATTAAATAATAAAAAATAAAAAGAAAGAAACTGTAATGCTAAATAATAAAAAATTGTAAATTTAGCAAGACAAACTAAAATGTAAATAAATTGAAAAACCCTTTCTTAATTTTAAAACCCTGACCCTGAAGCGAAGGATTTACCGAAGGGTTTATCCAAGGGTCCAGGGCCGTGCTTTGTTAATAAATAAATCCGATCGATGTGATATCAGAAAAGATTAGTATTACACTGTGAAACAAGCCTACCACTTCGCAACCCCCTTGCTACCCCCCTTTGAGGGTGCTCTAAGCACAGTGTAAGATTTTTTACTGATAAACGGCATTTGCATAAAAACGACAGAAGAAACACTACCGTATCGGTTATGAAAATTAAAACTTAAATTTAATGTAAAAAGTTAAGATTTGAAAAAAACAGTTAAGACTTAAATTTAAAGTAAAAAAGTTAAAACTTAAATGTAAAGTAAAAAGTTAAGATTTAAAGGAAAAAAAAATTAAGATTTATATTTAAAATAAAAGGTTAAGATTTAAAAGAAAAATTTAAGACTTAAATGCAAAGAAAAAAAGTGTAACAAATACTAAAGTACTAAAAACTTTACTAAAGTACTTAAAAGGGACAATTAAAAGAAGAACATCAAATCACGGAGGGATTGTTTATTGACGTCGCAGCGGTACCGACATGAAAACAACAATAATAATAATGTAAGTCATATTTAAAATTAAAAA
Source organism: Poecilobothrus nobilitatus (assembly GCA_947095535.1). Lineage (NCBI taxonomy): Eukaryota > Metazoa > Arthropoda > Insecta > Diptera > Dolichopodidae > Poecilobothrus > Poecilobothrus nobilitatus. The sequence goes on from OX352772.1 coordinate 100,952,828, forward strand.
ACAAAACGAAAGAAAATATAATAAAAAGATTACGGACCACTTTAAAGAATTGATGGGGCACATTTAAAATATAGAAAAGAAAAATTAAGTTAAAATAAAGTTGTTTTTTTATAAAAAAAATCAAGTAAATAATAATAAAAATTATAGTAAAAAAATAAATTATAAAAATCGATTTTTAAGTAAAATAAAAATTTTTTTTACCAAAGTACTTAATAGAAGTTTTACGGAAATTCTGGTAGATTAACTAAATTTCCGGCAACAAGTATCCACTTTTTTATGGTGAAGGAAAACCAGTTAATTTACCGAAAGTAAAACATTCTACCGTCCGTTAATATAATCAAATAAAAGAGGTTAATTTACCGTCCGTTAATATAATCAAATTTAATATACAAAATAAATACAACAAAATAATACATAAAAATAGCGCATTGAAAAATTAAAAATTTAACGTAAGAAAATTTTATATTGAACCCATCAATAAGTATCCACATCTGTATGGCGAAAAGGGGAATCTAGAAAAATTTTATAAAAAACAAAGGCCAAAAGAAAGGATAAAGAATGAAAATGAAAGATATTAATTAAAAAAAAAAAAAAAGATGTTAAATGTATAAAATGTATAAAGTAGATTGGATCCATAGCAATAGCATTATTTTATAATATTGTAGATTGTATTAACTAAAAATAAAAATTTATATATATATATTTCAATTTTATTAATCAAATACTAACATTTAATTAGTAGTTTAGTAGTATCTAGTAATATTAAATAATTAAAAACTTACTAAAACATTGTATCCTTAAAACAAATTTTTCAATATTTTTACACAAAAGAAAAAGAATTTAATAATGCCCAAAATAGTATCGGAAAATTCTGATACCGAAGATTTTACTGCCCATTATAAACGGTTAATAGGCAGATACAGAAACAAAATAAAATATTAAAAAGAAACTAAGGATTCGAATTAAAAAACTGAAATTATAGAGTTGACAATTCAATATTATTAAAGTATAAGTAAAGAAAGTTGAAATTAAAAATTTAAAAAAAAATAATAAAATATAAATAGAGAACGACTTTCTCGGAAATTGAACTAAGAAATATTCTAAAACAATACCTTAATCCTAAAGTAGTAAATGCTATAATGGGTAATGAATCAGCCATAGAAAAAGTACAACAAATTCATTCAGAATATTTTGAAAATTATAAAGTAAAATTTATCAGAATATTAGTACAAGACATCTCTAATATAAAAACAAAACAAATGAATTTTAGAAACTTATAGACACCCACACAGCAATGCAAAAGAGAATAAAAATCAGATAATTCGGACTAACTTTTTTCCACAAATGGCCAAGAAAATATATAATTTATTAAAAATATGTACAAAACGTAAAGAAAACGAATATGATAGACACCCTTATAATCTTAAGATACAACCAACACCAATACCGAGTTATGCAGGGCATATATTGCACATATAGATCTTTTCAACTAAGTCTAAACTGACATTAACTGGCATAGATAAACTAACAAAATTAGGACAGGTCAGAATGATACAAAGTAGGTCAACAAGACACATACGTTTACCATTAAGAAATATCTTATTCTACTATGGAATTCCCAAATAGCAGATAATGAAAAATCTCTTAATTCTGCTTCAATCAGATCTATGATGGAGGTCGAATTGAAAATAAAAATATTCACAAAAGCTCCATATAAGACCCAAGTAAACGGTCAAGTTGAAAGGTTATATTCTACCTTATCAAAAATTATGCGTTGTCTAAAAGCCGAAAAAATAACGTAACTTTGTGGAATTAATACAAAGGCAAGTTAAGGAATACTATCACATCATACATTCGGTCACAGGGGAAAAAACAATAGAACTATTTCTGGGTCGGACCCAATATTACGCTTGCCGAATTTGAGAAAACACGACTGTCAAAATCAGAAATTGAAATTTTAGCCAAAACTTTAAATAATGAAAATTTTCCTTGTTGCTGAAGAAGCATTAGATTTTGCTAATGTTAAAGTAATTACTAACGGAATTTGCTTGCTTTATATTTTAGGAATACTACTAACAAGTAAAGATATTTTAGAAAATTTAGTAGTATTTAGTATTTAAATTTTAGTAGTAAAAATAAGAAGATCACGATCGAGTTCAAATAAATAATAAAAAGATTTATGCAATGCTAGCAACTTGTAAAAATATAAATTCAGTAATAACTTGTAATAAAAAAGAAATAATAGATTTAGTTAACTCTACCTGTATTTAAAACATCCGAAAAAAGAAGAAATCAACATGCAATATCAACAATAGTCATCACTTACCTGTCGTAGAACAAATCAGAAATCACTTTGTTAAACAAATTTGAGGAACACTTATCGTGATAACGAGCATAAAAATATCAAGGGCACCTACTTAGTAATATTGCAGAATACCACTATAAAAATAAACGACACAATCAATCTACTGATCAAGAGAAATTTCAACAGACAAGGTATTTCCAGCTATTCTACAACCACCATCATCAGACAAGAACTACAACAAGAACTATCATTGGAACAACTACAAGAAATTCACACAAATAACACAAAGGAAATTAAAGTATTGAAGGAAAAAAGCATTTACCGATCAGATATTAGGCATCATTGCTATATGGCCAACAATATTACTAGTCTTCCTGCTTCTGATAATTTAATTTATTAATTTCTGGTGGTAAATTTTGCTTTTAGTGAGATTTTGGTTGTAGCTGCATTCAATAAGGTCATTTAAAAGTGTATTTTAGAAACTGTTGAACATTGTTATAAACCTTTTGCTTGCTCAAAGCAAAATATTAATATTAATAATATTTGTTTTATTTTATAGTGTTGTCAAGTTCGGGTTATTTAAATCGTACAATTTTGCTTTTGATTTTAATTTTAATTTTAACTAAATTTTAATTTCGTATTAATTTTAATTTTGATTGTATTAATTAATTTTAATGTTTTAGATATTTTAACTTAATTTTAATTCAGATTTTGATCTCGGTTAATTTTAAAGTTGACTTTAAGTCTAATTTTGATTTTAATTACAACTTCAACTCTGATTTTATTTTAATTTTGTTTATATTAATTGTTTTCTAACAAAATTATAAATTTTAATGTTAATTTCCCTAAAATTCGCGGGTTGCAAACGAAATTTAATGCCGTCGAATGCCATCTTAGTTCAATTAAACCAGCAATCTTAGCCCTATGTGACATGCTAGTTAGTAGCCAAAATAATAACTTTAATGTTACCGACTTATTGTACCCGGAATGTGGTTCGAATGTGGTTACGCCTCACAGTATTGGAATATGGGTATGCATTCCTCATTTTCTGAAAACTGTTAAGAGGAGGTCCAAATCTTGGTTTAATCGTATTTACAATCGTTTTTTTTTAGGAAAAAAGAGCCTTTTAAACTGTACCAAAACAACAGGTCGGAGGCTCGCAGGGCCAACCATATGGGGTTAGAAACATATGCAAAAAAATTGTCAACAAGGAAAAATTCTTATTCAACCAAAAGTTGAAACGTAAAATCATGCACAAGAATAAAAAATCTTTTTGGACATTTGCCAAAAGTCTAAAAGAAGACGTTAAAAGGTCTTCTTTCTACCACTTGTTGATAATAATAACACAATCGTATCAGATTCTAAAGAGAAGGTGAGCTTATTTGGCAAGTAGTTAGTTTCCAATTCGACACTGCCACAGTTAGCTCCAGAAGTTGGTGGTACTCCCACAGTTAGCTTCCAGTAGTTGGCGGCTCCTTCGGTAAAATTTACATTAGCACGCGGGCGGTGATGAAAATCTTGAAATATCTCTATACGAATAACTCAGCCGTTTTAGATGGTATAACCACCATGGTGGTCAAAAATACCTACTCCAGTATTTCAAAACCTTTGTCCAACCTTTTCTATATCTCCTTCCCTTCGGGTATTCATCCTATCCTGTGGAAGGTAGCACATGTTTTCCCAATTCCCAAAAAGGGGTATCAATAGCGATCCCTATTATAACTACCACCCTATTGCTATAATTTCTTTGCTTTGGTGTATGATCGACAATACGGGTTTAGAGCCCGTCGTTCAACCGATGATCTTATAACTTATCTTTATGAGAAGCTAGATAGGGTCTTTCTTAAATGGATTGGAGATTTCTTTTCAAATCGTACGATTTGTGTACTGGTCGACGGATATTCATCTGGCAAATTCAAAATGAAGGATTTCTCAAGGGTATATCTCAAGGATCAGTTTTATCCCCCACTTTTTTCTTAATATTTATCAATGACTTACTTTCATTAACCTCCAATCCGATTCATAGTTTCGCAGACGACAGTACAGTTGTAGCTTCCTATGACTTTCATAGCTGCTGTAAAATTAACCACCAGATTAGTACTACAGCAAAAAATTTCACTATTAGTAAATTAAATAACGATTTAGCAAAAATGGGGCGAAGTCAACAGTTGATGTCAACACTAAAAAAACGCAATGCTGTCTGATCTCGCGAACAATTTCCACTACTATTCTATTACTACTGTTGCCACTACACTACTAAAAGTGATATTTTTATTACATCTTTACTAATATTTATTACTATTTTGTATTGATTCACATTCATCAAGGTTCTATTAATCGGCTCGTATTTGCCATAGTTAGTCCTCTGAAATCTAATGGAGAAATTGTTTTCGAACCTAAAACATTCTCTTCTGTTTATTGAATTCCATAAAATATTATTAATGTATTGTAAATCTATATTCTTATGAAACACTTGAATAATAAAAATAATATCCATTACTGTTCTTTTGGATTCTAGAGTATTACTGTCAATTAGTTTCAGTTGATTAACATATGGAGGCAATATTATTAGATTAACCCAATTGAGATTTTTTAAAGCAAATCTAAAAAACTTTCTTTGTATTGCTTCATTTCTATAAATATGTTGAAAGAAATATGGCGACCAGCCTTGGTTTGCATACTCCAGAACAGCACGAACTAAACTCGTATAGAGTTTAGTTCGCATAGAACTTTATAATGGATGGGTTGTAAAGAATTTTATAATGTATGGGTCGTACTTCGTATAGAATTTTATAATTTATGGGTCATTTAATTTTGTCGAACATCTTTTTATAAATTCTAGCATTGAGTTTACTTTACTAATTATATTGTCAATATGAGAATTTAATGTAAGTTTATGATTAAAAGTTAAACTCAATAAATTTAATAACTCTTTTTATTACGTTGTTCTCAAAAGTGTAATTGTCATTAATCAGATTACCAGAGCAGATAAATGAAATAATAGCACATTATCAATATTTAAAATAAGATTATTGCACTTACACCATTTCAAAAATATATTTAAATCTTTTTGAAAAGAGTTTGCATTGTTTATTAAGCTTTGAAAATTTTCATGTCAGCTGCGTAAATTATTAGAATAGTCTTAATAACATCATTTATAGAAATGATAAACAATAGTGGTTTTAGCTATTAGCCTGCGGCACTCCCGAATTTGCGAAAAAAGATGCTGAAATTACTGTTCTGACAAGAACACTAGTAGATAGGTAGGCACTTGGGCCAAATAGGTCAGTAGGTCAGTAGGTCAAGGTCATCCGGAAGTAGGTCCACCGTAATTAGATCAGACAGAAACTAGGTTAATGCCATAAAAATAGGTCAGGCAGGCGGCGGCGGCCGCCAGACAAGTCTAGTTGTTTATAAAGATTGTATACTTGTTTTAAGTAATAGGTAAACATGGAAATAGTAAGAAAAAGTGCTTTTTTTTATGTTTACATTTTTGAGATGAAATTGTTTCTTGATTTTTTTTTTTTCTTTTTTTTTTTATGACAAGTATTTAAAGAAAAGGAAAGAATAACCATTAATTAATTGTTATAATTGTGAAAAAAAAAAATTAATAAAAATAAAAAAAAAAAACAGGTTTACTTCTTATTCACGTATACTTGGCTTAAGTAATAGGCGCATATGAAAAGTAGAAAGAAAAAATGGTTATAAACAAAAAAACAAAAAAAGTTTAAACGTACAAGATCCAATAATTTTAAAAGGTACAAGCATCATTAAAATTCATAAAGAAAAAGTGCAAACCTGTTTTTCTGTCTACATAATGATCAAACCATTGAAAAAAGTGATGCGTGTTTAGATGTACCCAACTATTTGTCTTGTTTTTTTTTTTTTACTTTAAGTATAAAGGTACAATGAATCTTTAAAATTCATAACGAAAAAGTGCAAACTTATTTTTCTGTCCACATAATGATCAAACCATTGAAAAAAGTGATGAGTTTTTTATTGTACCTAACTATTTGTGTTGTTTTTTTTTCTACTTTAAGTATTTAAAGAAGAGGAAAGACAAAATTAATAATTATTGTCACTGTGTCGTGTAAGATATTTTTTGTTTGTAAGAATGTAGAAAAAATATGAATGCAAGAAAGACAAACAGAAAACTAAAGCTATGGAAGTACTTAACGACTAACATGTTGCTTAAGTTCATTGTTGCATAATCTGTAATAAAGAATAAAAAAAGAAAAAAAATCCGAGTCATCAGGTTAATTGCATTTGGTACCTATTTTGAAAAGAAGAATATACAAATAAAACAGATTTATTTACAAGTTCAAAAAATTTCTATTTAACTAGAAATATTTTGCAATTTTATAGAAATCTGAGTTGAAAAATTTTTTACGATGATCAAATGTTAAGATTGCAGAAATAGTGAAATCCAATTTTTCTATATCTCTTTGAAATCTAATTCTGTATATATATAAATTTAAAAAATCTTAATTTAATATTTTTTCTTTTAAGATATGCATATAGATATTAAAACAATTACAGCACATTTGATTCTAAATAGTATTGTAATATAGGTTTTATGTCTAAATATTCAACTAAACCGTTATTCCATTTAAGTCCATTTATTTTATTTTCGCAATACTGGTTATTATAATTTCTCTCTGGACTAAGTTCTTCTGAAGGGTATGGTGGTTTGAAGTGATATACAGTAGGAATTAAACTTGCTTTTTCTAGTATAGCAAGCTCTTTTAGGAAATATTGCTTTTTATTACCTTTTAAAAATTGTAGGTCAACTACGAAAATTTAATTATCCATGTTGAAGGTTAACGGAAGAATGATCATTATGATAAGTATGTATGTGGTTTACTTACTAGAGGATCACATCATAGAAAATTATCTGTAATATTTGTAACACAAAATGTTTTTCACCAAAGTAAATTTTCTAGAGAAATTTCACTTAACTATAAATATCTAGTACTTATCAAACATCCAAGAGATAAATCGCAGGTATTACCTCTAGCTCGCCAAATATATCCCATTCAAATCAAAGCATTTGAAAAAGTATATGATGATGTGAAATCAGTTCCATATGGCTATACATTTATAGATTTTACTCAAGACGTTAATGATATATTTCGATTAAGAAGTGATGTATTTGGAAAAGGTTTGTGTTATTGTACGAGAGATCAATTAGAACAATTTGGGGAAGAATATGAAACGTTTGAAGACCAATCGTCATATATTGCACCTATTAAAAACCTCTAAACTAAAATTCCAGAAAGTAATTATAAAACACTGTGGCTTTGAAGTAATTAAAAAAATTTGTGAAATAGCGAAAGATATTTTAAAAGGTAATTGTAATCTGAGTAAAAAAGCAACAACACAGTTACGAAAGTATAAAAAGAAGTTAAGATCACTAATTTGCGGTAAAAAATCTATAAATAGCAAAAGAAAAATTATTATTCAACGTGGTGAATTTTTACCTACACTTTTTGGTGCAGTACTATCAGGGATAATCGGAAATTTTATAAAATGCATAATACAACATTTAACAAAATGATCATTCTAAAACCCAAGATTTATGAGAAAATTAAGCAAAATGCAGACGTTGAACTAAATCAGTTGGATAAAATTATGAAAAAAATATTGATAAATAAACATCTTACGGACCTTCAAAAATGGTACTTACACAGATAAAAACCTATTTAAAATAAAAAACAAAAAACAAGAACTTCCTAGAAATAAAGACGAAAAAGTAAAAATTACGGAAACAAAAGGTACTCAAACTCGTGCAAAACCATTGTATATAGATGCGGAATCTCAATCCCATTTTCTTGAATATAAAAATGTTTGAATACAAGTTTACCTGAAGAAGAAGAAGTATATGAGAAAGAAGCTGATGACGAAGTATTTGATGATGAAATTCAAAAAAATGTTTTAACAAAAGCATTGTCAGCTGCTTCAGTTGGAGAACGCCTTAGAAAAAGAAAATCGATTATAAATCAAAATGTACAAATTTTTGAAACTGATACAGGAGACATTATAACTGCTCCTTTAGATAGCCCAAGCCCACCAATGAAAAAAGAAAAAAACTCTAAATAGCAAAGAGTTGAATAATTCATCAAGACGTGTTTTAAGATCAGCTATAGCAGGTAATACTCAAACAGAACTTAATTTTTCCAATTCGTAAGAATAAATCCCCAAGCACATGAACAACATACAAGTAAATGATGAATTTTATGTCATTTTACTTAGTGATTCATCTATGAACTATTATCCAGAAAATTCATTATCATCTTTTACAAATAAAATGAATAAATACAATTATGATTCAAGGTGGAAAGTCAGTATTTCAAAAATGTATTTTAATGATTTCGTTCTAAATGTGTATAGTGAAAAATGGTAAAAAAGTACTCAAATAAAGGTATGCAGAAAGATATGATAGGAGTTGGAACATCATATATTCCATACATAGAAAAACCAATATTATGTGACTGGAAAGTTTTCCTACTACCAACTCTAATTCAAAATATACGCCCACTTAATAGGTTTACAAGAAAAGAAGTTGAACGACAGTTGATTTGGGGAATTTTTAATTTTATAAACGATGATTATATACAATCAGCAAAAGCTGAGGAGATACCTAAAAATATAAGTTACACTACAATATGTGTTACTAGGCCTAAAATAGATATAAAAATAAGAGCAAATTAGGCTTATACACTGAAAGGACTTTTGACAACATATTGTGTCAATCAAGTATCTTCGGCAGTTACAGATTGCAAAAAATGTAAATCACGTGTAATAGAAGCTCATAAATCTTTTATAGATAGTGTACAATTGATTCCAATTATTAAACCAGATAATATTTTTGTATACACAGATATAATTGAAGCGCAAAAAATAGGTGATAAAATGTAAGGTGCTTAAGATCTGTTAACATACAAAATGCTTTCACTGGTACTCTAAAAGAATTCATTAATATTCAATATTGCAATGTGGAAAAATCATTTAATATCATTTCATTACTTTTATGTGATAAATATGAATATAAAATAAACTTTTCCAATAGTTCAATTACAATCTGCTAGAAAACTTGATGATATCGGTCCTTTATTACAATCAACCGTATATTTTCAAAGAAGTTGTGGATTGGGAAGCTTTTTTGGAGGACTTTTTAGATATTTGAAACCATTATTTACTTCAGGCGCTTATATTTTGAAATAGGAGGTTATTAACTCTGATAGCAATATTTTATCTGATATTGCATCTGGTAAAAATGTAAAAGAAGTTGTGCAAAATATTAGTAAAGAGATTGTTAAAAATGTACGACGTGGTGCCGTACGAAATGAAATGTATGGTTCTTGCATAAGAAAACTAAAAGTTATAAAAAGACCATTCATTAAAAATTTAAATTATTTTACGTCAAAGCGACACAAAGATAATAATAAAAAGAAACAAAAAGATATTTTTAATTAAATATGATTGAGTGTATGAAATCTGAGTTGGATATTTTTAAAACCCAACCCATTCAGTCTAGCATTTTACGATCTGAAGAACTTTCTTACAATCCTATTGCTTCTTTAGACAACCCTTCAACTATTGAATTTGTTTCACTGGGTCATGGCGATACATATAGAGGTTTGTGTTCTACATATTTGAGATTAAAAGTACAGATCTGAAAGAAAGATTAAACACATTAGAATAATGATAAAACTGCTGATGGAAAAATAATAATACATTTATGTTCAATTAAATGGCAAAAATATAATACCATTTGTTAGAAATTGTTCACAATCTGTGCACCTGAGCAATATAATTAATATTAAAAAGCTTTAGTTAAAACGTAGTAATGGAAGATCAAGGTTCGAACACAAATTTGATGTTGGGTTATATACATATTTTCCCAACAAAAATCAGTCATTAAAATTTCTTATTGGTTTTGATACAGAATCTCTTCTAGCGGCTTGCATTTTTCATCGTATTGGAAAAAAGCCAGCTATTTTAAAATATCATGATTGGTGTAAATTATATCAGCAATTTTATGAAAGGTGTTCGACACAATCAATAAAGAATACAAAATTATGTTCACAATATGGGTTAAGAATGGTTATTGGCCGATGTCTTAGCATTAACAAAGAGGAAGCTGACACATTTTACAACTTAATTAATTTTCTTGAAGCTACATACATACACATGAAGATACACAATAAAAATGCTATTAGATGTACTATTAGATGTACTATTAGAAAATGAAATTTCTAATATTTTAAACAACAACAATAAATGAAAAAATTTTTAAATTTTATTTAATTTCTTTTTTATTACGAAGTACTTTTATATAGTAGATACATATACATTTACACAAATATTCTTATATATTGTTTAAGGCTATAAATTATATCAAAAAGTTCTGCAAAATAGTCAGGATCTCCTTCTTCGTTATTTATTTCCCAAATTTGTTGCTCCACTATATCTTCATCTAAGACTTGAAACGTTATTATGAATTCTTCAGTTTCCATTAATTCCTCCTCATCTACAGTGGATGTAATGTCATCAACTTGAACCTCATTTTGTCTACTGACTATTACAGTTTCCTCAGTAAATGGAAATCTTGTTGAATCAGCTGCCATTGTAGTAAAATATCTTACCAAATTTGAATTAAAAATGATTTGCCAATTAAATTGAACTGCGTTCTACAGTATAGAAATTAAATAAATTGAAAGTTTTCAGAGTATATAAATAAAGAAATGCAAAATTGGTTTTTTAAAACTTGTTAGATGATGTAAAAATCATGCCAAGATTTAAAATAGTAAAAGAAATTCATATAGATCTGTAAAGAAAAGAATGTTACAAGGCTGAAAGTAGAGATTTTATTCCGGTTCAAAAATTTAATGTATGATGTTATTTTTCTCGGCTCTTTTATAAAATACTTGTGTTTTTACGAATCAAATAAATCATATTTGTCACTATTTAGGTACATATAAACCTGAATCTGAAAAATAAAGCAATTAAATAAAAGAAATTTTATATTTATTTATGAATAATAAAAACTTATAACTACAAACCAATTTACATCATTTATTGGTAATTTGCATATATTTTACCAAAAGACTCAGATCTATAATATATTAACACAAGATGTTGGCGAGACCTTGATATCAACATGTAAAAAAAAATATTTTATTTCTAAAATAAAACATTCACACTGAATGTGAACTAAACTGGCAAAGATGATATTTCTGTATATTTATTTAATAATTTAAAATTTTATTATCGGAGACACAAATCTTTGACTCAAAGTATTATCAGGAGACACACACCGTTCATTAAAAATATAAATAAATTTAGTAAATATTATTACCTGAGACCAAATTTTCCACAAGAAATATTATCAGAGACACAAACCGTTCATTAAAAGTGAGTACAGTTAAAAAAGGAAAAGTTCATACTTAAAAAACACATTTTCAATAAAAATAAATTCAGCAAATTTTTAATTTTTAAATTTGAGCGCCACATCCATTATGAACCGGTCGCAGCGGTGAATTAAAAATAAATTAATAATCTTCTGTTGGCAGTTTTCAAATGATTCTTTGTTTTGAAAAAATAAAAATAGGTACTATTAATAAAACTAAATAAAACTTAACGTCTGAAAGTGAAAAGAGCAAAGCTTATAGTAATCCTCATATTTATAAGAAAAAAAATAATAGGCCGATTTTATTATTGGTTTTGTTTTCATTAGTATAAAAGCTGGTAAAAGCTTGTAACACAGTTTCCAACAACCTTCAGGGAGAAGAGACGTAATAATCATTAAATTAAAGAATTATTTATTAATTACCTAATATCTTAATCTCTACAAAAAAAAAAATAATAATAATAAAAATAAAAAATAAGAATAAAAAAAAACAACTACATTATAATCAGTGCATTATAAAATAAAAGGAAAAAAAAAATATTTTTAATGTTAAAAATTATAGCTGGTAAACAATTGTCCAAAAAAAAAAAAAAAAATGATTTTTAATTAATACCTAGTGACATTTAACTGAACAATTAGTGTTTTCGTGTTATTTGACCAATTTTTTTTTTCTTTTTATATTTATTTGTGCTATTAAAAAAAAAAAAATAATAAATTAAATTTTTTTTTTCATAAATAATTGGGACTGAAGCTTCCCCCGCAATGGGGGCTTCTAATGAATTACTGTTATTACAAAAGGGAATTCAAATAGATCCCACAAAAAATGTATTAAACATGACACAAGGTTCAAAAATTTTGATAATGACAAGAACGGACGAAAATAAAGATTTAAGATCTGTTTCTCCATTCTTAATTCAAAAAACAATAAAAGCAATAGGCGGAGAAGTTGAAAGGTGTTCAAAACTTAGGAATGGTTCTTTACTAATTAAAACAAAAAATCTTAACCAAGCAATATTATTAATAAAAATAATAAAATTGGATGCAAATATCAATGTTAAGGTAGAAGAACATAAAAGCCTTAATAATGCAAAGGGAGTCATCTTTTGCTCTGAACTTAAATATGTCGGTGATGAAGAATTGAAACCAGAGATGAAAGAGCAGAACGTAATTGGCGTTAGAAGATTAAAAAAAAAAACACAAAACGGAGAAGAAGAAACTGGTTTGTATACCTTAATTTTTGCAATCACAGTATTACCATCACAGGTTAACATCGGTTTTCAAATTTATAATATAAGGCCATTCATACCACCACCACTTAGGTGTTTCAAATGCCTAAAATTTAATCACATAACAGATAGTTGCAAAAAAGAAAACAAAACATGTTCAAATTGTGGAGAGGATGAACATCTCAAGAACGTAAATGAAAAATGTACAAAACCAGCGAAATGCGTCAACTGCAATGAAGGACATAGTACGTTTGATAAAGCCTGCCCACATACTAAAAAAGAAAGAGAAATAAAGGCAATTCAAATAAAGGAAAGCGTCGATGTTAAGGAAGCAAATCGTAGGTACAGAATAAGAAACCCACGTCCATCAACTTTTGCAAATATTATGAGTACAAAAAATAAATGTACTTGTAAATGTACATGCATTAAAATTACGGATAGCACATCTGATAAAAATAATGAACAGGTTTCAATCAACAAATCTCAATTCTCAACATATGATCATCAACAACAACAATCATCATCTCAAAAAAAAACTATACCACAACTTAAGATAAAGCAATTAGATAGTAATAAACTTTTATTTTCTAGAGCAGTAAATCAAAAACAAAAACAAGAATTAAAAAAAATGAAAAAAAAAAATAAAAAGAAAAAAATAACAAATTCTAATAACAATGAATCAATGATTATTGTATCAGAAAACAGTATTAGTGACAATGACTCTTTAGGTTTTGACAATTACGATGACTAATATCGTACAATGGAATTGCGGTGGTTTTAATACGCATATTAATGAATTTTATTTATTAATCAATAAATATAATCCTATTGCCTTTTGCATTCAAGAAACGAAATTCAAAGATGATTATGCTTCTTCAATAAAAAATTTCAACACTTTTTACAAAAATGTAATATCATTAAGAGTTGCTGATGGTGGTGTCGCCATTTTTATAAATTCCAAATTTAGTTGTGAAGAAATCCCATTGAATACTCATTTACAGGCTATTGCTGTCAAAATTTTTTACCCAATAAAATTAATTATTTGCAATTTATATTTGCCCCAAGATACTAATATCACAAAATCTGATTTTGATAATCTTATTAGTCATTTTGATTAGCCGTACTTCATTTTAGGAGATTTTAACTGCAATAATACACTATAGGGGTCTACTAAGGAAGACAAAAGAGGAAAGCTAATTGAAAAAGTCATAGAAAAATATAACTTGTGTCTTTTCAATAATTGAAACCCTACTCATTTTAGTTTTAGTTACAGAACATTTAGTGCAATATATATAACAATCGGTAGTCCCATATTAAATACTTATTTTGATTGGCAGACAGACGAAGACTTACACAATAGTGACCATTTTCCTATATCTCTTTAAATTGCAGACAATAATAATAACTCTTATGGATTCAAAAAAAAATGGAACATTAAAAAAGCAAACTGGGATGTTTTTCGAGAGCAACTTAATTTAACTAGAAATGATTTCACGAACATAGATGACTATGAAGAATACTTTACCTCTAGTATTTTAGGATCTGCAAGAATAGCAATTCCTATGCAAAATTATAAAAATGTAAAGAAAAAAGTTCCATGGTGGAATAATAATTGTAAAGTGGCAATAAAAAATAGAAACAAACTTTTTAGAAAATTTAAACGCACTTTAGATTTAAATGATTTTAAAAATTTTTTAAAAGTGAAATCTGAAACTAGAAAAATTATAAGACAGGCAAAAAAAGAATCTTGGGAAAAGTTTGTATATTCAATTAAGTTTGTATATTGTATATTCACTCCTCCATCACTTATTTTTCAAAAAATTAGGCGTATTCACGGAAAAACCAAAAATCAGGAAATTACTTCAATTATAGATAATCAAAACTTGATAACTGACAAACATGAAATTGTTAATATTGTTGCCTCACATTTCTGTAAGATGTCTTCTAATAATAATTATTCAAAAACTTTCTTAACATACAAAAGGATAACTGAAAAACAACCAATCAATATTCCTTCAGGAATAAATTAACTATATAATAAAAAATTTAGTTTAATAGAACTAGAAAACTCGCTTAAAGATTGTAGTGGTAGCTCGCCAGGCCCTGACACAGTTTATTATGAAATGTTGAAACAATTTAGCAATTTTCAATATTCCTTCACGAATAAATTAACTATATAATAAAAAATTTAGTTTAATAGAACTAGAAAACTCGCTTAAAGATTGTAGTGGTAGCTCGCCAGGCCCTGACACAGTTCATTATGAAATGTTGAAACAATTTAGCTTGCATCATAAGCAAGCACTACTTACTTTTTATAACGAAATCTTTCTTTCAGGTTCTTTTCCAGAAAAATGGAGAAGCGCTTATATTATACCCATTCTTAAACCAGGGAAAAACCCCAAGAGTGCTAATAATTACCGTCCAATAGCATTAACAAACTGTTGTTGTAAAGTTCTTGAGCGAATGATATCGAAAATATTAATTTGGTATTTCGAAAAAAATAATTTGATATCAATCAGGATTCCGAAAAAATCGGGGGACGATCGATAATCGTTCATATTTAGAATCAGAAATATTGACTGCATTATCTAGCAAAAAGTCAACTCAAGCTATCTTTTTCGACATAGAAAAAGCTTATGATATAGCCTGGAAAAGACTCATAATTGATCAACTCTTAAAAATGGGAATTAAAGGAAATATAATATATTTCATTCAAAATTTTTTAAGCAAAAGAAAGATCCAGGTAACGATTAGCAAAGTTTTGTCATATTGAAAACAAAAGTCTATTGAAAATGGTATCCCACAGGGTTCAGTCTTAAGTGTTGTTTTATTCACCATAGCCATTAATAGTGTTCTAAAAATTATAAAAAGCCCAATAAAATATATTGCTTATACCGATGATCTCCAAAAAAATCCAAAAAAACTACAAACACAATTAAATCTACTTGACAAATAGAGCAATAAAACAGGATTTAAGTTTTCCGAAAAGAAAACTGTTGCCATGTTATTCACAAGAAAAAGGAAAAATATTAATAAACCGGATTTGTTTTTAACAAATGAAAAACTAACTTATGTTGAAAAAATTAAATTTCTGGGACTAACGTTTGATGAAAAACTGAACTGGCATCAGCTTATAAGGACAGTTAGAGCAAAAGCTTTAAAAAACTTGAATATCCTGAAAATGCTCTCAAATGCAAACTACGCTTCTGATAGAAAGCTTCTACTAAGATTATTGAATTTGATAATACTTTCAGTAATTGACTATGACAGTTTTATCTATGAAACTATCTATGAGAGTCCTTAGACACAATACTAAATATGGGTATACGTTTAGCTACAGGGGCACTACGAACAAGTCCTGTTGATAGTCTTCTTGTAGATTCCGGAGAAATTTCTTTAAACTTCTTCTTTTTTTAGAAGAGAAAAGTTTGCTCTTGAATATGTAATAAATTTAATTTCTTTCCAAAACCATCCATTACTCGAATTCTTTAATAATGATAATTTATTTTCCAAGTTTAAAGATAAAAAATTTAATACACAACCATGTTTTATCAGATTAAGAAATATAAAAATCGATCGGTTGAAAAATTTTTACGCTCCTGGCTAAATTATTAAAAGAAAAAAAATAAAAATTTATCTGAATTTATTTAATTACCTAAACATAGAAAAAAAAATACAAAACAAAAGGAAATAAATAATAAATAAAAAAATAAAAAAATAATTAAAGGCTGCTTGCAACACAATTTTTTAAACGTTCTGGAATTTTGCACGCAATTATCTACCATACAACATAATAAAATGGTTAAATGTATTATTTGCCAAAAAACTATTTATGTAAATAGTAGAGCAGTGGGATGCAGTGGATCTTGTGGAGGAGTTTTACACATCAGATGTGTTAACATTTCTGAAGTTCTTTTTGAAAATATCAGTAGTGCCAAATTGTTATGGCACTGCAAAAACTGCCCCTCAGCAAATGAATCATTTGTGGTAGTCGATGGTGATCAAAGTTCCCAGGACGATGAAGCATTGGAGACTAGTGTTGCGAGGTCGGAAGAAAATCGCAATGAAAATAGCCCTTACCCTGGTTTAATCGAGTTACAACCAAAGGTAATTAATGATGCAACGAATAGCTTGTACAATGGCTGTTCAACAATTTTAAATATTTCTGAAAAAGCAATGGATCTTGAGTCATTCATCCCGGTCGACTGTACCCTTGACAACATAGCACAGTATCTAAAAAATTTGGGTTCCGTGGTTATGGATATTCAGTTATCGCAAAAATTCATTTGCCAACAATTTGATGTAGTGATACAAACTCAAAAAACTATTATTTGTGAGAACACCAAATTAAAAAAAGATATTTTGGAAAACAGCAAAAGGCAAAAACTGCTAGAAGACAAGGTCTGCTGTTTGGAATCTCTAATTGATAAAGATCAGCAAATAAAAAAGTAAAAAAGAGAAACAACATTGTGGTCGCGGGTTTACCATTCCAGATAATTTAAAAAACATTTTTTTTGAAATTTCAAAAAAAATAAAGCCTCATATTAACATTGATGATATCGAGCGAATTGAATCATTAAATTCAAAAATTGGGGGCGATAATAATATTAAACAACATGTAGTGCATCTACGATCTTATGCAATTAAAGAAGAGCTTATGTTAAAAAAAAAGAATCAGCATATATACACCACAGAATTTTTTGCAAGTGAAGAGGGAAACAGAGAAATATACTTCAGGAATCAGCTATCTCATTTTCAAAAAAAATTATACTATGAAGCTAAACAACTTAAAATTAATTGTAATTTTCAATATTTATGGATTAAAGACAATATTATTAAAATCCGTAAATCTGCTTCTAGTAAAATTTATAATATTAATAATTTTAATGACATCGCGAAAATTAAAAATAACAATTTGGATAATTAATTATAATATTGATATTAATAGAAATAACACAATTTTACAAATTTCTGAAGCAATTATCATCTCTTTTCCTCTTTCACTAATTTTTTATTTTTTTTAACCTGTTTTACCCCCTAGGGGAGCATAGGGCTTCCACAAAGCTTCTATATCGCACTCGATTGTGGGCCAAATGTTTGATTTCTGCCCATGTTTTACCATTATTATCAATTTCCTTAGCCACAGACCTTCTCCATGTTATTTTAGGTCTACCCACACTTCTTTTTCCCTGTGGATTCCAGTCGACCGCCTGGCGTGCAATGTTCTCTGGTGCTTTGTGACCTATCCATCTCCATTTCTTTTTCTTGATTTGGCAGAGTATGGTTTCTTGTCTAGAGATAGTTAGTATGTCCTCATTTGATATTCTTCTAGGCCATCTTATATTTTGAATTGTTCGGAGGCATTTATTTTCAAATACTTGTAATTTATTTGTTGAAGAGTTTTTGATTAACCAGGTTTCACTGCCGTAGAGTAGAATCGATTTCACACAGGCTTCATATATCCTTATTTTTGTGCCTTTGGTTAACTGTGGTGATCTCCTGATTGGCCAAAGTTTCCCGAATGCCATCTTTGCTAATTTTATTCGATTCTCAATGTCTTTTTCTGCTCCTCCGTTTGCGGTAAGAATACTGCCAAGGTAGTTGAAACTTGTCACATCCTCTATGTATGTGTTGTTTATTGCTAATGGATTGGAATTGTTTGCATTCAATCTTAGGGACTTTGTTTTTGCAATATTTATATTGAGTCCTACTTTATGTGCTTTTGTGTTTAGGGAATCTAGTTTTTGTTGCATATTCCTGTGTATATGTGCAAGTAGAGCAATATCATCAGCATATTCTAGGTCCTCTAGGCGAGATGTAAGGGTCCAATTGATTCCTGTTTGGTGTATTAGTGATTCTTCCAATACGTCGTCGAGAACGATATTGAACAGGATTGGGGAAAGTGGACATCCTTGTTTGACTCCAGCCTTGAGGCTTATCGGATCGCTAAGGTTTCCATTGTGGAGAACCCTGGACTCGGCGTTGGTGTACATATTCTGGATGATATTCCTAATTTTGGGTGGTATATTCCTTCTTCTGAGAGCCTTCCAGATGGCCCTGTGTTTTATTTTATCGAATGCTCTTTCAACGTTCACGAATGTTATGTAGAGTGCTGATTTCAGACGCAGACGAATTCTTACTTTGTTGTAGAGGGAGCGCATATTAGTTTGGTTTGCTGCTCTTTGTGCATCAGCTGCAATATTGTTGAAGAATTTCTTTTTGTCTCTTCTGGCACTTTTCTTTACTTCTTTCGCTTTCAGGTTATATTGGTTTTTGACTTCATCCGATTGGGTTAGTAATAGTTTTTCTCTAAGTTTCCTTCTTTGCTGAATTAGAGTCCAGGTTTCATCGGATATCCACTCTTTCTTATTAGGTATTGTTTTACCTAAGACTTCTTCACCAACTTGAAGTAAGATTGACTGTAAATTGTCTGTATTAATTTGCTGATTCAGCAGCTTTGTTACAAATTCTCTTTTTGTATTATTGCATTTTAGTTTTAAAGTATTGATTTGGTGCTTTCTTTTGATTGTGTTATTCTGAGTGGCTTTGAGTCTTACTCTTATGTCTCCTGTTAGCAGCGTATGATCACTATGAACATCTGCTCCTCTCCACGTTCTTACATCTAGTAGGGATGATTTCCATTTTGTGCTAATGCATATATGATCTATCTGGTTTTTAGTACGGCCATCTGGAGATTCCCATGTGTATTTGTGAATGTTTTTGTGTAGGAAGAGTGTTCCACCGATTGCCAGGTTGTGTTCCAGACAGAGTCCTACTAGTCGTTCACCGTTGTTATTTATACTACCAATTCCATGATGTCCCATGATTCTCTTGTAATCGCTATCCGGGTTTGAACCAGCTTTTGCATTAAGGTCTCCCATTATTAGTATGATGTCGGTTCTGGGAATTCTTTCTAAGATTGCGGAGAGCTGGGAGTAGAACTCGTCTTTCATCTCTTCGGATGTCGTTTCTGTGGAAGCATAACATTGAATTATAGAAATTTTTCGTATTGCGGAGTGGAATCTTGCTTGTATAATTTTGTCGGAGGCCGGGGTCCAGCTTATTAGGCTATTTTTCAATGTTTTATCTATTATTATTCCTACACCACTTTCACTTCCGTTCTCCGTTCCACTGTGTATCATCTTACTTCCTTCAGATGTAGTTATTTCTCCTGTGCCAGGCCATCTTATCTCACTCAACCGCAGAATTTTAACTTTGTATTTCTGTCTTTCTCTTTCTACTTGGGCTAACCTTGATGTTTCTTTCAGAGTGCGTACATTCCAATTTCCAATTCTTGTCCTTGTTTTCGTGCCAATGGTCGTTACCGTATTTTCATTTTGTAATATCCGAGGCTCTGTTTCAGTTTCTTGAGTCATATTTTTTTTGCTAAGCAAGATGACTGGTCTGCTGTAGCTATCCACATGATTTCCATAATCTCACGTTTTGTAGAAAGACGACGCCAAATATTTCCGCAAGATGTCTTGGTGCGATTACATATCCCTATCTCTTGACGTACAGATGTTTATTGGGTTATGCTAGTCATGTCATATGTCAGTTTGACAAGTGCACATGATGGAATAGGTATTATTAAGTATTATTTATTAGATATAGATTATTTCTGGAACATGATTATAGGTATTTATTTATATTATTTTTGTTATTAATTATTATTTTCTATTTTTAGGTATGAAATATTAGATTATAAATTATAAGATAATATGTTATAAGAGTATGGTATTACATATATTTTTTTTTTTATTTACCCAGCCGGGGATCGAACCCGAGACCCCTCACTCCATTACGAGTGAGAGGTGGTGCTCTTAACAACTACACCATTGGCTTTCACTAATGCCCGTAACTTATTATTTTTTTTTGTTTTTGTATTTTCTATATTTTTATTAGAACTTATTATTTAATTATACTGCATAATTTTTTTCTGAAAGCTTTAAGTATTTTTGTTTTGCACATGTCATTTAAAATACAAAAAAAACACAATAATTTTTTTAAAAATGTATCAATTAGATTCTTTATTTACAATTTTGCATTTAACTTAAAAATAATTATTTTTCTTTTAAATTTTACATTTGCTTATTTTTATTCAATTTTTTTAACATTCACATCAACAATATTTTTGCTACATCAACACTTTAATTTTTACAAATTTTAATTTATTTTTCTTAAAAATAGCCCACCGCGATCAATACATATTAAACTATATTGCAATTTTATTTTAATACATAACCTAATCTTACTATTAGATTTTCTTTTATTTTTTGAAAACATACAAAATTTATTTAAAAATTCCAACTTATATTTTAAAACATTTACAAAAACTATAATTCAAACTACAATTAAAGCTATAATAAATATAATTAGGATATTTCTTAAAATTAAAATTAAAAATAAATTATTAATTTACTTAAACTCTACCTCACTTTTCTTCGATGGGTTTTTATTTGATGCCGGATTAAGATTTCAACTTTTAAATTTTTCTACCTACTATCTAACGGGCTTTATTCTTATCGTAATAGTAATGAGATCTTATAATTTTGAGAATGATATGAAAGTAAATTATTATACAGAGTCACCCAAAAGTGTGATGATGAAATACAAACATAATTTAAACATTTTGTATTTAAACATTAGAAGTCTTAGGAATAAGTTAAATCATCTTGAAATACTAACTAATTCATATGGATGTGTAATACATGTAATAGCTTTAGCGGAAATTTGATTACATAAAACTGAAAACCAATTTTTCAATCTACCCGGGTACACTGGATATTTTTCTAATCGTACTGAATCAATTCGGGGCATTACGTACGGGGGTGTCGCTATATTTGTGGCTGAAAATATTAGTAGCGCTCCCATCCTTGAGGAAGAATACAATAATTCCAACTTTTTGATAGTTAGATTACTAAAACAAAATTTAAACCTCATGTTTTTTTATAGATCTCAACAAACTAATATTGTAGACTTTATAAATAAACTTGATTTAATTACGTCTTCCTTTAATAGATCGCTAATTTTAGGGGATTTCAATATAAATCTACTGGACAAACTCAACAAGGAGGTTATAAACTATTCTCAGGTTTTACTCTCTAGCGGATATTTAATCTAAAAAAAAGATTACTGTGTTTATTGAATGTAATGCAACATCTGTTAATTGGTTCATCTCTTCCATATTCAGTTCTATGAGTATTTTGAATTAAATACTTAGTGTTTCGTGTAACTCTAACTTCATTGTTTAATTTAAAACTATCTATCAAAAACTGAACGTCAATATTTTTATTTAAAACGTCAAAAGTAAAACAGGATGAAAGTATCTGCCTGCGTGAGGATAAAGTTAACATGTTCAATGAATTTAATCTTACATTATAATTAGGTAGCATTGAATAGTCATTAGGGTTATATTGATTTCTCAAAGCAAATAATAGGAATTGTTTTTGAACAGATTCGATTCTATCGGAATGTATTTGAAATGCAGGATTCCAAACAATGTTGCCGTATTCTAGAATAGATCGTACTAAAGAACAGTAGAGAGATTTTGTCACCGCTATGTTACTGAATTCTTTAGCTCCTCTTTTAATGAAGAAGAGACATTTTATTTGCCTTGGAAATCATATGCTCATAGTGAAGATGGAAGTTAAGCTTATCATCCAAAAGAATCCCTAGATCGGTCATACTGCTTACCCTTTCTAGAGTTACATTATCAATAGAATAATCGAATAAAATAGTAGATCTTTTCCGTGTTAAACTAATAGCCTTGCATTTTAGAATGTTCAGCTCTAACTTGTTGGATAAGCACCATTCTTGTAAAGAATGTAGGTTTGACTGAAGTAGTGCAACATCAGAAATATTTTTGATAACGTGGTAAATTTTAAGATCGTCGGCAAATGCAATATGTGATACACACACTTGTTGGGCCGAAAGGTCTGAAATTAATATATTAAATAGGAGTGAACCTAAATGGCTACCTTGAGGTACTCCTGAAGTAACGGTCACTGTGTTTGATAAAAAACCTTGGAACTTTGTATTTTGAATTCAATTTGTTAAGTAAGAGTACAGCCATGTAAGAAAAGTACCACAGTACTTTTAAATATCACAGTATAAGTGTGGAACTAATAAGGCTAGCACGAGTTTGTGTTTAATCCATTCATTTAGAAAATAGGAATACTTCCATAACTTATTCAAGACACTGTTTACTTTTTTAGATATGTGATTAATATGATCATTCCAAGTTAAAGAAATATTAAAAATGACACCTAGATTTTTTACTTTACAAACATATTCAATTGCAAACTTCTCTATTCTAATTTTAGGTAGCAATGATATATTAATTTTCTTAGAACTTCAATCGTTGCTTGGGATTTGGATGTATTCAGTTTCAGTCCATTAAATTTTGACTAAAAGAGAATGGCATCAAGATCATCATTCATTTTGGCAATATAAGAAATAATATTAGTAATGGGACCACTAATGTAGAGCTGAACGTCATCAGCATATAGTCTACACTTAGACTCGAACAAACATAGAGGCAGATCAATAATGAACAAACTATATAATAAAGCTCCTAGCAAGGAACCTTGCGGTACACAACATTTCAATTCAATAAAATCCGAACTTATTCCATTAACATAAACATATTGGTTTCTTTTGGACAGATAATTTTTTAATAACTTGACAGCAGATGAGTCAAAACCAAAGGACAACTCCAATTTTTTACACAGTAAATCATGATTAACACAATCAAAAGCCTTAGAGAAATCTAGAAATAATAAAATAATACAATTCTTTTTTTCAATGTCAATATACATGTTGTGGGTAATTCCTAACAAAGCGGATGCAGTGCTGTGCTTCTTTTTGAATCCTGCCTGGTACTTAAACAAGAGCTTGTTAACATCAATATATCAAGAATTCTGTTGATGTAGTATGGACTGAAATACCTTAGATAAAAAGCGCAGTATACTTATGGGTCGAAAATCATATAAAGGCGGATTATTTTTTTGGGAACAGGAATAATTTTGGCACATTTTCAACCTTTAGCGTAATTTCCTGTGGTTAAAATATAATTGAACACATGTAAGAAGGAAGGCAGAATTACAGGAGTAAGAAGTTTGAGAAATTTTGGAGACATTTGGTCAGGTCCCATAGCATCTGATTTAATACCATTAAAAGGACAATTGACTTCATCCAAATCGATATTACGAAGAGCAAAAGAACAGGAAAGAATACTAGACGTCAAATTGCACAAATCAATATTATTACTAACAGGAGTTTCACAAAACAAAGAGTTTAATTTGCTAGTATCAACATCGTCAAAGCTATCACAGTCTTTCCCTTTAATAATACCTAATTTGGCCAAGTTTGACCATAACTTTTTAGTTGATTGCACACCGTTAAAAATTTGACTATACTACCGTTTTTTAGTCTGTTTTATAAGAAGATTAACCTCGTTTCTAAGTTTCTTGAAAGTATTTTTGCTATCTACATCTTTAGTTTGCTTCCAGCAATCATTGGCTGCATCTCTCTGAATTTTCTTTTGCCTTATTTCAGAGCTAAAGTAAGGGATAAAATCCTTTCTGGGTATAATACTACGAAGAGGCTTATTGAAACGATGAGTTACCATGTCATTAAAGAAATTAATTTTAGTATCAATACTTTCAAGATGATGTAAAAAATCCTAGTTAATTAAAGACGCACAATGCAATAAATGATCAATGTCAATATTTGTATAGTCTCTAAAAGTAATTCTTTTTACTGGAAAATCCACATTAATCTTAAAACTAACATATATCAAGTCATAGTCAAACAAGCCTGGCAGAGATACTTGACCAAACTTTGCAATTTTATTAGTGCATTCTCTTGAAGTCACGAACAGGTCTAATAAAGGATTACAATTTTTGTCAAAGCGGGTTGGAAATTCAGTACATTGAGGCAATGATTATTAATTTTTCGGAGAAATACTTGATAACGCTACTATTATCAAGCAGGTCAATGTTAAAGTCACCTCCAATTACTATATTATCAAAATTACTACAAAATTTGTCAAAAGCCTTATTTAATGGATCAAATTTATATGCAGGCGGATGTGCGAAATAAACAGTGCCAAACATGATTGCTCTATTATTAACCTTAGTTTTAACTATAATAAATTTAATATCATTAATTTTATCAGACTGGCACAACACCTTAATAGGAAGACCACACTTAACATAGATCGCAACACCACCACCACGCATCAAGTTACCATTTTCATCTAATTTGGCTCGATCTATATAACCTATATCCCGGAATACTTACCATATCAGAGTTAATATAAGAATCCAGCCACGTCCCAGACATCATAATAAAACTTGCTTTACTTTTAGAAATACAGCATCTCAAAGCATCAATTTTAGGAAAAAAACTTCTGATGTTGATATGAATTATATTAGCGTATTTACTTCGTGGAGAGCATTTTTCAGAACTATACTAGGAATCAAAGTCGAACTATCACCACTATTATCAACCAACATCGTACATATAAACTTTAGTGGTCAGTAGAAGTAAATCGACGGAATCAAAGCATATTTCCGTTTTAAAAAACAAGACGACGCGAACATTAATTAACTCTAAAACATTGTATAAACATAATAAGAAAATTTTTAATAAATTAACTGTCAAGTAAAAACTAGTAAAAATTAAAGAACATGATTTATAATTCAAAATAAAAATAAACATAATGTAAGATAAGTAATTCATAAGTAAAAAATTTCTATTAAATAAAAAGCACAAAGCTGCCATTATATATAAAAAAAGAAAAAAAAAAGTAAATAATATGTAATATTAATTTGACGAGTTCCCAGAAATCAGTTAATGCCTGGAAATAATTTTTATAGCCTTACCACCTTCAGTTTTAATGATGAACAAAAAGTCTTTTTCACAAACACCTTGAAAATCCACCCATCTTTTTTCATTTTACTAGCCAAACGTAACAGAGAGGCAGTATAAGCTGGAAGGCTTTCATTTATAAATATACGACCTGTACCAGATAGCCCCACATTGTCCACTTTAAGGTTTCTTTCAACAAGATATTTTTAGATGCCTTTTTATAAAATTTTGCAATAACGGTGTTTTTGCTAACTCTAAATATGGTGCTTAGATAATCAGTATTTTAAGGAAATTCAATACAACTCGAAATTTTGCTGAAGATCCCAACAAGATTTTCACCAGAAGTTTCGTTAACACCACTTATTACCAGGCCATTAACGTGAGATGCTCGTTCCAACTGAAGAATACGTGAATTAAGATTATCACTGAGTTCACTATCAAATTCAGCCATTTTCGTTTTCATGAGAGCAATATTACTTTCAAACTCCAAGTATTTATCATCCAAACGTTTTTCAAGTTCACTTTCACCTTCAGCCATTTTCCTTTTCATAAGAGCAATATTACTTTCCAACTCCATTTGTCATCCAAACGTTTTTCAAGTTGAGCAAACTTTTCCTCAAACCGTTGTTCAAGATTCAGAAATTTTTCATCAATTGTTTTTGTTATTTGAATTGCAAAAATATCAAAGCGCTCATGTAGTTTATTCATTAAGTCAACCAAATTTGTGTCATTATTATTTATGTTATTAACGTTTCTTGTAACAGGGGAATTAATTGACTTATTTGATAAAGAGCTACTATTAGATCTGAGCTCAAGTTTAGTATCCATTTAGTAAATTGGAAAAGTAATCAAGTAATCAGAAAACTAATCACTGGGAAGTCGTAATATAATTGGAAAATAATCAAATTAATTCATTCTTAAATGTTTGAAATTTATGTAATAAAATATCTTAATTTTTGTAGTAAAAATTATTTCAATCAATGATTGAACTTCAATTAATGTTTAGAATTAGTTATTAATTATTATTAAAATAAAATATATTGTTTTTAAATTAATTCATTTCATTATATTGTCTTTTATATTATATGATTTAAAAAAAAAATTTTATAGTCTTGATTACTTCGCTCCATTTTGTAAGATGATCAAGAGAGTTTTGCAGAAGGTTCTTCATTCTTCCTATGTTGTTTTTTATTTTAGTGGATTTTTAGAAAATTTTTAATATAGTGGATCAAGTTACCTTTAAAGCCCATTTTTAAAAATTCTTTTATAAGCCGATTTTTCCACACAGTATCATATGCTAATTCTAGATTGAAAAAGATTGATACAGTGCTTTGGTTTTTTGCAAATCCATTCATTATTTCAGACTCGAAATAAGAAAGATTATCAATATTTGAGCGGTTTTTTCGAAAACCGGACTGAAATTTAGAAATTAAATTTCTGGATTCTAATTCCCAATTGTGTCTATTGTATATCATTCTTTCTAGAACTTTGCAAGTGCAACTCGTAAGAGATATTGGGCGGTAGCTTGAAACACATGTAGGATCCTTATCTTTCTTGAGAATTGGAATTAATACAGCTTTTTTCCAATTTTTCGGAGACGTTCCACTAATCCAAATTCGGTTATAGAAATTTAAGAGTGTGATTTTTCCTTGATCATTTAATTCTTTTAGCATTTCGTACCGGATAAAGTCAGGACCTGGAGAGCGGCCAAAGCATTTTCGAGTTCGTTTTTTGAGAATAATCTGTTGTATTTTCGTATTTTCCGGAAGGAATATTAATATGGGATTTTTCTTTATTTTTCTTGTACTTCAAGAATTTTTTGGGTTAGTTTTCGTCACTAGATATTTATGCGAATGAATTAGCTATTTTTGTTTTTTCAGATACAATTCGGTTTTCAGTCATTATTGTAGATATGTCTTGAGATCTTTCCCGGCCATGTATAGCCCTAATTTTATGGAATACAACACTGGATGGAGTATTACTGGAAATGGAAGACACGAAGTCCATCCATGATTTCTTTTTATAGTACCGTACCAACTTTCGTGTTTTATATTTTTCCCGTATAAAATTTTTGTAATCGTCTAGATTACTGGTTCGAAGAAATTTTCTAAAAAATTTTTTGCGGGCTTTTATGCCCTCCCGTATTTCCGGATTCCACCAAGGTACCTTTTTCTTTAAATGTCCGAAGTTTTTCGTGGGAATAGATTTATTGGCGGCACTCAGAATTACAGAAGTTATATAATTTTCATATTGGTTAATGTCTTTATGTTGTATTATTTGAAGGTTAAATTCTTCTCTGAATCGATTCCAGTTAGCTCGTTTAATGCACCAATTGTCTCTTACTTGACTATTAATATCTGTTGAAAGAAGTTTAAGAATAATTGGGAAGTGGTTACTGCCGTGTAGATCGTCCTCTACTGTCCATTCAAATAGGTTTTGAAGAACAGCGCTGCCTAAAGTCACATCAATAGAACTGAATGATTTATATGAAAAGCTAAATTGAGTTGGTTTACCATTATTAAAAAGATTCGAAGAATTAGCGTCAATCAGATTTTCAATGGATTTCCCTCTTTTATCTGTTCTAGTAGAGCCTCAGATAATATTGTGACAATTAAAATCTCCGAGGAGAAGAAATGGGCAATCGAATTTATTAATTATATTTTGTAGTTCGTTAGTATTAATTGAAGTGTTACAGGGAAGATATATATTGCATATAACAAATTTTATGCGAAAAGGAACTTTTACTGCTACTGCCTGTAAATTAGAATTTAGATCAATTTGCTCACATGAGATATTCGATTTAACCACGATGGCGACACCGCCGTGTGCTACTGTATTTGAGTCTACATTAACATTATATGTTTCAAAATTTTTAAAATTAGGATTTTCATTACTTTTAAATTTTGTCTCTTGTATACAGACAATATATGGATCATATTTATTAAGAATAAGTTGAAATTCTTCATAATGGCTAAAGAGACCGTCAATGTTCCATTGAATAATACTAGTCATTTATAAACTATCTTTAAAAGGTTCAATATTACTAATTGAGCCAATGCTATCGTCTACCTCAATAGAATATATATTATTTTGATCTTCAAAATGCATAAATGATTTAGTCTTTTTTGATTTTTTCTTCTCAATTTTTTTAAGTTCACGCTTTTTCTTTGGATTAATATTCCTAGAAACTAAAATTTTATTCTTACCAATTAATTTTGTTTTGAAATTTTCATTAGAAGGTTTAATGTCTGACAAAACACTATGAGAAACTTCATTTTCAATATTATGATTAATAGCGGCTGTGCTTGCTGAAGGACCAAAATTTTCACGATCACAAATACTTTTGACTTTTTGATTATTGCTCGTAACTGATGTAATGTTTGCAAAAGACTCCTTCAACGGAAATCTAAGTTTAAAGCGCCTAACAGCTTCTCTGATGTCTACATTTTCTTTTATTTTAATCGATTTAATTTCCATTTCTTTTATAAATTGTGGACATTGTTTAAAAAAAGCATTATGTGGGCCTGCACAACTAAAATATTTTTGTGTTCGTTCACATTTTTCATTTTCTCCTAGGTGATATTCGTCACTACAATTAGAGCAGGTTTTCTTATTTTTGCAGATATCAGTCCGGTGGTTAAATCTTAGACAATTATAACATCGTAGAAGTGTTGGGATATAGGCTCGAACATCTTATTTTTGATATCCTACTTTGATTTCTTTTGGAAGATTTGTTGATTTGAATGTTAACACATATAGACCGGTTTCTTCTTCCACTTGATTATTATTTTTCTTTTTAAAACGCTTAATGGCGATCACTTGTTGTTTCTCCATTTCTGCTAAAGTTTCACTATCACCTATATATTTAAACTCTGGGCAGTATACTACTCCTCGAGTTTGATTTAATGTGGCATGTTCTTCAACTGACACTTTAATATCTTTAAATTGAACCAGATTAATTAGTTTTTGAGCTTGAAAAGTATTCTTTGTTTTAATCAATACAGTGCCATCTCGCAACTTAACACAGCTATTAACTTCACCTGATACACAGCTTAGAATAACTCGTTCAAGTAAATGCAGAAACAGATGTCATATTTTTATTTATTTCATTTCTTCGCATTACGAGAAATTTTCACCTGGTGTTACATTTTTTAGTGTTTTGGATTGATCGAATTTCAAATTACTGTTCGTAAAAATTGTAGAGCCAGAATTATCTGGCGGGGGGTTATTCTCCCCCATTCTTAATTTTAACTTTTCTATTACTATTTGTTTTGTTATTATTGCTTATAAATTTATTAATATTATGAAATTGATTTGTTGTTTTTTTTTTTTTTTTTCAAATAAATTTACTTGTTTTTAATTTTATTTTCTAGTTTTGATATTACTAAGCAGATACTTTAATAAAAACCGGTTTTATATATATTTTTTTTTTGTTAAATTATTTTTATTTTTTTTTTTATTTTTTTTATTTTATTTATTTTTTGTTTTTAAATTAATTATTTATTTGCCTTCACTAAAAATAGAGAAAAAATAAGTTTTTGGTTTGACCTCTTTATGAAGACTCGATAGTTAATAATTAAAGTTCATATTAATTTATATTCTTAGTAGATTTTAAATTATTATATCAAATTAAATTTAAATATTCAATTATAATTAATAAGTTTTAGTTTAGAGCAATTAGTTAATTATTAATATCAGGACAAGAAATACTTCTTTTCTTTTCTTAATTACTTAAATAAAAATTTTTATTACGATTAGTTGTGATGATATGTTTGTTTTAATGTTTATTATTAAAAGTGAATAAATTTATTTGTTTTGTATTGATAGTTAATAATTAAAGTTCATATTTATTTATATTCTTAGTAAATTTTAAATCATTATATCAAATTAAATTTAAATATTCAATTATAATTAATAAGTTTTAGTTCAAATAAATAAATTGTAATTGATAATAATAAAACTATAGTTTTTTTAAATAGCATTGTTGCATTTAACAGGGTTCTAAAGTTAAGAAAAAATCTGTTACGTAAATTCTAATTATACTTTTTTATAAAAGAATATTAGTTTTTACTTACCTATTTCTAAACAATATTTATATTTACTAGTAAATATTTTTCTATTTTTATTTTTTCTATTAAAATTTTTACAACATTGTTGCATTTAACAGTACTCTAAAGTTAAGAAAAAATATTTTACATAAATTCTAATTATACTTTTTTATGAAAGAATATCATATTTACTTGTCCATTGATTATGACTATTATCAAAGCCTAAATATTTCACATATACTTTACTGTCTTTTCGTTTTAAAAATTTTTCAATTAAATAAGCATTGGGGTCTTTGACACTAGTTAGTTCCCGTTCATAGAAGCCACGAGGAACTAATTTATTTTTATAATCTTTTAAACTATATATAATCGGGTCTGTCTTGTTTTTTAAAGCTATTTTAAAAACTTCAATTGAATTGTTAGGTTTATAT
This sequence comes from Poecilobothrus nobilitatus, assembly GCA_947095535.1. Lineage (NCBI taxonomy): Eukaryota > Metazoa > Arthropoda > Insecta > Diptera > Dolichopodidae > Poecilobothrus > Poecilobothrus nobilitatus. The sequence continues at coordinate 100,984,123 of OX352772.1, forward strand.
CCTTTTTGAAAAGTATCTTTAGACCTTGAAATTCTAACAAAATCACCAACATTAAAGTTTCCCTTATTAAATATTTTAAAGTAATTGTAAATTGCTTCTTGTTTAATTTTAAGGAACTTGTTCATCATTTCAGTGAAAATTCCTTGTTGTGATGTAAGGGGATTAAATTGTTTAACAGTATACTCGCATAACTCGTATATTTCAAAATGTTGTATCCCTGTTTAACAGCTTCTCTTACTTCATCTATAACCCATGTTCCTAAAATTTACCTACCACGATTGTCATGAGAGCAGTCATCATTATTCATTTTCAAGCTACATGTTTGACAGCAGGAAAACATTAGTTTATTATTTTGACTTATAGGCAAAACCGGATGATAGAGTTTTTCTGGAGGAAGTATCAATGCCTTTATTAATCCTTTTTGGATGACTCGCTGGAAATTTTCCGTACTTACACACCGAAGGATATAGCGAGCATATATCTATATACATTATTTTCTCACCAGATGCACATGTAGCCTCATAACGTTTTTTATATTTTTGATCATTATTATTTTTGAAACATATTGGATGGTCATGGTAATTAACAGCCATAGAACTCAAATATTTATTTTGTGTTTCTATAATATCCGTCAACACGAAGACCAAAAAAAACTTTTCCTTTTTCGTTACCACTATGCTGAATTTTTATTTTTCTTTGTTTTTCTTCCCACATTAACCATTTTATGGCAATGATTGACTTGTTTTTTGATAACAGATATCTTTGTTTAGGTATAAGTCCAATTGTATACGGTTTTAAAAATTCCTTCTAAAAACCAAATTACAAGCTGAAGCAATTGTATTGGCCTCTAAAAATGGCTCAACCTTACATTCTTCCAAAAATAGTTGTCTGAATTTAATACAGGTTCTACAAGTTCATTTTGGAGGTTAAAAGACTTGTTTTATTTTCTTCATACCATTCAAGAAATTGTTTTCTTTCCGATGTACCCATTGAATTATAACAGTAATATTTACGATCGGGTAACTTTCCATTATATTTTATATTGTTTTTACGATAAACATATGAGGAAAATGTCCTTTTTTCAAATTTATGTCTAAATCAAACGCTTTCGGTAAACTAGATAACGGCTTTGGAAAATAGTTTAATAAATCAATAAATTTCACGTCATCTAACAGCATCAAAATTATCTTTGTTCCCCTCATAATTAGTTTTGGTTTGATGATGCTTTTCTCTAAGATATAGTTTAATAAAAACTGATTATCAAATGCTTGTCCATTATGTGCAATAACTACAACTTTATCAAATATTTTTCTTTTGTTGAGTTTATATTCTAAAAACATTTGTGTTGGATTTTGTTTCAACACATGTTGTCGAAGTCTACAAAAATTGCATCTTTCAACATTATATAACATACAAAGGGCGCAACGTTGTTCAAAAATACATGAATCAGGCTGATGCTCAATTATCCCCTATTGCAAAACCTTCGTGAAGTTTCTCCCCGATGATATCATCGCGAGTTGTTTCGAGATCGTAGAAAATATATAACACATTTTTAAATTAAGTTTAAGCTAATTCTTTACTGTAATAAGCAGTGTAATAAAGCGTTACAGTTTTTACACAAATGTCCATAGCATATATTATGATTTACATCAACTCTGTATACTTTAAACCATTTTGTACAGGAATTTATAAGAGTACAAATAGAATTTTTATTTGTAGATGATGTTGCTTAATGATTATCAAAACAAGTTTGACCTTTAAAACTTTGATTGCATACATCACATTTAATGTTTGGAAAATTCACGTCACATTTCGGAGATGATGTGCAAAAAAAACACGACTGTTTACATGTGTGAGATAATCTATAGTTATTCGGAACATTACATATTTGGCAAAAGTAATCACAACTAAATACTGCTGTTAAAGATGTAATTACATTGAAATGACTTTCATCGGATATCAAATTCAATCTCTTTTCTTTATCTTCTTCACCTTGAAAAATAATCGGTTTTCCTTTTCCTCTGAAATCAAAAACTACAATTTGATATTTAAAGAGGTACAGTTGAAATTTTATGAGCTCCTGATACTAGCTCCTTTTGCTGGGATGCTTACATTTGAATTTTTTATTAGTTGTAACGCTTCTTTCAATTGAAGTTGACCTATATCTTTTTGCATTTTGCAGTAATCAACAGATTTTTCTATGAATGAAACAGCAACAATTAACGCACGTAGTAAGCATAGATTATCTTTGTTTTTAATAACAATTATGCCTCTTCTTTTATTACATTCTTCTTCAAAATTGTTGTATCTTTTTCCTCTACCTCTTTCTGCTGGAAGTCGTACATATGTAACATTTATACAGAACGTATCTGTAGATAATCCTTCTGAGTTGCTTTGAAAAATTTTTGAAATAACTTCCCAAATTTCCGAAATGTCAAGGTCTTTTGCACCTTTAAAATTGATCCAGGCTGGACCACATTCATGAAAACTTTGGCATCCAAAAATGACACCAATTTTGTCTGTGTGGTACTGGATTTATTATAAACTCCAATTTTTTCCCAAAAATGTTGAATCGTTTTACATTCACTGATTTTGTTGATTTTATCGTGAATTTTTCTGTATTCATTTTTATTTCTTTTTTTAATTTCCGTTTTTTTATTTTATTACGACAACCGACCGCGAACGTTTCTAATTCTAGAATTTTCACTCTATTAACAATTTTTTAACATTTTACACAATTTATACATAACTTATTTACTCGTAACTTATTTAGAATCGCTCTTTATTCCTTTTTTTTAACATTCTTACATAACAATAAAATCTTATACTGTAATACTAACAGTTTTTTCTTTCCTCTTCTTTAAATACTTCATAGAAAAAAGGAAAGCAAGAAGAAATAAATTCATCCGAAAATTGCAGCAATCATTGCATCAAATTTGAATCTTTATGTAAGATTTAAATAACCAGTTTGCATTTTTTTTTTAATTTTTAAAAATATGTAGTTGCAAAATTTTAAAGAAACGTAGTTACTCTTATTTTCTGTTTCTGTTTCTGTTACTCTTATCTGTTTTCATTTTTCTCTTTAAATTTTATGAAGCATTTTTATACCCGTACGATAAGTATCGGGTATAATAATTTACTCCTCCGTTTATAACACCTCGAAATAAGCGAGCTAGATATACCTTGAAAGGTATGGATCGGATCAGAGTCAAATTCTGAGTCGATTAAGCTATGTCCGTCCGTCCGTCCGTCAGCACACTAACTCAAAAACTAAGAAAGCTAGAATCTTGAAATTTACACAAAATATTCTGGGACCAATTTGTAGGTTCCTTATTTTTTTTGGTTGAGTTCCGACCAAAAATTCGGGTAGCTCCCGAACAATTATCTTTTAGATTTCCACATTTTTGTTTGAAATAGAGTCATGAAATTTTAACTGCTGACAGATATCATAAAAATATTAATTTTATGACAATATTAATTTTTCTGTAGCCCCACCTGTTAAGGAGCTACAGCCCCCAAAGTTCGAAAAATCTCTATATTTAAATTGTTATAAGGCAAGCTCTATAAGGTGTATTTTCAATCTGAAAATCCCAAACGTTAGGTGCTATTATGAGCTTTACAAAAATGTATATAAGAAATATATACTTGTGATATACGGTGTCTTAATTTACCGTTATGCGAAATTATTGCTGTAAGGGGTCAAAAATTGAAAATTTCCTTTTTTTAAACACCTGTAACTTGAACACCTGTTAAAATTTTTGAAGTAATACCATAAAGAAACTATATACATAGAGTATTCATCCAGTACAAAATTTTTTAGTGAATTTCTTAAAAACGTTTTGTACCCAAAATTACTCAATATACATTTTATTGTACCCAAATTTACTTAATACTCAAAATATTTTCACTTATAAATTATAAGCATTTTGTAAATGAGACTAAATCATTTTTTACACTCGTAAATGTACTCGTAAATGTACACTTAAATGTATTTATATTACTTATGAAAATAATATGAATGTGTAAAATGTAAATAAAGAATTTATTTAACATAAAGAATAGAAACTAATTTGCAATAGTATATAAATGGTATAATATCATTGTTGAATGTATTAATGTTTGAATGTGTAAATTATATTAATATATAGTTACTCTTATAATAATTTTTATAACAAAAACCGTTAGTACTTTTTTCTTTCGTTAACAATTTTTAAATAAATATAATTCATAAAATATGATTTGCGTAATTGCATGATTTTTTATTTTAAATTGCTAGCGTTCTTAACTCTTACAAGCATTATGGTACTTACAAGTCTGGGTTAAATTTTTTATTTTTTTAGCTAATAAGTATCGCATTTTAAAAATCGAAAATGCAATTTACCTATTGAAGGTTTTTAAAGCAAGATGAATAATGTACTGAAAGCCAAGAATGTTATTTTAATAATAATAAATAAAAAAAATAAAGAATAAGATCAATTTTAGCAGGGAAAAATCCAACTGGAAAATTTAAAAATATAGTGTATTATAATTAAAAATATAGTGTATAAATTAAAAAATAATAAAAATTCAAATATTTTTAAATTCAAAATCAAAACAAAAAATAATTATAAAATTATATCAAAAAAAATAAAATATATAACAAAACAATAAAATATTATATAACAAAACAATTTTTTAACAAAAAAGAATTCATTCACTAAAAAATTAAACATATACCTAAATATAAGCAAATAAAATGCATTACTGGAAAAATAAAAATAAACTATATTATGTACATACATATATTTTCAACTAATTATATTTACAAAATTTTGATAGCTAAAATGCCGTTGCTCGTGAATTGATAATAGAAAAAAAAAAAAATAAAATAATTAAACAATTAGGTATAGGTATTTATATATATTATAATTACATATGAAAAAATTATTTGTTAAAACAGAAAACTACATAGTGAGAAAACATTTTTGGTGCTAAGAAAAGTTATTAAGTTAAGAATTAATAATTTTAAGTTTTCTTTTAACAGAACTATCCGATTTATTTATTTTTGCTTTTCATTATTTAACAATTTTTCTTTTAACCACTTTGCTTCCTTATTTAATAAAAGATTTATTAACATTTCTAAAATTTTTTTTTATGCGTATAGCAATTATCATTTTCACTGAACCATGTAGAATATATTGGGGACTTTTTTGTGGCTTCTAAACAACATGATAAAATATATTTTTTTAAGTTTCTTTCGTGATAATTTTGCGAAAAATAGTGATCAAATACGCGCATATGAAATTGAGTTATTTCGAAAAAAATTTCAGTTGGAGCTTTTAAGTTAAGGATTTCTGAATAATTTTTGTAATTTTTTTGATAAATAAATTGCTCCGAATCGAGTAATAAAATATTAGCAGATTTTTTTATAAATGAATTAGTACATTGATCACAAGAAATTTTTTTCATTAATTTAAAAATAATATAGCCACAAATGTACCTTTCGGCATTTTTCGACACAATATTTTCCTGTTCTGTTTTATCAATTTACAAATTTTCTAACTCATTTTCTTCTAAATAATTATTAACTATATTGGTTATATTATCATCGGTTTCATCAAAATTTCCCTCATTGGATTCCAAATCATTTTGTTCTGTTTCATATAATCTTTTAAATTTTCTATATTAAGAAACTCTGCATCATCTTCTTCGCAGTTGGAGTGTTCAAAATTATAATTAATTAATTTAACAGACATTAGTTTTGCTAATATATTACTAAATTCCTGTACCGAAGGATTATTGCTACAACCATTTCTATACCTAATTAAAGAGAATAAATTTTCCTGATTTAAACGCGATAGTAATAAATATGAACACTCACCTGTGTTATAAAATGAAAAGATGTCGGAACTTAATTCCGTAATCCCTGTTAAGGTCTGGACCATACTGTCAATGCAATAAATTTTTTTAGATGTGATAGGCCTTATTTTTTGAAAATAATTTTGCATTTCTAACAGATTTTTGAAAATATAGTTGTTTTGCTACAATGCTGAACGAAATGGGTTCCTATTGTATAATTTTTTACTATTTAAACAGTCAAATAATTTATTAATTTTGAATACAAACTCTGCAGTAGATTCAGCGCAAGATTTCCTAGCAATAAATTTATTTGTTGCAACTAGAGTTTTTATAGCAGCAGCCACAGAATTACTAAAAATTGAGTGGCCAATCGTACATTCATTTTTTCAAATGAATTGGGAAAAATATGTTTTTTAGAAAGTTTGGGGCACATTTTTTTACTATTGTTTCTTTCATGAAAATAAAGAGACTGAATGATTTTGAATGAAACTTGGCCATCAACGGTATTAAAATCATATTTAAGAATTGTGTTGCGAAGAGATTTGATCAAATGCACTGGATCGAAGAGCGCAAAAATTTGTTTTCACCTTCAGTCGAATTAAAAAAAAAAAGGGCCTTTCTATTGAAACACCTAACATTTTGAAACATTTTCTATTACTAGCCCCCTGATCGCATATTACTGCCCTAACATTAATACCTAAATTGAAAGCTACATCTAAATTGTGAATTAAAATATTATAAAGATCCTCACTACCTATGCCCTTTTCTGTAGTGTAAAAACTGAGAATATATTTCCAATTATGAACTAAACCTCTTAGCAAAATTACACATACGTATTTTACGACATCTTTTGTTCTTTTAAAACTATCGTCAGAAAAACCAATAATTTCATCCAGTGCACTATTATAACTAAGATCCTTCCTAATAGCTATTTCATCGAAAACTAACACAGCTTCTTTTTCAAGTGATCCCTTATTTGAAAATATATTACCTAATTCGCTAATATTTTTGTCGTTAAGACCTACATTTAAATATTTAATTGGAATCCACCTATTACGAGAACTAAAATGCGGTAATTTTAGATTTATTGCCTTCCTCAAAAATTTATAACCCTTAGGAGAACTAAAATGTATATTTAATGCTACTTTCTTTTCATCATCTGACCATGTTCTTACATTTTTAAAATTCATTTTTAAAAAAGTTTTGGCTTCGTCTGCTAAATGAGATTGATTATCAATTAAATTACATATTGAATTCTGCTTTTCTTTTTTGCTTTGTTGTTTTAGTTTTTTATTTTGAATTCTTAAAGCTACATTTTTTTTTTTTAAATAAATATTTTCTTTTTTAATGAAACCTAATGTTTTATTAACTCCTGAGTAGTTTTGGAAATAAAAATTTTCCTTTTTTTGAAATGTTAAACAATGCCTACAAAAATCATGTTTTTCTGAATTAAATTCATTCGGAGATACTGATACTGCTCGAAAATGTTCAAAAGGTACACTTAATTTTTCTATGTTTATATTTGAATAAGTTTTACTTGCATACGAATTTTTACTGTTTTCAGAAAAATTATGGTTTTCTTTACCAAAAGTTGAATGTTCTTTTGGCTGTGAGAAAATTTGGTTTATATGACAAAATGGAAGCAAAGGATCAATGTTTTCATTAAACACAAAAATATTATTATCGCGAGTTTGTGTTTCTTTAATATTTAGTTCAGGTAAAAATAAAGAAGGAATAGCGCCTTTTTTTAGCTTTCGTCCTAAAAATTTTTTCTCAAAGTGGTCTTCGCATATAAATAATTTTTTATTTTTTATATTTTCAATACTTACGCTACACTTTGTTGCCCAAATTTCAATTAAAGGTTTTTTTTTAGGAAAACTGTAAAACCTGCCAACAAAGTCCCGTTTACTTCTTTTGCATACTACGCAAGGTATACCTGGCCGACGTGAGTCTTTTGTTACATCCTTAAACATTCTAATATTTACAAACAAATTTTTTGTACATTGTCCTATTCCTTTGTAATTTTGCACAATGAAAATTCAGTTAAAATAATGAATTTTTTTTAAAATTAAGAGTAGTGGAAGAGTATTTAAAATAGTGGGACTACCACCTCCAAACAAATTATTGGGACGTTGATTTTATAATTAACTATAAAATCCCATTTTTTTTTTACATATTTCAATAATATTGTATTTAATAAAGTAATTTTTTTGTATAAAATAAAAAAAATTATTGAAACCCTGATATGTATGTACGTACCTATTCTAAACTTTTGCCCTAAATTTTACTTACTAAAATTAAATACAAATTGATGGCAAAGGTTTAGAACAGCAATCGTACCCAATTGTTATAAAAAATTGAAATACAATTTCAATGAAATACAATGAAATACTTACTCAATTTTACTAAAAATCTAATATACCATTTACAGATGTACATAAGTAGGTACCTACTTCAATAAAATCATTTTCTGAAATAATTAGGACTTTATGAAAATCAGATAAAAAAATTTCAAAAAATTTTAAGCATTTCATATGATTTAACACCACGACCAAATTTTTTCAACATCAATAAAAACCTTGTTAAAATCAATCAAATCAAGTTTAAATAAAATCTGGGCAACTTCCATAAGCTAACTATTTGTTAAAAAGTGATTTTATTGATGAAGTGTACTGTATTTAATTAATAAATAGAAAGTACCTATATATTATTTTTTTATAAGTACCTATAATTAATAATTACTCACATATGTATGTATGTATGGATCTTTATGTATTAAAATAATTATTAATTAATAAAATAAAAATTAAGTTTATATTTAAAATTTTTTCCAATAAACAGTTGTTTCACTTGTAATTTAAATTTTAATATACATACATATTACAAAAATAGAAATCGCGCCTTTATTAGAAATTATACATAAAGTCAAGCAAAAATAAAATATATACATATATATGATGTATATTCTATCATCTATGTATACAAATGCACTATATACAAATACACTCTAGCATTAAAAAAAAAAACAAAAATCTTATTGATAAACATTCCCAATCTCTATATCAGTTGTATAATAAAAAATAAAAACATGTAGCTGTGTATGTATATTGTAAGTATATAGATTACTTATCCCCAAAGCAAAGCAAAATAAAACAAGCAAAGCAAAGTAAAACAAATACCTATGGATGTATGTATATTGGAATTATTTTATTTAGAAAACTTTTTTTTTTTTGAAAGCTAAATTGAAATATTGAATATTAACAAGGATATAATACTTAAAAAATGAGTTAAAAAGACAATTTTTTTTTTATGAGCTTAAAATGAATTTTGCTCAATTTATAAGCAATAACAAATTGAGAAATAATTTTTGAGTGGATTTGAGATACAAAAAATTGACTAAAAAATTTTGTACTGGATGAATACTCTATGTATATAGTTTCTTTATGGTAATACATAAAAATTACAGCTTCAACATTATGCTTTTATTTCTGTTAACAACTTTTTTTTAATAATATAGGGTTACTTTATAATTGACGAAAGTGTTACTTGATTTTTTCAAATTTTACGAATTTTTTGCATTTTGTTTTACTCGATAATTTGAAATTGTTGAGGATATAATGCGTCGTACAGAAGAATGTAAATAAATGAGTATAGATGTATATTATATAGCGCCGTATTTACATTCATACATATATGTATTTTATTGTACTTATAAGAAATTATTCTATGAATGGAAATATTTTTAAAGAAATATTGCAATGTATGGCGATATACTTATAACAATATAAATATACTATATGCGCATTAATATAATATAATATTTAAAATTATATTTACTATTTTGTTATTTAATATACATTACCGCTTGATATTAAATAGTACTATAGAATATTTGAAAAAGTTTTCGATTGATAATCGTTATGTGGAAGGTTAGAATCTGCTTTTGAAGAATGTATAAACATATAGTTTGAATATATGTACAACCCAAAGTTCTAGAAATTATAAAATTCACCCAAATTATTTTAGAATACTAAAATATTAGAAAAATAATATTGTAAGCAGAGTGACCGGCTGTGAACATACTAACGGTTCGTACGGGTATCTAAGAGTTGACAAAGGCAACTGTGTTCCTTCTCGTTTCTTATTATTTTCATATGCGCCTATTACTTAAGCCAAGTATACATGAATAAGAAGTAAACCTGTACCACGTTGATATTTTTGATTTCCTGTTTTTTTTTCTTGTTATTCATATTTTTTTTTCAACATTATAACAATTAACATAATAATTAATTTTTCTTTCCTCTTCTTTAAATACTTGTCATAAAACAAAAAGCGAAAAAAAAGAACAAGAAACAATCTCATCTCAAAAATGCAAATATAAAAATAAGTATTTTTTCTTACTATTTCTTACTATTTTAATGTTTCCCTATTACTTAAAACAAGTATACAAACTTTATAAACAAATATACTTGACTGGCGGCTGCCGCCGTCTGTCTGACCTTCTTTTATGAGATTAATCTACTTCCTGTCTAACGTAATTACGGTTGACCTACTTCCGGGTGACCTTGACCTACTGAACTGTCTGGCCCAAGTATATCTACTAACACTATAGGTTCAATTGCTCAAGTACGAGTCAATCCACCTAACTAAGAAATATGGAAGAGCATGTATTTTTAATCTGTAAAGAATGACATTATAAGGAAACGATCCAATTGCTTATTTGTATCAGTATAAACCATATGAGTTTGATGACCGGCTTCCATTATTTAAAAGCTTTAAGCTATAGGGTAGGATGTAATGTATGAAAGCTTTGATTGATAATTAAGGGTTTTAAGCTTTAGGTATCTTTAAGTTGATATAAGCACATAAAGGTCGATCGTTATGTTGGAAAATGAAGCTTATTTGATTATGAATTTAATTAAAAAAGTTTTGAAATAAATAACAAGAAGCTTGAGCTAGTATAAAATTTGGAAAAGAAATGAAGTAAATCTAATAAATAAGGAATAAATTCTGTTTGTTTGTTTGTTTGTTTGTGCCCTTTTCACGTAAAAACCGCCATTCCGATTGCGACCAAATTTTACAGGAACGTTCCTACGACCCCGGAAAGTGTTATAGGCTATATCGCGTTTCGGTTCATTAACCCATTGCGGCCCGAGAGCCATTTAAAGCCGTTTCGTTTTTTCGTTGTCCTGCCTAAACGGTTTGATCGATTGAGTTGAAAATTTGGAAAAATATTCTTCTTATCATTGAACGGGTACCGAAGAAATCTGGACTCAATATGTTACCCGGATTCGGCCCGGCGGGCTTCCAAAAAATTTTTTGTTTCCGATTTATGTCCAATTTTGTATGGTAGTTTTATGGTTCGAAAAAAAGCCTCTGACAAATTTTTATGAAGTTCCGTTAACCCGTTTGGGCAGGAGAGCCGAACGAAGTTCGTTAAATTTTTCTGTTGTCCTGCTTAAACGGTTTGACCAATTGAGTTGAAAATTTACAATAGTGTAGCTCTTTACCACAGAAGCTCACTGAGTTGATCTGGTTACGATCCATTAACCCGTTTCGGCACCAGGGGTCAGTGAAGTTTTGTAATTTACTTAGTTGTCGCACTTAAACTGTTTGACCAATTGGGTTAAAAATTTATCAAAGTGTAGCCCTTTACAACAGGACCTTACTGAGTTGATTTGGTTACGATCCATTAACCCGTTTCGGCACCAGGGCTCAATGAAATTTTTCAATTTCTTTGTTGTCGCGCTTAAACGGTTTTGCCAATTGAATTGAAAATTTACGAAAGTGTAGCTCTTTACCACAGGAGCTCACTGAGTTGATTTGGTTACGATCCATTAACCCGTTTCGGCACCAGGACTCAATGAAATTTTTAATTTCTTTGTTGTCGCGCTTAAACGGTTTTGCCAATTGAATTGAAAATTTACGAAAGTGTAGCTCTTTACCACAGGAGCTCACTGAGGTGATTTGGTTACGATCCATTAACCCGTTTCGACAACAGGGCTCAATAACATTTTTTAATTTTTTGTAGTCGCACTTGAACGGTTTTACCAATTGAGTTGAAAATTTACAAAAGTGTAGGTCTTTATAACAAAAGCTTTCTGAGTTGATTTGGTTACGATACATTAACCCATCAGGCTTCAGGCCATGAAATTCTCATTTTTTGTTGTTGTGCTTAACCGATTTGACCAATTGAAAATTTGAACAAGTATTGCACTTTGGCAGACAAACTCATTCAATAAATTTTGTTGTGATACATTAACACATTTCGACGCGATAGACTGTCAAAAAAAAATTTTGTTTCTAATTTCTTTCTAATTTGGCAGGATGAATTTATGGTTCCAAATTAAGCCTGTGACAAAATGTTTGAAAACAAATTTCCGTCAAAAACAAATTTCCGCACGAGCACTTATTAATATAATTTTGCCTAATTTTGTGTATTGTTATTATTATTAAAAAGATATTTCCAACACTCTTTACTTTTATCTATACTGTTTCTAATATTCCATAAAAACCTTTCAATGCATATTTCTTATATAGAACAGTAATTAAAGTAACCTTATTAAGTTTCTTAAGAATACTGTGTTTAAGTCTTAACAACATAACATTTTCGGCCGTTGTTTAAAATCAGAAACAATCTCCTACATTAGACAATCATCATGTCATCATTCACAAATGCATTACTTACATGTGGTCTTTACATGTGGTCTACCTATATAAGATGCATGTGTATAACATGTTTCCCATAAAATATCATTCAAATATGTACATATAGTATGTATAATATCCGTATATTTAAAAATACTATAAACTTAATCAATTAAATTAGAAAACATATTCACATTTCTGTACATCATTTCATCAAAAATGAGTACATACATATTTAAAGAACAAAAAACCTTACATTCATATCCATATACAATTTTTACACATATTTTTAGCCAATCAATTAGGTAACATAATTAGAAAAACTAAAGGTAAAAAAATTCTGGTTGATTTATAAAGGTAAAAAACAAATCATGTATTTTTTATATTGAAAATATGATAAACAGAACCTGAAATGTATGCATTTAAAAAGAAGTTTTTTCAAAATTTGAAGAGCTGTCGGTGCTGTAGGATCTCCAACGGTGAGGGTACATAAAAAAGTTGTTCTACGACATTACTCTTTTATGAAACCTACGCATAGTTAATATTTCATTGCTCTTTATTAAACAGTATATAAGTTTTAACCGACGGAGGGACAGAGCGAACTTAATAACAAATTTTTCAAAATGTGCTTAAAAGGATAATTCACCAAAACATGAAGTGACATTACTTACAAAATAAAAATTGATTACATTATGGTCTTTTATAATTTAAATACGATTTTATGTTTCGGTATTAACGAATATTAACGAATATATAAGTTTTGTAAACAGACGGAGGGACAGAGCGAACCTAAAAGCAAATTTTTCAAAATGTGCTTAAAAGGATAATTCACCAAAACATGAAGTGATATTACTTACGAAAAAAAAAGTACTACATTATGGTCATAATTGATGTGCGATTTTATTTCTCGGTATTAAAGAATATATTGTGGAAATTCACTTCGCCGTAATTGTGTACTCTTTAGATTATTGATTCCTTTAAAAATTTTTTGTAGAAGAATTGTCTCTAATTCTTGGCTCTGTTTATTCAATTTAACTAAATCTAATAAAAAATAGAATAAAAACTACCAGCATCTGTAAATGCATAGTAATAAGTTAACTATATTAATTAAATTATATTAACGCAGAAACAAAAGTTAATAATTTTTATTTCATAAAGCCAATAAAATATTCCGGGCAACGCCGGGTACTCTGCTAGTATTTTATATTAAAAGTTTTGAAAGCTTATTTAGGTGAAAAGTTTTTAAAGTTTAGTTTAAATATAAAATTATTAAAGTTTGAAGTAAATATTTTATATTAAAAGTTTTAAAAGCTTATTTAGATGAAAAGTTTTTAAAGTTTGGTTTAAATATAAAATTATAAAAGTTTAAACTTAATTTTTGAATTCAAAGTAATAAAGCTCATACATTATTTTTTATTTAGGTGAAAAGTTTTTAAAGTTTTATTTAAATATAAAATTATAAAAGTTTAAACCTAATTTAATATTTATTTGAAAAATTATAAAAAGTTTTTAAAGATAGTTTTGAATACTTCATTAATAAGTGCTTTTAAAAGCTTAATTTAAAATTGGAAAATTATTATGATCTCTATAATAAAAATGTAAAATTGTTGAATGTTCATGACTTTTGGTAAATATGTTTTTACTTTAATAAAAGCTTTGAATTAAACGGCTGATAATATATTGTTAATAATATAAGGTGTGCTTATGAAATAGAAATTAAAAAGTAGTATGTATATGCCGTTTCAGCGCCAGGAGGAGCATTTTTAAAGCTTTTATTATGCCGTTTCAGCGCCAGGAGGAGCTTTTATGCAACAGTTCTCCTAAATGTATGCAATAAAATTGAGATAAGTAAAAAGTTTTATGCTTTTGAGTATTTTAAATTAAGCTTAGCGGTAGAATATCAGTTATGTTTAAATTTCAAATTAAAACAGTAATAAGCTAAAGATATTGTGCTTACTGTTCTTAATTAAATATGAAAAGTTTTTAAAGTTTGGTTTGGTTTAAATACAAAGTTAATATTATCAAAGTTTAAACTTGATTTAATATTTCCGTGAAAATTAAAAAAAAATAGAAAAGTTTTCGAAGTTAATATTATTAACGTTTAGATTTAGATGAATTAATATTTAACTGAAAAGTTAAAAGTTTTTTATGTTTTCACATTTTAAAAGTTAAGCTGGTTAAAGTGAAGATATGAAAAGTTTATAAAGTCTTGTTTAAGTAATTATTAAAGTTAAAGCTTTTGGTTTAATATTTATCTGAAAAATTAAAAAAAAGTTTTTAAAAATTGAAAGACACTTTTAATGTGTGTATAATATTTTCTTTTAAACATCTTTAAGTTGTGATTTTTATTATTAATATTAAGCTAACAAAAATTTGATTTTTTTATTTTGTTTTTTTACAACAATTGCTCAATGGCATAATGCCCCCAAGCATATGTTTTTATATTATCTTCAGTTACATATCTTTTATTATCTAATGAACTTAAAGCTACTTTATTTAAATTTTGTGTATAAATTGTATGTAAATGTGATCTAAATATTTTCATTTGTTTTAAACAAGTTTCATTTTTTAACAAACAATTTTTATAATTATCTAATGTTAAAGAATTGACAACATATTTCTTTATTCCTTTAGCTTTTTTAATAGTTTTATTTTCATATGTTTGAAGGAAACACATTTTAGATTTTAATCCAATAAATTCAGAAACAATTTTTCCATTAAATTCATCTTTAAAAAGACCCAGAACTTTTTTATTCATTAAAGAAAAATTAAATAAATTGTCGGATGGATAATCTGATGTATCAAAACGTTTTGGTATTTCATTAAATATGTCAGCGTAAAAATCATCTGTCTGTATAGTATAAATAAAACTGTCAGTGTCTGTATAATTTAATAAAGCCCTACTACCATATTTAGGTTTAATATAATCATAATGAAAATCATACATAAGAATTTTAGATTGTTAGAGTACCGTAAATCCCAAATATATAGGTTTGTCATAATATATATTTGTATGATTTAGCTGAATGACTATCAAGTTTTCAGTAAATCTAGAGTGGCTATGATAATTTGGTTTTGCTATTAGCGCTCGAGCACCTAAATGTCTTCCTTGACTTTCCCAAGACGTAGCTATTTTGACATTTTTTCCTTTATCTACATTTTCCATTGTTTTACTGAAAACAACATTATTCATTAATTTAAAATAATCTTTTTCAAAAACTTTCAAAAACAAAAAAAAAAAAAAAACTTGTGATTGTATACTATATAGTAGGGAAGTCATATATAAAGTTTTTCATATATAAAGACAACAATTTTCCTTATTCATTAGAAATTATTTACTTTATTAGGTATACATAACATTACAAAATAAAACAAACAATATGGTAAGATATTTGTTTTCTTTATTTTTAATTTTCTATTTTCTATTTTTTGAATGAAATAGGCTGCCTTTTTAAAAAATTTAATGGAATTGGGAGGGAGTTCAAGTGAAAAATATCAAAATATTGATATTTTACAACAGAATAAAATATACGAGGTGATTTCCTGGCGCTTTTTAGAGACGAAAAGAGGTCAACCGGTGGTGCTTTGCGAGGTAGAAGATCCACTAACCAATGAAAAAATTATATTTTTCATGCCGGGTTTTCAAAAAAAGTAACAAACGAACCAGAATTAGAGGAATTCAATAGAGCGCAGTTTTATTTCAAATTTTTGGGACGGGATAAAGACAGACGAAATATGGCATTATTTCAACTAATTCCTTGATATCGATTCACAAGAAAAATTTTTGAAATAAATAAACTTTAATATTAAAAATTTAATTTGCTTTTTTGTTTTTTTTTTTTTGATTTATTTTGAAAGAAAAGGAAAAATTGTTTTCTTTCAGATACTTATGAAGGTGCCAAGGCGTCAGAGGTCTGTATTCACAACTAGTCTCGGTCTTTGAAGGTCCGAAAACGGTCTGAAAAAAATTTTTTTTTCAGATACTTATTACAGTGCTTAGGCGATCCCTTGGCGCAAAGGCCCGTATTCAAGACTAGTTTCGGTCTTTGCAGGTCTGAAAACGGTCTGTGAAGGTCCGAAAACGGTCTGTGAAGGTCCGAAAACGATCTGCGAAGGTCCGTTAATGGCTTTAAAAATTTACTGCTCTTTCAAAGCTGTTACAAATAGTTTGTTGGAGCTAACTGTGCTAAGGAATTTGTCATATCGTTAACAAAAACATGTAGTGAATTATATAAAAATATTTTCGTGATGCCAAAGCCAATGAATCTGTTAACACTTGATGAGCAGCTTCAACAATTAATTCAGGAAAATTGTCATATATGTGGTAAGCATTTAGCTTTTAATGATAGAATTAGAGACAATTGTCACTTTACTGGTAATTATAGAGGAGCCGTTCATTCTAAATGTAATTTATTATATAGACGACTAAATTTTTTTCCTATATTTTTTTACAATTTTTTCGGCTATGATTGTCATATTTTATTTAAAGAATTAAACGAAGTGAATGGGCATATTGGTGTCATTCCTTTGAATAAAGAACGTTATATTTCATTATCTAAAAAAATTACAATAGATAAAAATCATTCATTTTATTTACGTTTTCTCGATAACTTTAGATTTATGGCTTCTAGCATTGATTCTATATGTAAAAATTTAAATGAAAATGATTTCTTTCATATAAAAAAAGAATTCAATAATAATGAAAAAATTAAACTTATGACCCGAAAGGGAGTTTTTCCTTATGAGTATTTAAATTCCTTTGAACGACTTGACGAAAGAAGTTTACCTTCACAAGAAGCTTTTACCAATCAAATGACAAACACATCATGTTCCGATGAAAACTACAGTCATGCAGTTATATGTATGGAATACGTTTGATTGTCAAAACTTATGGGACTATTTAAAACTTTACCTTAAAACAGATGTGCTTATTTTGACTGATGTTTTTGAAAACTTTCGAAAAATATGCTACAAAATCTATTCTTTAGATCCTACAAAATCTATTCTTTAGATCCTACAAATTTTTATACTACCCCAGGTTTGTCATGGGCAGCTATGTTAAAATACACGGATATCAAATTACAATTATTAACTGATATTGATATGTATAATTTCCCTAAAAAAGGGATACGTGGTGGAATTAGTCAGTGATCACTTAGACATACAGTAGCAAATAATAAATTCATGGGAGAATCTTATAAAAGAAACGAACCTTCCAAATACATAGTATATGAAGACGCTAACAATTTATATGGATGGACAATGATCCAATATTTACCACATAAAGATTTTCAGTGGGTTGACGTTACTGAAAATATTGATGTGCTTTCAGTTGCCGATGATTCGGAAACTGGTTACGTTTTAGAATGGATTTAAATTACCCACAACATTTACATGATTTGCACAATGATTTTCCTTTTTGTGCTGAAAACAAAGTTTTACCAACAGGTAAAATTGCCAAACTCTTAGTTGACTTAACAAACAAATACATAATCTACATAATCTTGAATGTTTTCAACCGTAAGTTCGTGGAACATCTTTATTAGATTTATTGAGCAAAAAATTGGTTTTTATTTATACTTTTTGTGCAAAAAATAATTTTATTAATATTTTATTTTTATAATTCTTAAAATATTATATTTATTTATTATAAAGCCTATATATATTTCGGCATCACTGCCATCATCAGGACCAATTCAGGATCAATTTAATACTAAACATGAATAATTTTCCTATTTTTTAATATTACATTTCGCTATATTTAACATAGGCGAATTTCGCAAAATTGTTCGTTCAAAATTGATTTATTTTGTTTTATAGCTTTTTTAATTTCTAGAATGGTTTTTTTCCATTAAGTGATTGGCAAAATTGGACTTGGAATCCACTTTATTAAGTTTTCTAATATGTTCCGAATAACGAATCGCGAAATTTCTACCTGTTTGTCCTATATAGATACTGTCAAAAATTCAGGTGTATAAGAAATTTTAATAAAGTTATATAAAAAAGTTAGTTTTAATAAAAAAAATATAATTTAAAGATCAATAAAAAAAATATATATATGTATAATTTAAAACAACAGGAACAAACTTGTTTTTTTTTATTATTACAAAAAAAAATCGAATCTTAAGTGTGTTTAATCACTTTTAGCTTAACGAAGTTTTTAAGCTATTGAAAGCTTTAAATAAAACCAGAGACAAATAAAAAACGTTTGTTAAATATAAAAATATAGTTGATAGTAAAACTTTAGATAAAATTTGAATTTATCTGATTATTTATAACTTTTAATTTAACTATAAAACTTCTCAAAGTTCATAATATTTAATTATATTTCAACCGTTTAGCTCAAAACTTTTATTATTTATTTTATAAATAATATATTTATTATAACAAAACATTTCATTTAAAATTATTTTGTATACATTTCTTTATGTACCTATTCAAATCAAACTTTTTTTCCTGTAAATATTAAAGTTTAAACTTTAATAATAATAAACTTTAAAAACTTTTCATATCTTCACCTTACTAATTTTTAGGAGCATAAGGTTAGGAGGACTTAAATTGTTATAATAGAATATAAATTTGACTTTTGGTAAATATGTTTAACCTTTCTTAATAATTTTGTATTTAAACCATACTTTGAAATTTTTAAACCCAAACTTTAAAATCTATTCATATTTTTATCCCAATTTAAAATATTCAGCACTATAGCTTAAGCCTTTTAAATTTCAAATTAAAACATAACTGATGTACTAACCACTAAGTTAAATTTAGAATAATCAATAAGCTTTAATAATAATAAACTTTAAAAACTTTTAAACCAAACTTTAAAAACTTTTCATATTTTCACCCTACACCCTAATTTTCAAAAACTTTAAAATAATTAAATTTAGAATAATCAATAAACTTTAATACTAATAAACTTTAAAAACTTTTAAACCAAACTTTAAATACTTTTCATATTTTCACCCTACACTTTAATTTTCACCCACCCTAATTTTTTTAAATAAGGTTAGGAGAACTAAAATTGTTATAATAGAATGTAAATTTGACTTTTGGTAAATATGTTGAAATTTTTATAATAATTTTGTATTTAAACCAAGCTTTGAAATTTTTAAACCAAACTTTAAAAAGTTTTCATATTTTTATACCAATTTAAAATATTCAGCACTATAGCTTTTTTAATTTAAAATATCAAAGACATAATCCTTTTTACTGGATAAAAAACAAACAATAAAAATACAAATTGGATTTAATGTTGAAAATTTAACTGCAACAATAATTTTCCAACGTCATCGCAAAGTCATTAGCGAGATGAATTATTTGCAGTGGCATGCTTTTTATGTAGATTTTACAACAAACATTCAACCTAAATTAAATTCAAATAAATTTCCACTCAAATTCAATCATACAGAGCAAACTAAAAAACCAACATTGGAACTAGATGAGTATACCCGCTTTTGCCTTATGTTGGACTTTATACAAGCAGTGATGTCATATAACAATGGAGCTGAATTAAATGTACGGCAATATGTATTCAAGTATTTCGACAGATGTATTGAAAGGAATAAACTGAAATTGGAACAAGAAGATTTTACATTCCTATGAATTCACATATAGCTCAGTGCAATTATTCTAGACTATTTTATGAAATACCATGTTTTATACCATTGTTTATATCTGAAAAAATATATTCTTCAATAATAAATAAAACAAATATTTTTTAAAGCCAATTATTATTATTATCTTTTATTAAATACATGTACAAGTTTATACAATTTTTTACAGCACATCTTTACAACAAATTTTCTGTATTATGATGATGAGGGCAAATGGTGATGTAATTCCTTAGTTTTTGTAGAGATGGAATTTTGTTATCTATATTAATAACTTTTACTGAATTTGAAATAAAAGTGTCTAAAAATTGCTTTTTTTTAAGACCTTTTACATAAACAATATCAAATAATGTTGTTAGATGTTCCTCAAAGACATTTTTAACTTTTAAATACTCTATAAATCATCATTCCAATCCAAGTTATTAATGTTCTTTTTGTTGTACTCATTTTGCCATTTAACACCACTATTTAACTTTTCAAATGAATTTTTATTTTTTTTTTCCTGTTACTCCACTAGGGAGCATAGGGCTTCCACTTGAAGCCTCCAGTCTTCTCTGCTTAACGCTTTTTCTTCAATCATGCTCCAGGACAAATTGCATCTGCTTATTTCCCTTAGGACAGTACACTTCCACGTCATTCTGGGTCTACCTCTAGCTCTAGAACCTCCTTGTGGATTCCAACATAGCGAAACTCTGTTTATATCATTTTCATTTTTCCTTAATGTGTGCCCGATCCATTTCCACCTTCTCCTGGTTATTTGTTTTACTAGGGGTTCCTCATTTGTTAAGTTCCATAGATCTTTATTGCTGATTCTGTTCGGCCAGAAAATTCTGCATATGATTCTTAGGTGCTTGTTTATGAAGACTTGCAGCTTATTCTTGATGGTGTTCGTTAGCAGCCATGACTCACTACCATATGTTAGAGTGGTTTTAACACAGGAGTTGAATATGCTAATTTTTGTTCTTCTAGATATTTGGTTGCTGTTCCATATAGGCCGAAGTCTGCCGAATGCTGATCTTGCCTTGTTGATTCTATTTTGTACATCTTCCCTAGTACCACCTGTAGGAGTTATTATGCTACCGAGGTAACAGAATTCGTCTACGCTATCTATGTGTTGGCCTTCTAGTATGATAGGGGTGTTGCTTGGGCAGTGAACAAACATTGCCTTAGTTTTGTTAATGTTTATTTCGAGCCCTCTTTTCCGTGCCGCCTGTTGTAGAAGGTTCAGTTTCGACTGCGTTTCAACTTGGCTGTGCGACAAGAGGCAGATGTCGTCAGCGTAGTCGAGATCAGAGAGATTCCTATCATCAGACCAATTGATGCCATCCCAGGTGTTACTGATTTCTCTCATTATGTCATCCAAGACTATTGTGAATAATAGTGCCGATAGAGGGCATCCTTGTTTGACTCCTGCATTCGTTGTGAATGGATCGCTGATATTTCCACTATGTGATACCGAGAGTTCGGCGTTATCATAGAGAGCACGAATTATACTCACGATTTTCCTTGGTATATTCCTGTTCACAAGGGCTTTCCATATGGCTTCTCTTTGTATAGAGTCGAATGCCTTCTTAAAGTCAACGAAGCCCAGACACAGCGGTGATCGCCATTCGTGTGATTGCTCCACTATTATTCTTAGTGTGTTGGCTTGATCGAGACAGCTTCTAGCCGGCCTGAAGCCAGCTTGCTCGTTTCTTAGCGTGTTCTGCACCTCTTCTTGGAGTCTATTCTGAATAATGTTTGTGATGATTTTATATATTGTATTCAGTAATGTAATACCCCTCCAGTTGTTGCAATCAGAAAGATCACTTTTCTTTGGAATTTTGATAATAATTCCTTTTTTCCATGATGATGGTATTGTTTCTGATGCCCAAGCGCTTGTTATATGCGGGTGGATGAGTTCTGCTGATGATTGTGGATCTGATCTGATTGATTGTGGAACCGTTTTCAAATGAATACGGTGCTTTAAACATAAATAACACTGGTATTAGAGAACCATCAGCTATCAAAGAAAATTCTTTCAAAAAATATTGTTTGTTATTTCCAATAAC
Source organism: Poecilobothrus nobilitatus (assembly GCA_947095535.1). NCBI lineage: Eukaryota > Metazoa > Arthropoda > Insecta > Diptera > Dolichopodidae > Poecilobothrus > Poecilobothrus nobilitatus. The sequence continues at coordinate 101,006,273 of OX352772.1, forward strand.
AGATTGTAAATCAACTATAGCTTTCCTATTGCCGTTGATGCTACTGCTGCCGTTGTTGTTGTTGTTGCTGCTATTCAGTTTGTTCTTTATTATAATAAAAAAAAACTAATAACCTAGCCTTTTATTTACAACTCTGATTTCATAAACAAAAGTGGGGATACACTAGATATACTAAAGAGCAGTAAATTTTTAAAGCCATTAACGGGCCTTCGCAGACCGTTTTCGGACCTTCACAGACCGCTTTCGGACCTTCAAAAACCGTTTTTGGACCTCCACAGACTGTTTTCGGACCTGCAAAGACCGAAACTAGTCTTGAATACGGGCCTTTGCGCCAAGGGGTCGCCTAAGCACTGTAATAAGTATCTGAAAAAAAAATTTTTTTCAGACCGTTTTCGGACCTTCAAAGAGCGAGACTAGTCGTGAATACAGACCTCTGACGCCTTGGCACCTTCATAAGTATCTGAAAAAAAAACAATTTTTCCTTTTCTTTCAAAATAAATCAAAAAAAAAAAAAACAAAAAAGCAAATTAAATTTTTAATATTAAAGTTTATTTATTTCAAAAATTTTTCTTGTAAATCGATATCAAGGAATTAGTTGAAATAATGCCATATTTCGTCTGTCTTTATCCCGTCCCAAAAATTTGAAATAAAACTGCCCTCTATTGAATTCCTCTAATTCTGGTTCGTTTGTTACTTTTTTTGAAAACCTGTCCGGCATGAAAAATATAATTTTTTCTTTGGTTAGTGGATCTTCTACCTCGCAAAGCACCACCGTTTGACCTCTTTTCGTATCTAAAAAGCGCCAGGAAATCACCTCATATATTTTATTCTGTTGTAAAATATCAATATTTTGATATTTTTCACTTGAACCCACTCCCAAATCCATTAAATTTTTTAAAAAGGCAGCCTATTTCATTCAAAAAATAGAAAATAGAAAATTAAAAATAAAGAAAACAAATATCTTACCATATTGTTTGTTTTATTTTGTAATGTTATGTATACTTAATAAAGTAAATAATTTCTAATGAATAAGGAAAATTGTTGTCTTTATATATGAAAAACTTTATATATTTTTTTTTTTCCTAAGGGAAGTGGGAATCTTCCAAAGACACCAAGAATTTCCCCTTGGTAGTGTCAGATTCTTACTGACTAAACCCACCTCCCCCTTTAGCCAATATAGTGGGATGAAACCCTTACCTGCGAACGCAGTATATTGGCTAGGGAGTAGGGATAGGAAAGGATAGGAAAATGGATACGGAAACATTGAATTGGGTGTGGGACTGTAAGGAGACAATGAATCCGCCTATTATTATTATTTTGCTAACAGTGACTAAAGCCGTCACAATAGTTACAACATGTAGTAGTAGTATACATTACTACATGAGGCAACTATTGAAGGCAACCCCCACTGTCACTGTAGCGGCTGTTATTATTGGTATTAATATTTTTTTATTAATATTATTATTATTTTACTACAGAGTCAGCGCCATCAGTGGATTATAACGTGCAGCAGTATATAACACCTTACTTGCATGATATAATCAAAGATACCCCCACTGTAGTAGCTATTAGTATTATTACTATTATTATTATTATTATAATTATTGTTATATTATTATTGTACTATTTATTATACTATTTAATTGTACTATTATTATTATTATTACTATTATAATTATTATTATTATTATTTTACCACAGAGTCAACGCCATCAGTGGATTACAACGTGCAGCAGTATATAACACCTTACTTGCATGATATAACCAAAGATGGCTCCACTGTAGCAGCTATTATTTATTATTAATTATTATTATTATTTTTATAATTATTATTATTATTATAATTATTATTATTATTACTATTATTATTATTAATATTACTATTATTATTATTATTGTTATTATTACTAATATTAATTATACGATATGCATTATTACGATATAAAAGTACTACATATTTTTTATTTATGACCTGACCGGGGTTTGAACCCAAGACCATTCGATTGAAAGGTTGGCGACTTAACCACTGCGCCATGAGTCAGATATATGACTTCCCTACTATATAGTATACAATCACAATTTTTTTATTTTTTGTTTTTGAAAGTTTTTGAAAAATATTATTTTAAATTAATGAATAATGTTGTTTTCGGTAAAACAATGGAAAATGTAGATAAAAGAAAAAATGTCAAAATAGCTACGTCTTGGGAAAGTCAAGGAAGACATTTAGGTGCTCGAGCGCTAATAGCAAAACCAAATTATCATAGCCACTCTAGATTTACTGAAAACTTGATAGTCATTCAGCTTAATCATACAAATATATATTACGACAAACCTATATATTTGGGATTTACGGTACTCTAACAATCTAAAATTCTAATGTATGATTTTTATTATGACTATATTAAACCTAAATATGGTAGTAAGGCTTTATTAAATTATACAGACACTGACAGTTTTATTTATACTATACAGACAGATGATTTTTACGCTGACATATTTAATGAAATACCAAAACTTTTTGATACATGATACAGATTATCCATCCGACAATTTATTTATTTTTCCTTTAATGAATAAAAAAGTTCTGGGTCTTTTTAAAGATGAATTTAATGGAAAAATTGTTTCTGAATTTATTGGACTAAAATCTAAAATGTATTTCCTTCAAACATATGAAAATAAAACTATTAAAAAAGCTAAAGGAATAAAGAAATATGTTGTCAATTTTTTAACATTAGATAATTATAAAAATTGTTTGTTAAAAAATGAAACTTGTTTAAAACAAACGAAAATATTTAGATCACATTTACATACAATTTATACACAAAATTTAAATAAAGTAGCTTTAAGTTCATTAGATAATAAAAGATATGTAACTGAAGATAATATAAAAACATATGCTTGGGGGCATTATGCCATTGAGCAATTGTTGTAAAAAAACAAAATAAAAAAATTAAATTTTTGTTAGCTTAATATTAATAATAAAAATCACAATTTAAAGATGTTTAAAAGAAAATATTATACACACATTAAAAGTGTCTTTCAATTTTTAAAAACTTTTTTTTAATTTTTCAGATAAATATTAAACCAAAAGCTTTAACTTTAATAATTACTTAAACAAGACTTTATAAACTTTTCATATCTTCACTTTAACCAGCTTAACTTTTAAAATTTGAAAACATAAAAAACTTTTAACTTTTCAGTTAAATATTAATTCATCTAAATCTAAACTTTAATAATATTAACTTCGAAAACTTTTCTATTTTTTTTCAATTTTCACGGAAATATTAAATCAAGTTTAAACTTTGATAATATTAACTTTGTATTTAAACCAAACCAAACTTTAAAAACTTTTCATATTTAATTAAGAACAGTAAGCACAATATCTTTAGCTTATTACTGTTTTAATTTGAAATTTAAACATAACTGATATTCTACCGCTAAGCTTAATTTAAAATACTCAAAAGCATAACACTTTTTACTTATCTCAATTTTATTGCATACATTTAGGAGAACTGTTGAATAAAAGCTTCTTCTGGCGCTGAAACGGCATAATAAAAGCTTTAAAAAAGCTCCTCTTGGCGCTGAAACGGCATATACATACTACTTTTTAATTTCTATTTCATAATCACACCTTATATTATTAACAATATATTATCAGCCGTTTAATTCAAAGCTTTTATTAAAGTAAAAACATATTTACCAAAAGTCATGAACATTCAACAATTTTACATTTTTATTATAGAGATCATAATAATTCTCCAATTTTAAATTAAGCTTTTAAAAGCACTTTTTAATGAAGTATTAAAAAATTTTTTAAAAACTTTTTATAATTTTTCAAATAAATATTAAATTAGGTTTAAACTTTTATAATTTTATATTTAAACAAAACTTTAAAAACTTTTCACCTAAATAAAAAATAATGTATGAGCTTTATTACTTTGAATTCAAAAATTAAGTTTAAACTTTTATAATTTTATATTTAAACCAAACTTTAAAAACTTTTCACCTAAATAAGCTTTTAAAACTTTTAATATAAAATATTTACTTCAAACTTTAACAATTTTATATTTAAACTAAACTTTAAAAACTTTTCACCTAAATAAGCTTTCAAAACTTTTAATATAAAATATTTACGTCATTTCTTTGTCAAAATTTTATACTAGTTCAAGCTTCTTGTTATTTATTTCAAAACTTTTTTAATTAAATTCATAATCAAATAAGCTTCATTTTCAAACATAACGATCGATCTTTATGTGCTTATATCAACCTAAAGATACCTAAAGCTTAAAACCCTTAATTACCAATCAAAGCTTTCATACATTACATCCTACACTATAGCTTTTAAAACTGCAGCTCATTGGTTTCATACTTTGGATGCCCATATCCTATCTACTCGTTTCTCCAAGCTTAGTTATAATCATATTCATAAACTGAATCAAAGACCACAAGCTCAAGCAATTTGGGTAGGCTAAGAAATAGGCCTATAATTCGATACAATACTTTTTGAATCCTTTTTATGAACTGGTCTTGTATAAGATTTTTTCCATAGACTAGAAAACATGCCAGATGCAAAGAATTTAATAAATAGGAATTAATAAAGAAACAGCACAATAGTTTAACATAATTTCAGCAATATTATCTGGTCCTGGAGCAGAGTTATCCCCTATTTTAGTTAAGAGAAGCAGTATTGTTTCTCGTGTAAAACGTACAGTTTGGAGAGGTAAACTTGGAAAATCATCTAAATATTTGAAGTTAGTTTCATTAATGAAGATTTAGAATAATTTCTGGAGAAGAAGTCTTTAAAATAATTGGATATTTCATTATATTCATTTCAAAATTGATCCTTGTATGAATAAGTTAAGTATGATATATGGGTTAACAAGCCTTCAAAAGGGTTGAAGTTTTCAAAGATTTCAATGCAATAAATAAATTTACAAAATTTACGTAAGAAATATTACCTTTAATTTTTAAATATGCATTTCACGCTTTATTTTTTTGATTCCTAAGTTTTTTGAACCACGAACTGCGTAGGGCTTGAATTATTATTTTTTTCACGAATTCGGGAAACTAACCAGTCAAATCCATGGTAGATCACTTCAAAATTTATCAATAGCATTATTTAGATTATAACATGTATCTGATGAACAAAAGTCAATTATTATTAAGCATAGCAAAATTAGTTTTAGAAAAATTGTATTTATACGTTACATTTATAGAAGACTTATTTAGAAAATTATAATAAAATAAGAAACTAATAGTGGATGGTGGCAATCAATTTTGGAAAGAAGCGTTTCGAAACTATCAATGAGTATCGATTCAACATTTGCTGTAATTTTAATTGGAATGTAAAAACATTCCTCGTCATGAATTTACCAATTAATATTTAGAAGATTAAAGTCTTCACATATTATGAGTTCAACACGGTCATTTAATTTATTACTCAAAGAATCAACAACTGATCAGAAATTTTTGTAAACTTCGGAGGTATATAGCAATAGAGAATAGGTATAGATTTAGAATATTTAAGTCTGTTTTAACTGCTATGAATTCACAGTTTGACAAATGAGGTAATTCTACTTCTCATGAGTTAAAGTTATTCTTAACTGATATAAGAACACTTCCACTTTTAGAAACCGATGAATTATTCAAAGTATCAATATCATTTTAATACCTCCAATAAACTAAAGAGGAATTGTCAAATAATTCAAATGAATTTATAGATGGAGATAACCAAGTTTCTGGTAGCATAAATACATCACAATTTAGTACTTTACTGTTGCTAAATACCTATGTTGTTCATGTGCGTAATTTTCTAACATTTTGATAATAAAATTAAAGATTACTTGTCAAGAGTTTATGCGTTTTTGTTGCAAGAGTCATCAAGTTATTTCTAGCTTTATCAAGAAAAAACTTATTATTGTTTTCTTTTGAACGCTAAAGATGATTATAATAATTATTATTGCTTCGAAAGGCTTTGAAATCTTCTTGCATAATTTTTAGCGACACACCAATTGACTCATAAAATTTAACATATAATTAATATAGAGCTTTACCCTTTATTATGTTGTAGTACTAATACATTACAGCCTTTTTTTTGTAGTAAAGGTTTTTTCACTATTAGCGCTTAAGTTACAAAATACAGAATGTATATTAGTAGAAAGTACTGAATTTGTTTTGATAGAATTGTCTTCTGAATTTGGAACGTGAATATCTAATAAAGATAGTATTTTTGTGTTAAAATTGGGTATGGTGTCATTTGGATTGGTTTATTATTTTTTTACAGTAATTATTTGATTACAGTTTTGAAGATTAACAGAATTGAAACAAACTGATTTTAAAGCAGAATTTGGTATAACCAAATTAATTATCAAAACGGAGTGAATTGTCTCTTTTGTTAAAGGACTGTTAACACTTAAAAAAATAAAAAAAAATGAATTCTTACTATCAAATTTCTATATCATGCAACAGAAGTCGCAGTTATTCGCAAAGGTCAAACAAATAGTACATTACAATCAAAATTAGAACTGAAACAAGACAGTAAACAGCTTACTATTCAGTTTAAGCTTTTCACTGGCTTGTTATTCTGTTTTGGATAGTCAGTTTTATTCACTCTTACTATTCAGTTTTGGATAGTCTAATAGTCTTGAGATTTACTTAAAAATATAAGGAATAACTTGCTTCTTCATTCAGCAGCCTGAACACCTAGACTATACAGATAACATCTGTCTTCTTGCACAATCTATTAAAAGAGCTTTACTTGAAAAGACGGGGAATAATTTGCTCCTTGATTCAGTAGCTTGAACACCTAAACTATATAGATAACATATGTCTTCTCTCTCAAAAATTTAGCGATATGGAAACCAAAAAGGAAAACTTTCAAAATCTTGCAAGCAACGTTGGACTTGAATTCAATATTTGACCTATTACAAACAGAATAAAAAAATTTTTTGAAACAAAAAAAATAAATTTGTTTTTAAACTTTAAAACTATAATATTATTTAATTTTTTTGTGTGTTCTTTACTTTCATACACACTTTGCTGCGTAGTGACATTTCTTATCGCAAATCGTTTTATGCCAGTTTTTCCTCTTCTACTCTTTTAATAAATCTTGATACTATTTATTATTTCAATTTTGTTTTTTTTTTCGAGAAGCATAAACAAAAGTCGCTCACATGAGAGAGTGTTTTATATTCTTGTAATTGATAATTTTTGTTTCTGTCTGATCTTAACTATTTATTTTATTTATGGCATAATTAAATATTTTATGTACTTAATTTCGCATGTAGCCTCCGCTTTTACCAAATATTATAGTGTAATATATACAAATACTATAGTGTATGTAACTTGACCTGTTCATAAATTTATTTGCATAATAGTGTTTAATTTCGATTCTATTTTCTTTCTTTCTATTTTCGAATGCTAACCTAAGATTTTTGTATGGTCACAATTTCAATTACAAACATTTGTTTATACTATAACAAGTACATTCATTTATTCTGTAAAATTATTAAATAAAAATAAATGAAGAAGATCAAGTTACATTCTTGTTCTAAATTTTAAACGTTATATGAGTGATTTATTTGTATCAATTGAATTTTTATAATAATATTTTGGTTGATATTTTATAATAATGATAATTTTTAATCAAATACTTGGTCAATATATAATGATATTGCACTATCGTCGCAAAATTGTCGCATTTATTGTCTTTGATAAATTTAAATTTTGTATGGATTTGATTTTTGTATAATAATGACAGTTAATCAAGCTCTCGGTTTGGAGAGCATTCTAAATTCTACTTTTCATTTCATTCTTAATTTATTATTTTGATTCTAATGTTTGCGATTCACTTTGCGACTTAGAATATATTATTATTTCTTACATTTATTTATTTATGTGTGCCTTCACATAAAAAAGGAAAATCGGCAATTTACTTTTCCAGTATACTTTGCATTGACTACTCAGAATAAATATATGGTGATGAGCGTATCAGCCATTAGGGTGGCCTCATTAGTAAACAGTTAGCCGTTCATACGTACATAGTGAAGATCAGACTTCACCATTAATACTAAAAATGTTATTATGGAATAGGAATTATTCTATCAACTTTGTATTACTTTCCATACTATAGTGTACGATTGTATACAGAAACCATTTTCTGCAATATTGTAAAGCATAATACTATGTTTAAGATACATCTTGTTTCATCTTAATGGGTGTTAATGTTTTGGAGATATTGCAGTTTCAAGTGGAAATTTTGATAAAAAAAAAAAAATTTCAAACTTTCAAAAAAAGCAATATACATGTGAATTTTTCAAAAACACCCTTAATTTATTATTATACATTTAGAAAGGTATCTCTACACCCTTTTCAACGGTATATAAACAACGGTGAAATATTTTCAAAAAAAAATATGGAAAAAATAATTGTTTTTAAATTAATTATTAAGCAAAACTGTGAAAAAAAATTTGTGAGAAAAGTGAAATTTTTTGGCAAAAAAAAAACGGAAAATTTTGTGAAAAAGTAATATAAAAATATATAAATAAACATGAAAGAATATAAATTAATTCCAGTAATCCTGGATGAAAATTTTTTTAAAATGAGTGAAACTAGAGACATGGAAACCTTCGTTAGAGAAGAGAAATGAAGTGCTATAGTACGTGAAGGTAAAAAATAACAATAAAAAACAAAACAATAATAGTGACTATTTAGCCAAAGAAATAACAAATGTACAAATATAAAACTAAATTTAAAAAAACAAAAAAGGTGTATAATAAAAACTCTAAAAACTATGATTTAAAAAAAAAAGAAAAAAAGAACATAATAAATATTTATAAATGCAAAATAACAAAAAATTAAAAAAAAATAGAGATAATGATACGTTAAAAAAGATGCATGACACTTTGCTGAAAAAAAATACCGAATGAAAAAATCTCGAATTAAATTTGGTGGAAAAAATCCCGAAAAAAAAATCCTTAAAAACCAAAAATACCGAAATCAAGGAATTTCTGTTCAAATAAGTACAAAAAAATATAAAAAAGGATTTTAGAGAATTGGATACAAAACTAGATTATACGTTTTTTCCAATATATATAATAAATTTATTCGAAAACCAATAAAATAAAAAAAAATAAATAAAGTATATCAAAAAAAAATTTATTTCTGTTTTTTTTTTAACCTTCTAGTCTTAGATGTAACAAATGAACTAAAAAACTTTCTTTATTTTATTCAACTTACAATTTTTCTTACTTTTAAATACTCTAACTTTTTACAAATTGTAAAAACACATCTGTTCAGCATATCTGTATGACAACAAAACATTATAGAAACATGATATGATCATTGCATTATAAATGCTTTAAAATAAATTGCCTAAAAATTAGATTCAGCCGTTTTTTAATTAATTTGTTATTTTTAAAGTACCTACTACGGGTATTGCACAATGTAGTTACTTAAGTTTTTATGAATAAAAATAAAAGTGAATTTGATACTTGTTTATGATATATGAAATTTATAGCACACGTTTGAAGAGGAACAAAAAAAAGAATAATAGTTTTTGTTCTTTTAAAATATTAGAAATAAAAAATTAAAACGAAAATTATGAGTTGTGTAAGACATGAAGTATTACTCGAATGGTAATATTTCTGTATTTGTGAAATTTTCTTGGGTGTTCTTTGGCGCTGACATAACAATATATATATATAATATGTACATATATGTGCGAATCTGAATTAGGAGGGATTTTAAAGTTGGACTCAAAATCAGAGTTATACGCCTTTTACAAAATATTTGTAAACATATATGATATGATATTCTGAATTAGGAGATTTTAGAGTTGGATCGAAATCAGGGTATTCCCTTTTTCCAATATATTTTTATATATGTATCTAAATGCCAGATTCTGAATTAGAAGGGTTTTTAGAGTTGGATTCAAAATCAGGCAGAGTTTCTTCTTTCTCCAGAATGTATATATCCAGAATTCCAGAATTGTAACCTACAATAAGATATACGATAATTAGAATCCCGCGTATACATAATATATATATATATATATATATTTGGAAAAGTATGTATATGAATGTAAGTAAGTATCTTGATTTTGTATCCAACTATAAAATCCATCCTAATCATTTTTAACATATTATGTACTTACATATTATTTGAACAGATTTCCTTGGTATCAGTGGTGAACCAAATCAATATACAAATAATATTCAAGTTCAAAAATACATACATTACAAATATGTCAACAATAGTTTATTATTATTTGTATAAGTTATAATTTCTTTTATTTTCATTTTATTTTATAACAATTTATTAGTAACAAATTTGAAAAAACAAACATAAAAATTCATATTATATGATGATATGATAGCAACCCGGTTCATATTAAAAGAAACGACATTTAAATTACTTTACATTTAAATATTGACCAGATGATAAATATTAAAATAGTATTTCAAGCATAATCCTGAATCGGGAGCCGAATCTGAATCAAGATTTTTTTTTCGGGATTTTTTTTTTCAAAATTTTAAATCATTCGAATTATTTTTTTTCGGATATTTTCGGATTTTTTCGTTCGCGATTTTTTTTTCAGTAAAGTGTGTAGACCCAGTTAAAAAAAATTACACTGAGGGAAAAATTGCATTTTATAATTAATTACAAACATTAGATTTATTGAGTAAAAAATTGTTTTTTATTTATACTTTTTGTCCACAAAATAATTTTATTAATATTTTATTAAAATATTATATAGTCTTAAAATATTATATTTATTTATTATAAAGCCTATATATATTTCGTCATCACTGCCATCATCACGGCGAATTTTTACTCAATAAATCTTATTAAGATGTTCCACAAACTTACGGTTGAAAAAATTCAAGGATAATTACAAACATACTAAAAATAAAAATGCTGCATTACAATATATTTCTTTTAAACTTTATGTTTAAATTTTTAAAAATAAAAACCAAAAGCTTAAAACAAAAGAGTATACTTTGATTTTATATTGATGCATTTTAAAATTTAGAATGAATTTATTTGATTATATGTATCTTATACCATATTATAGATTTAATAATGTTGCTCAAAAAACCATTTTCTAAATAAAGTTGGCGGCCTATGAAATTAAGTTGCACATATTTAAAACAAAGTTAACAAACTTTAAAAATTTTGATATTAAAATGTTCTTTAAAACAATTTCAGTTTAAAATTGAAACATTTTTAAATTTATCAAATTTCCTAGAAAACGTTTTAGGTTTTCGTATGTGTAAGTGCATTACCACGAAATTTTATTCATTGTAATTTGTCTGTGTGTTAAAATTCAAAATTGGCGCCCTATGAAATTAAGTTGGACATTTTTAAAACAAAATTTAAAAATTTTGATGTTAAAATGATCTTTACAACAATTTCAGTTAAAAATTCAGACATTTTTAAATTCATCGAATTTCTTAGAAAACGTTTTAGGTTTTCGTTTGTGTAAATGTATCACCGCGAAATTTATTTATTGTGATTTGCGTTTGGAATTGTTTAGTTTTGTTGTGGCAGCAGTTTTTTAAACATTTAACGTTGTTTAACATTTAAAATTGTGAGTTTTTAAATTTATTCTGTAATATAGCTAAAGTTATAAAAATATTTAAAAATAATATTAAAATACATACGGTGAATTTAAAAATTATATATGTACATATGTATAAAAAAATATACATACTTAAAAATGGACAATATAGAGATTAGAGAATATTCAAAAATTTATAATGGAAAAATTTACACTGGAGAAGATGGAAAAATTTACACAGAAGAGGGAAGAATTGTCGAAATAATTGCTGGTGATGACAACAATAATCTTCCTCATTTAAATGAACAGGAAGTGAATAAGATTTTAGAAAATCAGGAAGAAAAAATTAATGGAGAAAAATTTAATGGAATTATTGGAAGAATTTGATATTCCTCAAATTTTTTCCTGCCTTAAATTTAAGTACATATATACAATAAGGGTAACCAGAAACTAGTATAAGTAAAGTAGAACATATTATAGTCAATTTTTTTAAATTAAAATATTATTCTAACACGGGTTATCAGATTGTTGAAGCTATAACTTGAGGATTTTTTATTTAAGTTTGAAATTTTTGAATTGTTCAAGACTATTTCACACTAATTGGGAACGTTATATCGAGAATTTCTCTGAAAAATAATAAAAAAACTTCAAATTTTTTATAAATAGTGGTACAAATTAGTTCTTTAATATATTGATAACAATTAGTTTATTTTATTTGAAAATTAATTCTAAACTTTAAATTAGGAAACATAAAATCTAAATATTTGTAGAAATTGTACTTATCACTTTGACTAATTCTTTTCAAAATCTCTTCAATTTTTCATATTTCAGTGTAAAATTCGGATGAGCTGAAATTAAATTTAACCAATTATTGTTATTGCCTTAGTAAACTTCAAACTCGTAATTTAGGAAACTTTTATATAAATGCATTTATAAAATAAAATAACTTTTTTTTGATGAATATTTACGTGTTCTTGTAATTTTTTTTATCAATTATTAATGTTTATGCTAAAAATTAGAAAAAGTAGGACATTTTAAATTTTTTTTCTTAGGAATTGGAGAAGTAGGATATAGGTTAAAGTTGTAGGACATGCTCTACTAAAGTAGGACGATTGGGCATTCTTACATATTCATTTTAAATTAAACTTATTTGCATATCTCTAATTTTCATTGATACTTACATTTTTATTGCAGCGGTAGATAAAACATTTAAAAGCGTTAAATATTTAAGTAAAGATGAAATTTGTGGGGCAATACAATCTTTTGGGTTGCGGGCTGAATTTCGTGAAAAATTATTTGCTTGGCGAAAAAAAAGGTAGGTAGATAATTGTACAGTATAAAATTAATAATCAATGCAAATGTTAAAAAATATTTATCTCGTGATAAATAATTTAAATCGTGGTTTTAGCAAATTTTTCAAAATAAAACAAAAAATGTAGGGTTTTCATATTTTGCATTGGCCAGCTATATTTTACTTAAATAAGATAAGTCATAAGAAAAACATATTTCAAAATTAAATATTCTTTTTATACTTTTATAGTTTAATATTGACGATGATGCTTTGTCTCCTATTACTACAGTTGAAAATTGGTTACAAACTCAAGGAAGCAACCAAAAAGTGTAATAAGAACCACGACTCAATCGCAGTGTACTTCAGGAATGTCAACTCCACAATTTTATCCTTCAAATAATTTAAAAGTAAGTATAAGTTTAATGCGAAATTTTGCTATTGTATATTTGAAGTTAAAATATTTTTTTAATTAATTTCTTACTAATTTAAATTCTGAGGATCTTTCAACTTTATTAAAAGAAACGTCTAAGGGCAGATCTTTGATTGATATATATAAACAAAATAATATTTTAAATATTCAAACAGAGATTTTATAATCAATATAATTGTCGAAGAAATTAGCTGCAACAAATAACTTTGAGGCCATCTGATTTTCCACCTATTGTTAACCAAATATGCGCTTCTTTTCCAAATGAAACAAATACAAAAGTAATTTAATCGAACATAAATTTTAAACTTTTATTTATTTTCAATTTTTTTTGTAATACGGATTATTATTTTATCCCACGGCAAGGAAAAAAGAATCCTAGTGGAAATTATACAGCAAATATGTAAATGCTAGATCGAAGAGAAGCAGAATAAATGTAACGAGTGAATCCATAATAAGTTATGTTCAGGAAACTGTAAGTGAGCTTGTAGAAATCGACTCATCAATTGCCCAGGCATTGAAAACATTTTTATGCAGAAACAGTTCTGATTGGAATGAGATTCTAGATAAATGGCAAAAAACCTTTAGTTTTCGACAACGTGATTTGAAAAGTTTGTTGAATACTGCATTTTTAAAGGATTGGCGAAAATTTACCAATCACGAATCTAATATAACAAATGATTATTGTAAAAAGCTTTTTTTAATTGCTAAATCAACTACAAATATAAGTAAAAATACCGTCCTATAAATAAAATATAAAATATTTACCGCTTTATTCTTTTTATAGATATTGAAGATTATATGCTGACTAGTTTACTGAACGCAGTCATTTTACCAACAGCAAGATTTCAAGATAAATCAGGAAAAAATATAAAAAAGTAACTATTGCTGATGCTGCAGAAAGTTTTATTCTTCGATTGAGATCAATCAACGACTACGAAATAAAAATCGATGAGCTTATTAGCAAATACAACTCAATTGGACTAACCATTCAACCATTTCTCAACGTGGAAGGAATATGTGATGAAGAAGTAAAAACTTTTTATGTATTTTTTGATAAAACATTATATAAGTTTGACTCATTTCTTGAAAGTTTAAATTCATGTTTTAAAATGTTTCAAGTGCTCTCTTTACAATATCCTCAAGAATGTAAATTGTCTTGGTTATTCATACAAACATATTTTTTAAATATTTCTACTATTTTTGATTCTAAATCTCCATTGTGACTTTACTTTTAAATTATATGAACAATTCATAGCTCTAAAATGTATTTGAGCTATGAAATGCTTTAAAAAATTTCCAACCGTCGTAGTTCTTATACGTCATATAAAATATGATCATTTAATTTCCGGAAAATTTATAGATCTGCAGTGCAAACAAGATAATTGCAATCAATTGTTTTCAAATTTTACATGCTTTCGTTATCATTTAGAAAAACTTCATAAAGGAACTGAAAATGATAGAACTTCAAACTTTGATCATAACAACTTTCTTTCTTTTAACGATCGCAGTATTTTTAATGAAAAACAAGAAAACCAAACCGAACTACATAGTGATTTACCTGTTTCTAGTTGACCAATTCAGAATAGTACCAATGAAAATCTCGTACAAAATTTAAAAAAAAAAGTTTTAAGCTTATCTCTAAGCGTTCATTCTAAGAATTCAATGCCTAGAAAAGATGTACTAGAAATTCAAAATTTGATATCCGATCTACTTTCAGCTTTTTCAAATGCTGTTAAATCTTTAATAAATTCAAATTCATCAAAATTTAATGATATTCAAAAAGACTTAGATTGCTTATTAGATTTTTGTAAAGATCCATTTCAAGATATTCGCTCTGAGTATCGGCTTCTCAAAATACTAAAAGAAATGAGCTTATATGAACATCCAAAATCTTTCTTAATAAGGAATGCTATATCAGAAAAGATTGTACATGGAAATTCAACGCTGGTTCTTGATTCTTCTAGCATATATATTATGCCCTTACATTTTCAAACCAAAGCTATTTTCGAGCTAGCAAACCATTTAGATTACACAATTCAAAACACTAATAAATGTTTAAATGAAAGTAATATACAAAATTTTGCTAGTACTGAAATATTTAAATTAAAAAAACTTAATTTTGAGTCAGATCTTGTAATCCCTTTTATTTTATATTTCGATGACTTTTAAATAAATAATGCTCTAGGAACCCATACTTTTTCTATATGTGAATGCTATTTAAATTTTCCCACAATGCCACAATATTTATTATCAAAACCGGAATTCATTTTTCATTGTGCGTTTATATCAACACGTAATATAAAATACTGTGGAAACGAACTGTCATTTTGTAACTTAGTAGATGAATTGAAAATTTTAGAGCGAGGAATTGAAATAAAAGCAGAAAAAGGTACTGTAAAAGTTCACTTTGTATTAGGTAAATTTTCATGTAACGGAAAATGTTTGTTTTGACATAATGCATGACATTTTTGAGGGTGTGTGTGTTTATGATCTATGTCAAATCTTATTGGGTTTAATAAACTAGAATATCGTAACATTAGATGTTATTAATAGTAGAAAGCGGTTGTTTCAATTTGGGGACACTGAAGTTGGAAATGCTTCACCCTCTTTAGATATAAGTCGAATTAAATCTTTTAGCTTAAAAATTACAGCAAGTGAAACTCTATCATTTACCCATTTTCTGCCTCTTATGATACGCGATTTAATTGACGAAGAAAATAAACATTGTAAACTTTTAACTGTTCTTATAAAAATTGTAGACTTCTTATTAAAATCTAATTATTTTTCTGATGAATTAAATTTATTAAATGACTTAGTAGAAAAACATAACGCATTATATGTAGAACTATATGGACCTACACTCAAACCTAAACATCCTTTTTTGGTTCACTACGTAACAGCAATAAGAAAATGTGGCCCTTTAAAATATGTTTGGGCGATGCGATTTGAAGCTAAGCATAAAGAGGCAAAAAATTAATTTTAATAACATAACATCAAGAATGAATCCACCACACACTTTTTCCAATAAATCCGGTTTAAAATTTTCTAAGTTTTTGCTCGATCATGAAACTGGTATTGATTTTTTTTAATTTTGCTTCGTTAGAAACTGTAAATTTATCTAACAAAGAATACTATTCTAAAATAATTAAGACTGAAGATTTCTCAAGTGAAAATTTCAATTCCGTTCAAATTTCAAAATCATTAACTTATAAAAGTACTGTTTATAAGAATAATTATTATTTAGCTAGAAACATAAATTCTGCATTTGAGTTATATAAAATTCAGTGTTTTATATACAAAAAAGGATCTATTTTTATTTTGGGGCATTCGATTCGAAATAAAAATTTTGATGAACATTTTTAATCGTATTGTATTGGTGGAAAATCTGATAATATGTATATCAAACATATTTCATATTTCACTAGTCCTACTTTACATTTGTATCAGATAAATAATGGAAAAACCTACGTTAGAAATAAAAGTATATAATGTTTGTATGTTTAACTTTCTTTATATTTTTTATTTTTTATTTATAAAAATTAGCATTATAAAAAAATCTATATAAATTAAAAAAATCCATTGTTTGTACGTTTAATGAATTAATTAATTAATGTTTCACAGATTAAAGATAAGCTATAAGTATTGTTTGATAATTTAATTTTAATTTATTTCGTAGTAATTTTTTATTTAATTAATTTTTAATACATAAAAATATATGGTTAAGATATTTTTTTTATATTTATAAATTTAAAAAAAAATCATTTTTTTTAACGGATTAATTAATTAATGTTTGATATAGATTAAAGATGAGCTTATAGTTATAAGTATTTTTTGATAATTTAATTTATTTTGTAATAATTTTGTACTTTTTTCATTTTTAATAAATAAAATTAATATAAGGTTAAGCTATTTTGTTTATATTTAAAAGAAACAAGAACTATTTTTTTTTGCAGGAATAAGATTAAAATAAACTTGATTTAGTTTAAAATCAAATACGGACATTTTTGAAAAGAAAATTAAAATAATATAAATGCATTTTTAAATCAAATACGAATATTTTCAAAACATCAATAGGAATATCTTAAATCAAAACAGACATTTTTATAACATAAGTAAGAATACTTTAATTCAAACAAAAAAATTTTTAAAACATCAGTAAAAATATTTCAAGTCAAATACGAATATTTTTAAAAGATCAGTAAAAGTACTTCAAATCAAATACGAACATTTTCGAAACATTAGTAAAAAAATTTCAAATCAAATACGAACATTAAAAGATCAGTAAAAGTACTTCAAATCAAATACGAACATTTTCGAAACATTAGTAAAAAAATTTCAAATCAAATACGAACATATTCGAAACAATAGTAAAAAATTTCAAATCAAATACGAACATATTCGAAACAATAGTAAAAAATTTCAAATCAAATACGAACATTTTTAAAAGATCAGTAAAAGTACTTCAAATCAAATACGTACATTTTCGAAACATTAGTGAAAAAATTTCAAATCAAATACGAAAATTTTTGAAACATCAGAAAAAAACCATTTTTAGCACATTTCCAAAAAAATGTGCTTATTAGTTTCACTCTGTCCGTCCGTCCGTCCGTCCGTCTGTTTAAAAAACTTCTACACCGTTAAAGATAGAGAAAAAAAATTTTAACCATGGGTAGGTCTCATAAAAAAAATAATTTTGTGGAACAACTTTTTCATGTAGCCCCATCCATTACGGAGCTATAGCCCTTCAAACTTTGAAAAAGCCCTATTTTTAAATGCATATATCTTATGTTCTGCTTAAGATTTTTTCGATCTGAAAACGTTATTCGAAAGGTATTTTTTTTAACTTTGTAAATTAATTTCAAAATTATACAATTTTTTTAAATTTAGTATTTAAATTTACCTTTATGTGAAAACCAAATTTTGCATGATTTTTCTACTTTCATAACTCCGGCACGCTTTTAGATAGAGGCTTGAAATTTTGAGGTAAGAAAGAACTTTTAAAATTAGTATAAGTTTGCTCAGAAAAATTTTTTGGACCACCCCGTGTTTATGAGCTATTAGGGCTCAAAAATTGAAAATTTGCTATTTTTAAACACATGTAACTTAGGAACCTGTACACATTTTACTTCTGCAAGACATGAAAATTAAAGGTTCAATAATACATTTTTACATGTGTTAACGGCTTTTCTTAGTTATATAGGATTCCGGACTTACGGACCCTCAACATTTCAAAAATGTCCTATTTTCACGTTTTTTCATATTACATGAAATTTTCAAATTTTTGTGCAAGTCACAATTCTAAACAGTTTGTATTGAGTTTTGGAAATGTGCGCTTTTAAAAACCGTTGGTTTACATTCTACCTTTTTTATATTGAATCTAACTAGAAACATCTTTAAATCAATAACATTTAACTATAACAAAGAAATATTATACAATTAAGGTTGTTCGTTTTTAAATTAAACGAGGAAGAATACAATTGCCTTTATGTCAACTCTTAGATACCTGTACGAACCGTTAGTATGTTCACAGCCTGTCACTCTGCTTACAATATTATTTTTTTAATATTTTAGTATTTTAAAATAATTTGGGTGAATTTTATAATTTCTAGAACTATGGGTTGTACATATATTCAAACTATATGTTTATATGTACATTCTTCAAAAGCAGATTCTAACCTTCCACATAACGATTATCAATCCAAAACTTTTTCAAATATTCTATAGTACCATTTAATACTAAGCGGTAAATGTATATTAAATTTACTAAGTACAAAACAGTAAATATAATTTTAAATATTATATTATATTATATTTAAATATTCCATTGACAGAATAATTTGTTATAAGTACAATAAAATACATATATGTATGTAAATAAGGCGCTATATAATATACATATATACTCTTATCATTCACTCACTAGTGACATATACTATTTATATGTAAATAAACATGAAATTATATATGTATATATATCAATATCATATAAATAAAAATTCTTCAAGCAACCGTTATGTTGTTTATTTATTTACATTTTTTTGTATCACGCATTATATCCTCAACAATTTCAAATTATCGAGCAAAACAAATGCAAAAAATTTGTTGAAGAAATTTGTTAGAAAATTTGAAAAAATCAAGTAACACTTTCGTCAATTATAAAGTAACCCTATATTATTAAAAAAAGTTGTTAACAAAACTAAGAGTATAATGTTGAAGCTTTAATTTTTGTGTATTATTTCAAAAAAATTTTAACAGGTGTTCAAGTTACAGGTGTTTAAAAATAGAAAATTTTCAGTTTTTGACCCCTTACCCTAAACGGGGAGTGATACAAAAAAAATTTTTGGCATGATACATACTTATTTTCAAAGATCTAACTTCTGTCAAAATTTCATACCCGTACCCATAAACTAAAATTTTGCAAAATCCTTTAACCCTTCTATCTTCTAAACGGTTTAATTTGGAAACTTGAAATTTTGACAGAAGTTAGATCTTTGAAAATGAGTATGAGTTATTTCAGAAATTTTTGGGAAATCAAAATGAAAAAGAAAGTAAATTAGATTAAATTAAAGCTCGAACTAAAATGTACAAATATCATTGACTTTGGTTTTAATTGTCTTTATACCCGTACGATAGGATCGGGTATAATAAAATTTCTCCTCCGTTTGTAACACCTCGAAATAAGCGAGCTAGATATACCTTCAAAGGTATGGATCGGATCAGAAAAAAATTCTAAGACGTTTAAGCCATGTTCGTCCGTCCGTCCGTCAGCACGCTAACTTAAAAACTAAGAAAGCTAGAATCTTGAAATTTACACAAAATATTCTGGGAGTAATTTGCAGGTTCCCTTTTTTTTTTGGTTGAGTTTGGACTAAAACTTAGGGTAGCTCTCGAACACCTAACTTTTATGTCCCCACATTTTTTTTGAAATAGAGCTATGAAATTTTAAGTGCTGATAGATCTCACAAAAATATTAATTTTATTTTTAATAACTTTTTTTTGTAGCCCCACCCGTTACGGAGCTACAGCTCCACAAAGGTTCAAAAAAGCTCTATATTTAAATTGTTATAGCACAAGTTGTATAAGGTATATCTTCATTCTGAAAACGCCAACGATTACTACTGTTATTAGATTTAAAAGTATATATATAATAAATATATATTTGTGGCATACGGTGTCTTTATTTACCGTTATGCGAAACTCAAATTTTGCAAAATCCTTTAACCCTTCTATTTTCTAAACGGTTTAAGTTGGAAACTTGAAATTTTGACAGAAGTTAGATCTTTGAAAATATGAAAGTACGACTCATTTCAGATATTTTTTTTGTATCACCCCCCGTTTAGGAGCTGTAAGGGGTCAAAAACTGAAAATTTCCTATTTTTAAACACCTGTAACTTGAACACCTGTTAAAATTTTTTTGAAGTAATACACAAAAATTAAAGCTTCAACATTATACTCTTAGTTTTGTTAACAACTTTTTTTAATAATATAGGGTTACTTTATAATTGACGAAAGTGTTACTTGATTTTTTCAAATTTTCTAACAAATTTCTTCAACAAATTTTTTGCATTTGTTTTACTCGATAATTTGAAATTGTTGAGGATATAATGCGTGATACAAAAAAATGTAAATAAATAAACAACATAACGGTTGCTTGAAGAATTTTTATTTATATGATATTGATATATATGCATACTTATAAAATATCATGTTTATTTACATATCGTATATGTCACTGATGAATGAATGATAAGAGTATAGATGTATATTATATAGCGCCGTATTTACATACATATATGTATTTAATTGTACTTATAAGAAATTATTCTGTCAATGGAATATTTAAATAGAATATAATATAATATTTAAAATTATATTTATTATTTTGTACTAAGTAAATTTAATATACATTTACCGCTTAATATTAAATGGTACTATAGAATATTTGAAAAAGTTTTGGATTGATAATCGTTATGTGGAAGGTTAGAATCTGCTTTTGAAGAATGTACATATAAACATATAGTTTGAATATATGTACAACCCATAGTTCTAGAAATTATAAAATTCACCCAAATTATTTTAAAATACTAAAATATTAAAAATATAATATTGTATGCAGAGAAAGAGTTGACAATAAGAAAAATTTATTAGAACATTTCAGTTTTTCTAGGATAACCATAAATAAGAAGTACAATGGTACTCGCTAAGTTTACAATCATTTATTGACTCTGTGAACTTATTAGAGGAAATGGAAACAAATGCCAATCTAAAAGCACTTTTGGAATCGTTTAAATTGAACTTAAAGGTAAAGCCAGAGAATATATAACAGATTAAGATAATACTGCCAAAATAATTGAAGTACTGAAAAGAAAAATTAAAACAGAAAGTTCCAAAGTGATAGAAGGCAGAATGCAAGCCTTAAAAACAGACAGAATTCTCTTACAACACTTTACTAAACAAGCAGAAAGTTTAGCCGAAAATGTTTGTAGATCCTTAGTTATGGAAGGGATCAGTGCTAGAAAAGCAGTTGAGGTATCAGTTGAGAAAACAATCGATATGTGCAGAGTTTCAGCCCGTTTTGATTTAGTTAAATTAGTACTTGCAGCTTCTAAATTTGAAGATCCTAAAGAAGTTGTATCTAAATTTATAGTTAAAACAAAAACGGAAACTAAAGAAAAACAAGTTCTGTCTTTTAACTCAAAATCGCAAAACTGTAATTTAAAAAATTAAAATTTTAGTAATAATTTTAATAATAAACTTAATAACTACTATAATAATTTTAATAAAACTATATTTAGGAATAATCAGTCTACTTTTAATAAAAATAGGAATAATAATCGACAATTTAATAATCTACAATATAGAAATACTGATAATAGAAATTATGGCAATGTTAGGTATATGGAAAACTCTACAGCCCTACAATGGCACGGGCAGAGGGGGGTAGAAGTATAAAATACGGAAGAAAAAAAATAAATAAGTTCATCAGAAATATTTATACTTAAATCTAAATTTTTCAGACCACGTTTTAATTTTAATCAAACTCAGTATACCCAAATTAAATTTTTTAATAAATACACAAGCGGACATTTCATTGATAACGAGAAAGAGTGCAGTGGAGTAGACTATGTCAACTCTGGGATAACCGTATGAGCGTAATATATAATGTTTCTATATAACTTGAACATTTTTTGAACAATTTCAGATGTTCTAGCACCGACGTTATAACTACCGAGATATATTTCTGTAAATTGTGGAGTTGAATGACAGCTACCAAAATCGCAACCAAATTTGACAGAAGTTGTTGCCATAAAACTTGATCATCATTTGCAAGATTTCAGACGCCTAGCTTCATTAAATTCCAAGAGGTGCCAGAAGCTCTAGACCAACCAAAATTTGTAAACATTTTTAGCATTTAACTCCATACCTCTTCACAAAATTTCAGATACCTAGCTTTCATAGAGACTGAGTTATTTACATTTAAAAAGAGAAGTTGTATGGCAGCTACCCGAACCTGTCGCCCCAACACAACCGAATTTTACATGTGTTGTTGGCCTGTAACTCGACACGATTTTGGAAAATTTGAGACACCTCGATTCAATAAATACTGAGTTATTTCCATATAAAGAAAGAAGTTGTATGGCAGCTACTCGAACCCGGCGGCCGAAAATGCCGAAATAAATAGCAAAACTAACAATTTTACAAAAGTGACTTAACAAAATATTGAACCTTCTAGCTCTTTTGTTTTTTGAGTTATCGTGCGGTCGGACGGACGTACATGGCTTAATCGAATGACGAGAATTCGATTCTGAGCCGATCCATACCTTTGACACTATATCTAGCTCGACTCATTTAAGGTGTCACAAACGTAATGGAAAATTTATTATACCCTTTAGCATAGTTCATACGGGTATAAAAATTACATCAATTAATAATAATTTCAAAATAAACAAAAATAATATTATAATAATAAAAATTAAAGGTACCTATTACTCAATATAATTATATTGAGTTTTTGGCTTCTGTATTTACTAAAATTTATAGATAAAATTATGAACTAACATGCGAGTTGCATTTTGTACCAGCTGATGGTATACTTGGTAAAGATTTCATAAAATTTTGTAAATGTAATATCGATTATGACGATATGAAAGTTTCAATAAAAACAAAAAACAAATCTATACATTTTAAAAATTCCAATTTATATTGGACCTAGTAGTCAAACAATAGTACTACTAGCCCGTTCAGAGGTTTTAAGGCAATTTTACCTACCCTCTGATAATAACTGTTTAATTTGATAAAATTGTAAAAAATGTCGATTGAACAAAATAAAAATGAAACCTAAAGAACCATTGCAAATAACTAAAACTCTTCAAAAACCTGTTGACGTAGTAGTAATTGATACAATTGGTTCATTACCCAAGACCTTAAATAACAATCAATATGCCGTAACAATTATTTGTAACTTGACCAAATTTTTAATAATGGTACCAATTCCAAACAAAGAAGCTAAATAAGTTGCAAAAGTTATTGTTGAGAATAGTGTTTTGACATTCGGATCTATGAAAAGTATTTTAAAAGATAGAGGAACCGAATATAAAAATCAAATAATGAGAGATGTTCTTATATTGTTATATATTGAACATCATATCACCATGAAACATTAGGATAACATCAGCCCTAGTTAAATGATTTCATCAATTTAATCCGTCCCTCTTTATTTTAAGAACAGTAGAAAGAAATCATAGAATTCTCTACTTACATAAAGTATATACATCATAAAATCACCGTAAAACATACTTACATCATACATAAATGAAAATAAAGATCATTGGGACAGTTATTTACCATACTTTACTTACTGCCATAACTCCACACCAAACGCGAGTTTTTAAGAAAAATATGCTCCATTTGAATTGGTTTTTGGTAAATCACCAGTAATACCAGAATTTATCTTTAACACTAAAGTTGAACCAATATATAACTTTGACAACTACAGTAATGAACTTAAATACAATTTACAAGTTATGAATAAAAATGCCAAATACTTACTACAAAAAGCTAAAATAAACAACAAACGAATTTATGAGCTAAATGCAAAAGGATATGACTTTAAATAAATGATGAAGCTTTGTTGAGACAAGAAAATGCATATAAACTAAATGCATTATATAATGGGCGATTTATTATAACAAATATAAAAGATTCAAATATTACAAATAAAAATTTAGAAATAAAGAAGAAATTGTACATAAAAATAGATTAGTTAAATTCATAAATTAATTAATAAAGATAGAAACTTAAAATTTTGTACGAGGGTGTGTTTTCCTGAATTCCTGATATCCCTAAAATTTGATATGAATTGGAGTGGTTGTTCGGGTACCTCCCATACAAATCCCAAAATCGAATAAGCATATATTCGAAATTAATAAAGACAAAAACTTCAAATTTGGTACTAGGGGTTGTTTCTTGAATCCCTTATTTGTTGAAAATTTGAGATGAATTGGAGGAGCTGTTCGGATACCTCCCATACAACTCCCAAAACCGAACAAGCATATCTTCGAAATTAATTAAGATAGAAACTTCAAATTTGGTACTAGGGTATTGTTTCCTGAATCCCTGATTTCTCCAAAATTTAAGATGAATTAGAGGAGCTGTTCGGGTACCTCCCATACAAATCCCAAAACCGAACAAGCATATCTTCGGAATTAATAAAGATAGAAACTTAAAATTTGATACGAGGGTGTTGTTTCCTAAATCCCTGATTTGGCTAAAATTTGAGATGAATTGAGTGGTCCTTCGGGTACCTCCCATACAACTCCCAAAACCGAACAAGCATATCTTCGAAATTAATAAAGATAGAAACTTCAAATTTGGTACTAGGGTGTTGTTTCCTGAATCCCTAATTTGTCCAAAATTTAAAATGAATTAGAATGGTTGTTCGGGTATCTGCCACACAACTCCCAAGACCAAACAAGCATAGTTTCCAAATTAATAAATATATAAACTTGAAATTTGATATAAGAATGTTCTACCCTGTTGATGTCTCTAAAATTTGAGATGAATTGAATGACATATTTTCGAATTTAATAAAGATAGAAATCTTTTGTACAAAGGTTGTAAAAGCATTTATTTTTTTAGCTTAGTTATATTAAATACCTAACTAAAATAACTTATGGATTTTTAATTTAATTTGAATTTTTTAGGTGTAGGGTGTAAATAAGTCGGTTGCATCGACTTACTGTTACTTTTACTTGTTTTTTGCTGTTACTGCTCCTCTATTTTGCAATAGCTTACCTTTCCATATTAGATCGCTTCAAAACTGTAATTTATTTTTGAAAAATGTAAAAAATTGGTTATTACAAACGAATTACGCTCATATAGAAAGCATATTCTTACGCTAAAAAATTATAATATATTATTAAACACTGAAACATTTATTTCTAGACAATCTTATGAGTCATTTAAACTAACTTTTCTTTTTCTCTAAATCCTTCCAAACAATTAAAATATAAAGTTTCCTTCCAAACAATTAAAATATAAAGATAAGAACTGTATAGATGGTCAACCTTGTGTTAAATTTGAATTCTTTAATAATCTAATGAATGCATTGACCGACCTAATAAATATGAAATTGATATGCATACAATGTTATACATTGATTAGCTATTGTAGATCACACATTGAATGCAATGCATTGAATAATAATAATATTATTGTAATAGTATTAGTAGCGTTAGTAATAAGCTATAAATAGTTAAACTAAGTAAAATCAAGCAACAGTTAAGATACCTTAATGAGTTATTATTATTAACGTATCTTAATGAGTTATTATAATTATTATTAGATCAATGAGTTATTATTATTTAATCGTTACAACATATAATTAAAAAAATTAAAAAGCTTGCATTTCGAAAAAAACATTTAGTAGGAAAAAAAAACCTTGAACTCCAAAAATAAAATAATTGCACTTACTTAAATATAAATTTCAAATTAAATAAATATACTTTTTCTTGAAATAAATAAATTCAACAAGCAATTCAATTCTTTCACTTTGGTACCAATGAAAATGTATCAGGCACTAATTATGTAGATAATAAAATCTGTTTTAATAAAATAAATTATGTTCAATACTCTGTTGTTTGTTGAAAAAAGAATTAATGTGTATAATATTAAAACTTTATTTTTTTTAATTTTATTGTTTAAGAAATAGCAATCATTGGAATAGAATCACAACCACTTAATTGCGAAACATCAGAACGCCCAAAAACAGAATTTTTTATTAATTTTGCAGAATTTCTGACACGAGGTCTGGTAGAAACCACACTACACAGTGATGAGTGTAAAAGAGCGGTCGTGTCATTATGTTTTGTTGAGGACAAGGGAGAGGTACCTCCGCGTGAAATCCAGAAACAGGTGAAATACTGCGACGATAAGAAAATGACCTTGCTAATAGGATGCGAATGTTGGATAGTAAAAAAAAAAACTTGATATTACATTAGGAAATAAAAGTGTTAGAAAATTTTTAAAAAAAGCTGATTTCAAATGAAACCTCCATGTTTAATCACCGAATCATTACATATGGCTTGAAGGGAATAAAGGCGAAACAAATCTCCTATAGAAACCCTGGAAATACTAACTGGGATCTTTATAAAACCAGTTAAATATAAGATTAGATCTGCAATAATTGGAGCATATGAATCCAACTGCCAGATTAAAAACAAAAACAGACAGGAAGACGCCCCGTGGTGGAATAAGAACATTTCGAAGCTAAGAACCCCAGTGCGAAGGTTGCTCCAAAACGCCAAGTGGAGATTGGAGAATTTATGAAGTTGAACTGACAAATTACAATTAAGAGATCAGGAAATCTAAAAGGAAAAACTTTGTGAATTTTTGTGGAAACATTAACTCTAATTCACAGAGCTTTGGTCAAATATCATACAGAACCGCAGCATCGCTAATGAAACCAAATGGTTTATATACAGAGGTAAAAGCTCTTTTTCTACTGAATACGCGTTTTCAGGTTTCACAACCCGGTGTGGAATATAGTTTTGGCTGAAAACGTACAAAACCTACAAGACAACTGTAGGAAAAGGTAACATAAATCTGTACATATCAGCGTATCGGACGAGCATTAAACACCTTTCAACCTTTCATTTCACACCATTCAAAACACCAGAAGTGGAAAACGGAATAAATAGCCTGTTCTATTACAAAAAGGAAAACCGTATTAATGCTTCACTAAAGATCGTAAGAAGTAGCCTAGCACTTGGCTACATACCGAGGACTTGGAGAAGGACTACGGTAATATTTATACCAAAGGTGGCCAAACCAGACATCACAAACTCTAAGGAGTTCAGACTAATCAGTCTAACTTCGTTTTTGCTGTGAACGATTGAAAAGATAGATGATAACTATATTCGAATAATTGTGTTGAAGAAAATACATCTACATTGTAGTCATCCGTGCAGGAAGATCAACTGAAACTGCACCCTATACAATACGCCATAGTATAAGTAGAGTATTTGAATGTAAGGAAACTGTGGTTTGTGCATTATTTATAAACATAGAGGGGACTTTTGATAACACTTCTCACGAAGCAGTTGGTAGATCCCTTTCTAACAGAGATGTAAATAACACAATAACAGTCTGGATGACCGTCCAATCGGCAAAATGTGACTATTTTGTAGCATTTTTGTAATTTGTATACTCTTTTTGTAACTGTAAGTAAACATCAGAAACATAAACAGATTTTAAGATTTATAAACAGATCAGAAACTCTTTTCATGAATCATAATAGAAAAATTTTAGTATACTGCATCTAAAATGCAACTGTTTCGTATCTTTTTTGATACTTTTGATTTTTTGCCACTAAACCGATTTGTATTTGTTACTCTTGGATATGTGCATTCCGATACTAAACAATTTAGATTTATTGTAACGAAACCGATTAGAAACCGATTTTTTATGAATCGTAATAGAAACATTTTGGTAAACTGTTTTTAAAGTGCTACTATTTAGAATCTTTTTTGATACTTTTGATTTTTTGTAATTAAACCGTTTCATATTTGTTACTATTCAGTGTATTTACTCCGATACTAAACATTTTATGGACATTGATAAATAATGTGTGCATTTTGTGTAGAAAATGTCTCTTCAAAGATTTTTTTTTACATGTAAACGGTTCTTAAACTAATACGTATTCTTATAGTAACAAGTTACTTTAATGTTACTAGTTTTTGACAGAAAACAAAACATTTTAATACTATTTTAGTTACATCACACAAATAGGAAACAAAATAAAATATGGCATTTTGAAGTCTAAAAATAAAATTTTTTTCTAGAAATCTTAACTAAAATATTTTATTTCACATTATAATGATAATTCCATTTTTTTTGCAAAAATATACCATAACAATAAATATTTCAACATTTCTGAAAGGGTATTTAACAAAATTCTAAACATTTACACGAGTTTTTTGATGATTTATTTAAGAAAAAATTGTTGCTAAAACTTTAAAAAACAATTATGCAAGTGACCTTTAATTTTTTGTAACTAGGAATAAATTTCCGTCGTAAAAATGAAATTGGTTTATGATATTTGTGCTAGGAAGCTTTTCAAAGCTCTTCATAAATATTTATAATAAAGAGATTTATAATTTTATTATAAAAGTTAAAGGTTATTATGAAGGCAATTATTATAAAGGTTACTGTTACTATGTTACTGCGAATATGTTACTTTGAATTTAAATACACTTAACAGAATCTTTTTGGTAGCCGTTTTGTAATCTAATTGGTTTCAGTAACGAAACAAATAAGTAACATCTGTTACTAATTAGTTACAAGGTTACTAAACGGTTTAGAATCGGTGAGGCTTGAAAGAACTTCTGCGCAAAAATGCAGCTGAAACAACAGTAAGGAAAAACAAGTAAATGTAACAGTAAGTCGATGAAACCCAATTTATAATACCCTACACCTGAATAATTCCAATTAAATTAAAAATCCATAAGTTTTTTAGCATCTGCTTGAACCGCTTCCCTTTTCTTTCTTATTCAACTCGAATTTCATAAACGTAAAAGAGGCAACCTTTAACACCCTTGTACAAAATTTCTAGTTTCTATCTTTATTAATTTCCCTTGGGAGACGTGTGTGAGGTACCCGAATTGCCAGTCCAATTCATCAAATCCATCTCAGAGACATAGAGCCAACATTACACAACACTCTAATACCAATTTTAAAGGTGCTGCCTTTTTGGTTTTAGAGATATGCTCGTATGCTCTTTGGCTAATTTGGAAGTTTCCAAAATCCGAACACATGGTTCAAATCATCTCAAATGTCAGTTTTAAATTTAAAAAAAAAAAATAACAGAATACCCTTGTACCAAATATAAAGGTTCTATCTTCATTGGTTTTGGAGATATGTTCGTTTGCTCTGGTGCTCGTTTGGAAACCTCTAAAGCTCGTTCGGAAGTTTCAAAAAAACGAACCCATGGTCCAAATCCTCTCAAATTTCAGAGACGTACATCAAACATGAAAGAGCACCATTGTACCAAATTTAAAGGTTCTATCTTTGTTAGTTTTAGAGGTGATCACGTTTGCTCTGGGGTCGTTAGGAAGCTTCCAACCGAACCCATGGATCAAATCCTCCCAAATTGCAGAGACATAAATCAAACACGAAGGAGCATCATTGTACCAAATTTAAAGGTTCTGTCTTTGTTGGTTTTGGAGATAATCCCGTTTGCTCCGGAATCATTCGAAAGCTTCCAGAATCCGAACCCCTTTAATCGAACGTAGTCTTCCTTTCGTAAATAGTAACCTACTATATAAATTTCATCGATAACTTTACTACATTTTGAGTTATCGTGCGAACGGGCTAACGGACATCATTAAATCGACTCAGGAGGTGATCCTTATCCAGAAATATATACATGTCCATATCTAACTCGTTTCCTTTTGGTGGTTACAAACTCCATACCAAAGTTAATATACCCTATTTTTAGGTGTAGGGTATAATAAAACCTGAATAAACACAATACGAGGCTGTCCGCAACTCGCAGTTTTATCTCCCCTAATACGGGGTTTTTGATATTGATGAACTATTAGTAAAACTGAAGAATAATGGCATTGATTGAGAAGCCTATACAGGTAAATTTGACGAAACCCTTATTATGTGATATTATATAAAGAGGATTATGAATAACTAAGCAATGGTGCTTGTCGGTGGGGCTAAATAATAACCCCATTAAAACAACCATAGTAGCGTTCACAAAAAAATATAAACTGTTAAATATGCTGCACATTAAACTGGAGAGAGAGGTGACGAATCATAAAAACGAACTTAAGTACTTAGGCCTTACATTAGACAGCAAGACGATGTGTAACAAACATATTAAAACAACAGTGACACTAGTCAAAAAACACTCATACTATGCAGGAATATCACAGGAAAAACGTGGGATTGCAACCATGAGAATCTGATGTGGATGTACACTATGATGGTGAAGTTATCACTTATGATGCTGTAGTGTGAGCGGAAAGAACATAACTGATGACAGCGAGGTATGCATTTAATAAAGTACAAAGACTTGCCTGCATCTATATGTAATACTAGGGCTCACACAACTAGATATAAAAGTGAAGAAGGCAGCAAAATAAGACATTTTATGTATTAGTCAAGAGGGATTTAGTAGGGCGAAATATATGGCCTACAGGAATTACACCCTACTCGCCAAATGTATAATCCTTATGGAACTTCTGCAAGATTAAGTGGCTACGAAATACCGTTTTACAAGAAGTTTTATAATAAAATTAAGTACCAAGAGAGTGGTGTAATGGCTTTGCCAGCTATACTCTTGGACAACAGGTATTAAAATAGTTCACAGATGGTTCAAAAAATCGCAAAACTGAGTTTGTAGTAAAAGGGCGAAGATACAAATACTCAGAATTGTTAAGGGAATTCTCTAGCATTATTCAAGCTGCAGTGTATGCAAATGAAAGGTGCATACAATGCGACCACGATAGAGGGTACAGAAATAGAAAAAAAGCTGATAGCCAAGTGGTCATAAAGGCACAAATTCACAAGCAATCCAAACCCTGTTAGTTTGGGAATGTTTAGTGAAACTAAGGCGCTTGTAAACAAATAATAAAGTAATCATATACTGGATATCTGGACACATATGTATAGAGTGACATATATGTATAAAAGCCAGAACATAACAGTGGGAGCATAATAGATTTACAAAAGGTTGAAGTGCCATTTATCTTACCTCTTAAATAACAATTTAATCTAATCTAATATTAAAACTTAATTTAATTACATGTACCTAAATGTTTTATTAAAAAATTGCTTCTTTCGAGATTTTACGCTTGTAGAATTCTACGCATATAATTTAAATTATAATTGTGTGGTCCCATGCTAAAAATGAATATCTCCTTCCAAACTTACTAACCCGTTGTGACATTAGAGCTAATTAAGGGTTTTTCTTTTTTTTTATTTTCCTGACGAAATGTTTGACCGATTGATTTATATCCCACAATAAACATTGTACCATATTAAAGGAGTTCCCTCCTTAATTCGGATTCAGTACCATTTTCAAGCCAGCCTTCACTTCAAAAAATTTGATACAAGAGTGCAGCCAATTTTTCAGCATGCTCCTATAGTTAGAAAGCTAAACAACGGTTCTAAAGAAACAGCAGCATCACTAATTAAACCGGTTTTAGAATTGGGTATGAAATATAATTTTGATTGGAAACATACAAAACCTCCAAGACAACAGTGGGCGGATTATATTACAAAAAGAGGAAGCTCAATTAGCTCTTACTTAATGAAGATTGAAAGAGCACTAACATTCATACCGAAGGTGGGCAAATTAGATACCGCAATCGTAAAGTTTTCAGGTCGTTTATGCTGAAAACGCTGGAAAAAAAAACAAAAAAAAAATTAATGCTCATGCAATGCAATAGTAAAAGCTTGTTAATATTTTAATTTTTAGCAGGTATCTAACAATTCTTTTAATTAATATTTGTTTGGAAAATAGAAAATCTATTCATGAAAAAATATAAAATTCATCTAAGAATACAAGAAATAAAAGTGTAAGTTTCCAAAGAGTATATCGTTCAAAAATTGCTTTGGTAAATAATACATACTTATATAATGTTATGTTCAATGTCTCCAGTTTATAAATAAAAATTCAAAAAATTATAATGTGTACTTCTTATATATTTTTAGCAAATGAAAAAAGCCGAGTTGGAGCTTGAAAATAAACTAATTTGACTTCAGAAACGGCAGAAAAAACGCTTTTTCAGTAAAAATTAGTTCATATTTTTACTAAAAAATTATAAATTCATATTTTCATACAAACTTTCACAGCAACCATTGTGCATGAAAAGAAGGATAATAAAATTTAGATTATGTAGTTAGGTTAGGTTAGGTTAAGGTGGCTGCCAAAAAGACACACTTAGACCGTATTTGGTCCATTGTGATACCACATAGAAGCTTTTCTATCCCACTCGTTAAAACCAATTTGAGCAAAGCGAAGAATACTGTTCACATTTTTACCTGCCAGATCGCTAAGGCTGTCGAAGAGATATTGCCCCAAATGGGTGTTCCTTCTTACCGACAAGGCCGAGCATGTGCAAAGGAGATGGAGGGTATTTTCCTCCTCTTCTTCATCCTTGCAGGCTCTACAATAGTCGTTTGCGGATAAGCCAAGTCTTCTGGCATGCTTCCCTATTAGACAGTGACTGGTGACTATACCCATTGTCATTCCAATGTCTACCCTTTTGAGAGAAAGCAGATAATTGGATCGTCTTAAATCGATTTTGGGCCATATCAATCTTGTGGTATTGCACGAGGTCAAGTTTGACCATTTGTAATTTACCATATCTGTTATTTGCTTTCGAAATAACGTTTTGCTTGTGGATAGAGGTACCTCTAGTCCTGCCCTATCCGGCAAAACTTGTAAGGTTGTACCAATTCTTGCGAGTTCATCAGCTTTTTCATTTCCCGAAATGCCCCGATTACCTGGTACCCAGCAAAGCTGAATGCTAAACTGCCTGGCCATCTCGTTAAGAAGTTTTCGGCAGTTTATTACAGTCTTCGAGGTTGTGCATGATGATTCCAGAGATTTTAACGCAGCCTGACTATCTGACAGAATACCTACTTGTTTCACAGTCAAAACGCTTCTATTCTGTGAAATCAAAGCTTCTGCAATTGCTATAATTTCCGGTTGGAAGACGCTACAATGGTCTGGTAATCGGAAATTATGACTGATATTCAGATTATCTTAGAAGACCCCGCATCCCACACTGCTGTTCATTTTTGAACCATCAGTGTAGAATTGTACTCCTTCGAAGGTCATCACTGTGCTCGAGTTCCAACACTTACGGCTTGGGATGCTCGTCACATGAGATTTCCCGAAGAAGTAAGTGGTGGATGTGTAGTCCACCAACGCGGGAGTGGACTTGAATTGGTTTATGATATCTGAGTGACCTTCTCGTGAATTGATCCACTGGGATGTAGCTTTTAATCTCACAGCTGTGTTTGCGGTTGCAAATTTACTATAATATTCTACAGGCATCAGATTAAGCATGATGTCTATGCCGCAGAAGGGGTTGTTATTAAAGAGCCACTAATACATAGTGTAGCAGTTCTTTGGACCCTAGCGATTGCCTTGCGGTTGACCTCTTTATCTATAGCGTTCTACCATACTAGGACCCCGTACATAAGAATGGGTCTTACTACGGATGTGTGTAGCCTGTAAGTTATGTAAGGCTGAAGCCCCATTTCCTACCAATGCCTGTTTTACACAAGTAGAGCGCTATTGAGGCCTTCTTTACTCTTTCTGAGATATTAGTCTTCCAGCTTAACTTCCTGTCTAAAGTTAGACCAAGAAATTTCGCCGTTTCGCTAAAGGCAAGAGTGAAGCCATTTAACGAAGGCGGCTTTATTTTAAGAATTTTATATTTCCTTGTAAAAAGGACCAGTTCGGTTTTCTGTGGATTTACTGACAGTCCACAGTCTGTAGCCCATGTTGTGATTTTGTTTAGTGCAGGTCGCGTTAGCTTCATCCTCGAAGTCTATTGAAAAGCTTTTGGCATCAGCAGATCGGTCAAAGTCTCCCTCTTGGGCTTGACTTGGGCCTTCACGGCTGTTCCTTGAGGCCTCCGCCTCATCCTTCTTGTACACCTTTAGTGTAACCACTGTGAAGTCGTAGCTAATGACCCCTTTGGCTTTCGCTAGGGGTTGTAGAGAGTCCTTATTGACAATGACAAACGCCTGTCGGTATTCTCCTACTACTTCCCCTAGTTTGGCAATCTTCCAATTGTGAGTTGGAAGTTGGGGATTTGACACTTTCATCACTTTGATGATCGTGTCTGCTTCGGCAGGTTCTCTCGGCAGCCATACCCTAGCTCTTGGCCTGCTAGGAATTTCCTCCCTTCTTACGGCTTTGAGCTTGGCCCCCGGCCACAGACTTCCCACCTTACCTATCGCCTGCTTGTAGAGATCTTCCGATCTCTGATCAGCAAAAGCAGTCAATTTGACCTGGCCCTGATGCCTTCCAGCGTCTTTACAGGAGAGTGGTGGTCCCGAATATTCTTACAGTACCTGGCAGAAAGTTGTGTTTAAAGCAACAACAATCTCCTTCTAGTTACTGGGAGAAATACCCCCATCCTCTTACCCCTCATCAATGATTGCCACAATTAAGCTATCCTTTGCAATTTCATTGAAAGGCTTGGTTACCTGGTTGCTCCCTAGCAACCTAGCCTTTTTGGAACTACCCTGTGGCTCATCTTGTGACCTCTGTCTCTTGGACATAAGGCCCTTCGATGAATCTAGGATCTTTTTTGGGGCTTGACCTGGCCTACTACTGTTTTGGCCCAGGCTAAGAAGTTCTTTTGCGCCTCAGATAACTGACCAATATTGAGAGAGCGTAATCTCTCAATAATTTTATAGGCCGATAGTTTATCGAAGAAGGCTTGTTTCGATGGGCGCACTTTGCGTACAGTCTTTGTTTGTTCGCGACTTTCCTTAGTAGTGCTAGTGCCCGGTTTGGTCGCTTTACCTGCCGATTTTTGGGAAGTGCCGGCTAACTCTTTTTTTGAATCTTTTTTTTTTTAAATTTGTTCCATGTTTGAACCCACAAGTACGAAGAAAGGGCAGGTCCGCCTTATGCAGAGATTCGTATACATAGAGTGAGGCTAATTAATTCGGAGGGTCGCCAAGTACTCCGAATACTCCGTTCGCGACTGGGCTATTTTTAAGACTGGGCCCCCAGCCAGGCTGATCATGGGCACGAGTAGTATAACACCTTGAATCCGGCCCAGGTTTACCCCAATCCGATGGTTCCTGTAAAAACCGAGTTGTGAGTAATGCGATACATAAAGACAGACTCAGTTTACGTTTGCCTTAGTACCTAACCACCTAGCTGGTGATTATTTACCTAACCTAACCACCGTACCTAACCTTAGTACCTAACCTTAGTACCTAACCTAACCTTAGTTGCCTTAGTACCTAACCACCGTGGGTGCCGGTCGGCACCCACGAGGAGTGTTTGGGTTGAGGATTTTTGCCGACCGATTATATAGTTAGTGAGCTAAAAAATTCAGAATAATATGAAAACGAGTTTACTATTAAAATATTTAAGAGAAGGAGTTGTGCTTTTTTAGGTTTTTTTATTAATTTTTTAAGTTTATTTATTCATGTTTAACAATATCAATTGCCTTAAATATTTTATTGTAGAACTTCTCAAATGTTTTATTTTCTTCTAAAAAATGCTCGCAAACAAAATGCTTAGTAAGGAATGAACTATACCAATTTCCTGGAGCATTGACAAAAGTGCCATGCAATTTAAGATCAAAAGCCTTTACAGCAAGCAGTTTCTGTTTTTGCATCATTAATCATACAAGTTTTAGCACTGCATTTGAATTCCATTGTATAATTTAATTTATTTAACAATTTGATAAAATTATTAAAAAATTAATTTGGTTAGGTCAACTCATAAACTTTTAGCAAAATTACCAAATAAAAAAAGTTATTTTTGAATTTAAAATGTTTAAAAGTTTGGTTTAGCATAACTTAAAATTCAAATTTATATTCTGGTTTTATTGTTATAATAATATTATAATTTAATTTTTGAATAATTTGCTGACAGCTACAAATTACAAATTAAATTAAAAAATTAAATTAAGAAAAGTTAAGCGTAATAAAAAACACGTATTTATACAATGGAGACTGATTGGACATAATGGTAGTTTATTTCTTAAAAAAACACATATTAATATTTCTTTTTTGTTTGCTTGTCAATTAGTTATGAATTTTTGTTTGAATTTTAAAAGAAAAGATCCATCTTGAGGTGTTTTTTGGAAATGCTTAAGATCCAGAAATCATCTAAAGGCAAAGAGAAGTTGTCTTTGTACTCAAAGATCTACACTTTGTCGAACCGGTATTGCAACAAAACCAGAAAAAGATTCTCATATAATAATTGAACAGGGTATCCCTCACATACACGAAGCAAATGCTCAAGATGTTAGTGTAAATGCAGTAAATAATTTGGTGAAAGAATGAGCCTCAACATGGTCATTAAAATATTCACAAATTAAGAAACAATCAATTATCGGTTGTCCAGCTGATATAAGAGTATATTTACCTGATAAAAATGTGCAAAAAATAGAGAAAGGCTATATAGAGCGAAATAATTTTCAAGAAGAACGTTTTGTATTAAATGAAAGGGATTTTAATGGGGGAAAAAAATCATAATATTGGGTAATTTTTGAAAGAATTAAGTAAGGCAGCATGCTGGGCAATGGACGGCACTTTCTATGTTGCACTTAAACTTTTCAGACAACTATTTAGCATTCACGGATACATAGACGGTCAATTTGTTCCTTTAATATATTGCTTAATGACAACAAAATCAAAAGAATCATATAATAATTTTTTATACCCTACACCTAAAGTAAAGGGCATATTAACTTTGGTATGGAGTTTAGACATGTATATATATTCTGAATCAGGATCACCTCCTCAGTCGATTTAACGATGCCCGTCCGTCTGTCCCTTCGCACGTTAACTCAAAAAATTGCAAAGCTATCTTGATGAAATTTATACAGTAGGGTACTTACTACGAAAGGAAGGCTAAGTTCGAATCTGGACAAAATCGGTCAATAGGTTCGGATTCTAGAAGCTTCCAAATGATTCCGGAGGAAATGGGATTATCTCTAAAATCAACAAAGATAGAACTTTTAAATTTGGTACAATGATGTTCCATCATGTTTGATTTATGTCTATAAAATTTGAGAGGGTTTTGACAATGGGTTCGGATTTTAGAGGTTTCCGAACGAGCACCAGAGCAAACGAACATATCTCCAAAACCAATGAAGATAGAACCTTTATATTTGGTACAAGGGTATTCTGTTATTCCTTTTCTTTAAAATTGAAAACTGACATTTGAGATGATTTGGACTATCTGTTCGGATTTTGGAAACTTCCGAATTAGCCAAAGAGCAAACCAGCACACTTCCAAAACCAAAAAGATAGCACCTTTAAAATTGCTACAAGAGTGTTCTGAAATGTTTCCTCTATGTCCCTGATATGGATTTAATGAATTGGAGTGGCAATTCGGGTACCTGACACATGCGCATGCGCATATTTTCAAAATTAATAAAGATAGAAACTTGAAATTTTATACGAGGGTGTTAAAGGGTGCCTCTTTTACGTTCCTGAAATTCGAGTTGAATAAGGAAGAAGAAAACGGAACTTGTCAAGCAGCCTGTAGTCAAATTATTAGGAGTTCCGTTACAACACAATATGAAATTTATACAGCATAATAAATATATATTCTAATATATTCTACTCCTGAATTACACAGGCCAGAGTCAAAATTATAGCATACCAAGCGATTATAAGATCTATTCCGAGCTGTGGCTGTACGGCATGATTTAATATAAGTGCATCTTTTATGGGGAAGCTGACACTTTTCGAACAGAAATGCATAGGATTATGCTTAGGGGAGACACGAAAACCCGAAACGCAATATTTGCATTATATATCCAACTAAAATATCTACAATAAAGCGCAGAAAATAAGAATTGATAATTTCATATTGTCTATAAGAAGATTTTGGATTATGGAACAGAACTTATTACATCTTCAACAACGACTTAGTGACAAACTCAGCGTATTGTAATGACCTATACATAAAGCATGCTATGACAAAGGGTTTTATCCCACGAGAAAGGTTTATATATCTGGGCCAAAAAAACTACTTAGAAGAACTTAGAACTTAGAAGAAGTCCCAATCTTCTATCACTTAGACAGAGGGCTACAGGCACAAAAGTTTTCTTAGAATGGGCATTTCCAAAAACTGTACCGCTAAAATTCAATATTTCAATATCAGGAACAAGGAAAATTCAGATTCAATAGTATGGTTTTAAAAATAAAAAAATTTAAAGAAACGTAAAAACAAGGAGCTTGTGGTGCAATTAGTTGTAAGGTGGGTTTAGCCTAGATTCTAGTATTTAGGAGTATTTATAATTTAGGTTAGTTTCTAGGAGCGTTTATAATATAGTGGGTTTTTCAAAATTTTTCGAATTATCATAATAGCAATAACACGTATAAATTAATCATTTTTAATGTAAATTTGCATCTATAAAATAAAATCACTCGATATCACAAATTTTTGAGCTTTATTTCAAAATTAAACCGTTTTTTGTAAGTATAAAATGTTATGACTAAAAAAATTTCATTTGAGACTAAGTGCGTTTGATATTTAATTGTTTATTTAAATTATTTCTGTAACGAGTTTTGAAATATCAAGATGGTCAAAAAATCAAAGTAAGTTTTTGTAAATAGTTGAGCAAAAAAATGTTCTCCCAATAATTTTTTTTTACATTTTTGGTAAAAGAAATATAAATATTTTTAAAATTTAATTATCATTTAGTGAAAATCTGATTAAAAAAGCTTTGTTTTTTATATCAAATTTTAAAGAAGCAAATTTACATTATTGGATGAAAAATTATATTTTTTATACAAATTTATTGATGCCAATTTGGATCATTGGATGGCAAATCAAATTTATTTTGACTTTTCAGTGATTTGAATGATCATGAGCTTGAGAAATATTTAAATGAGTTGTTCGACAGTGATGATGATGCTGTGGATGAAGTTGAAGTGGAAGACCTTTATATCACCGAAGAAATCCACAAAATTCGCGGCAAAATGTTTATATTTGAAGAAGAAGAAGTTGAAGCTGCGGCAGAAGAGGAAGAATTAGCCAAAACATCTAAATCTTCTAATGTAAAAGAGAGAATTTTGTAGAAACTAAAGAGTTCTGCATTCGAAAAGAAGGAGTGTTTGGTCTTTTTAAAATGATAAGAGATGAATCCAATTTATATTCATGTGAAAAAAAACCTATAGCCCTCATCACTGAATTTGACGTAAAAAATTCATTGGAGTAGGTATTGGGGCGATATGGCATAGGAATTCCGTGCGAGAAAGAGATAGCAATAGTTTGAATGAAGATGCACAAGTGATGCGTCATTGTGTTAGTAGGTCATTCCGGTTGAGTGATTTAAAGAAATTTGTGAGTGGGGTGAATATTAATTACGTAGGTGTCACGCTTGAGTGATTTTAATATATTTGTGTAGGGGTGAGATATTAGTGTATATATGTTTGTGTTGGAATGTCTAGAGAGGTAGAGGGGGGTATTACGTTTGAGTGGTTTTAATATATGTGTGTAGGGGGTGAGATATTAGTGTATGTGTGTATGTGGGAATGTCTAGGGAGGTAGAGGGGGGTGTTACGTTTGCGTGATTTTAATATATGTGTGTAGGGGTGAAATATTAGTGTACGGTGGGGGGGAGAAGTTATTAGTATATTAGTATAAAGAAAATGTAATGTGTAGAGAAGGGGTGAATATTAATTAGGAAAGGGTTAAGTTATTAGTGAAGATAAAATTTAATCAGTAAAGAGAGGGGTTAAATATTGAATAAGTAGAGAGTATATAAATATTAAGGTGTAGTTGTTATGAAAGATCTACAAATGTGAACTCTTTAACCATTACGCTATAGAGTTAATTGTAAGTTATATTTTAATTTCAGTTTATAAATGTAAGGTTGTTTGAAATTTTTGTATCTGTGAGTTATATGATTGAATTTAAAAAAAAAATATTGTTAGTTATAAAAATATTATATTGAGAATAGTAAAATAAGGGGTTCCGTTTGAGTGATTTTTTGTTTTTAGGGAGAATCTTTTTCGAGATTAAATAAAGGGTACATAATGTTTTTTATAAAAAATTAAGTGGGAATAATAATATTAAATAAAGGTAAGTATAAAAATAGGTAGGTACAAAATATATGTGTATTTTTGTTTATAAAATAAATTTTATAAATATTTTTTGCAAAATAAAAAAGGAATGTATGGTAGATAATATATATAACTAGATTTTAAAGTTGTCCTTGAACTTAAAACTACTGATGCGCGAAACGATAAAATAAAGTTGTGAGGATATATTATATAATATATATTATATATTATTATGCGCAACATACTTTTTTGTTTTTTAAAAATGAAAAGGATATTATTTTTTTTTTGTGTAAGGGTAAAGAATAATATAAGATCTAATATTGAACTTGACTCAATTTTAAGCTTGCTAAAGTAAAACAGTAAAACAGAATGAAGAAATGTAAATAGATACATATTATTCGCAAAATACTTTTTTGAAAAATGAAAAAGGATATTATATATTTTTTTTGTAAGGGAAAATAAAAAAAGAAAAGCATACTAATAATATGTGCAAAATATTTGATATAAAATAAAGAGGTGTAGTAAATATTGATCTCGACTTTGATTATCAGCAGGTAGTAAGTAGTAACTACCTATAAATATAAGAAATGGGAATTATGCTCGAGAGTTTTTTGTTTTTTTAGTTTTGTATTAATTCTAAATGAAAAAGGATAATTTTTTGTAAAATAAAAATTTTATATTATGATTTTTTAATTGTTTTTTAACATATTTATTTATTTTATAGAAATCTTGTTTTATATATGTATTCTCGGTGTTGAGTTGTAAGAATTTTAGAAATTATGAAACCTATATTTTTGATACGTTTTTGAAATCTGCGTCTATCTCTAGCATATTGTTCCCACAGACTTTTTCGAGCAGCTCTATATGCAAAATTCCATGTGTACATGTTAAAAATTTGAACGTTCTTATTAATAGTTTTTAGTAAATACATATATATATTTAAACAGTTTTTAGCGGCACATCTAATTTTACAATTTGTTGTGTTGTTTGTGTTATTATGTATACGGCCATTGATGTAAAGTCGTAAATTTTATATAGCTATGTCATATCATAGGTAAGATCTATTATATTTGGTTTAATTAAATATTTTTTAAAAAATTTGTTTTCTGCTCTCCTTTTACGAAAATTTTTTCAAAAGGTTCAAAATACTAAAACGGTGTTTTAGTACAGATGGTACTTGTGTATATTTAATTACACCACCATTCCACTTTAATCCGTTGATATTCCTTTCACAATACTGATTTTGATATTTTGTATCAATATTAAGTTCTTCTTCCGAATATGGTGGTTTAAAGTGAAATATAAGTGGAACTAAACTTCCTTTTTCCACAGCTGACAATTCTTTTAAAAAATATTGTTTTTCATTGCCTCGTGGAAATTGTAAATCAACTATTAGAAAATGATTTCTTTCCATGGCCAAGTGTAGTAATGAAATGACTAAATATTTTTGAATCATCATGATTTTATACATTGATTTTACTATAAATATAACCGAGGATGGTTTACTTTTAAGTTTATAATGACCATGTTATATCATCCTTTCAAAATGATGGTAGCGGGACCATCGTGTTGTGGTAAAACTACATTTGTTCATAGCTTAATAGAAAATAGGAATACAGTTACAGTTAAAATAAATAAAATTATTTGGTGTAATCCTGATAGAAATGCAGTTCCACTAAAGATTAAAGAACTTGAATGTTTTAATGCCATACCAGACTTGAGTGAAAATCACCATCCTTTATTAGTAGTAATAGATGTCGTGATGTTGGATTCAAGTAATAAGAGCGTATACAAATTGTTTACTAGAGGTTCGCATCATAGGAACTTATCTGTAATATTTACAACTCAAAATGTGTTTCATCAGGGAAAATTTTCTAGAGATATTTCTCTCAATTGTAAATATTTGGTACTTTTTAAAAACCCCAGAGACAAGTCACAGATTCTAACATTGTCACGACAAAATTTATCCCAATAAAATTAAAGAACTCCAAAAAGTATATAATGAAGTAACATTACGACCACACAGTTATATATTTATAGATCTTAGTCAAGATATTAACGATCTATGTAGATTAAGAAGTGATATATTAGGAGAGCATTTTTGTTTTTGTGAAAAAGAAGATTTAGATAATTTAAGTAAGAAATATGAAACGATTGAAGGCAAACAAAGATATATTGCATCTTTTAAAAAACTCTAAGCCGAAATTCCAAAAAATTATTATAAAACATTGTGAACCTGAAGTAATAAAAACATTGTGTGAAATAGCGTTGAATATATTGAAAGGTAATTGTAATTTAAGTAAAAAAGCAATAAACCAATTGAAAAAGTATAAAAAGGAGTTGAGATCGTTAATT
This sequence comes from Poecilobothrus nobilitatus, assembly GCA_947095535.1. Classification (NCBI taxonomy): domain Eukaryota; kingdom Metazoa; phylum Arthropoda; class Insecta; order Diptera; family Dolichopodidae; genus Poecilobothrus; species Poecilobothrus nobilitatus. The sequence goes on from OX352772.1 coordinate 101,049,209, forward strand.
TGCCATAAAAAGTCTTTACTTTGTAAACGGAAAACTATTATTCAAAGGGATGGATTTTTACCCACACTAATTGGGTCTGTTCTATCAGGAATAATTGGAAAGTTTTTAAAATGAACAATGAACAATTTAATAAAATGAGTTTAGTAAAACTGGAGATTTATGAAAATCTCAAACAAAATACAGATATTGAACTCAGTGAATTAAATAAGCACGAAAAAAATTATCTTAAATAAAAATTTGTCGGATATTCAAAAATGGTATTTATTTCGTCAAAATTTGTATAAAGTAAGTAATAAAAGGAGAATAAGCTCACCTCAGAATAAAAAGAGACAACATAAATAAGAAAGTATAAAGCTTTACGAATCAAAGGGTTTTCTAATACGTACTGAACCACTATTACGAAAAGGAAAAGCTCAATCAGAATTTATCAAGAGTAAACATTTTGGAATGTAATTTCGCATGGAAGATATTTATGAAGATGAACCAGCTGATGAAGTATTTATTGATGATGAAAAAGAAGAGAAAATATATTCAAAAGCAATTTCTGCTACAAAATCAGGGGAACGTCTTAGAAAAAGGAAATCTATTCAAAATGTACAATTGTATGAAACTGATACTGGAGATATTGTAACCATACCTTTAGATAGTCCAAGTCCGCCTCAAAAAAAAGAAAAAACTATAAATACTAACGAAATGGGTATTAAAGAACAAAAACGTGTTTTACGTTCAAATAGAACTGGCGAAGAAACTCAAACAGAACTTAATTTTCCAATTCGAAAAGTCAAGTCTACAAGTAGTTCACAATGGACAACATACAAAAAAAGGAAGACTTTTACATTACATTAGTGAGCGAACCATCTATGAATTACTACACCGAAAATACATTGTCATCTTTTACAAATAAACTGGATAAATATATGTGTGATTCTAGTTGGAAAGTTGGTGTTTCTGAAATTTATGTTAATGATTTTATTCCAAATACATATGGTGAAGATTGGGAAAAAGTAGCCAGGTAGCCAGGTATATTAAGGGTATGCAAGATACAGATTTAATAGCAGTCGGTACAACGTACATTCCATATGATGAAAAACAAATGTTATACGATTGGAAGCTTTTTCTATTGCCGACACTAATTCAAAATATTAAGCCATTTCAAAGATTTTCAAGAAAAGATGTTGAACGACAGCTGATTTGGGCGATTTTCAATTTTATAAATGATGATGCCAATTATGTAGAACCAGCAAAACCTGAAGATATGCCTCAAAATATATCTTACACTACTATATGTGTGATTAAACCAAAAATATATATAAAATTAAGAGCAAATTTCTCTTATTCGTTAGAAGGGCTTTTAAAAACATGTTTCAATCAAGTATCATCGAAAATAGCAGATTTTAAGAAATTTAAACTACGTGTAATAGAAAGTTTCAAAATGTTTTTAGACAGTGTGCAATTAATTCCAATTATTAAATCAGATATGTTTTTATATACTTACTCGGATATTATTGAACCACAAAATATAGCTGATAAAAATGTGAGATGTTTAAGAACTATCAATGCTCAAAATACTTTTAATGATATAGTAAAAGACTTCAGAAACATTCAATATTGTAAAGTAGAGAAATCATTTAATAGTATTTCAATACTTTTATGTGATAAATATGGTTACAAAGTAAATTTTTCCAATAGTTCAATTCCTACAAAAATTCTATTGCATTTTAAAAAAGTATAAATAAAGCATGTCATTGTAGAAAAATACATCATTTCAAAATGAATCGGGTATATTATAAGTATTATTTGATTCAGTCAGGAAAAGGTTTAGAAGATATTGATCATTTGTTTTACTCAAGTCTACCGTATCAAAGAGGACGAGGATTAGGAAGTTTTTTGGTGGATTAATTAGATATTTAAAACCAATATTTAGTTCTGGTGTGAATATATTAAAGAACGAAGCTATAAGCTCTGGTATTAATGCATTATCTGATATTGCATCAGGTTCAAATGTCAAGGAAGTTGTGAAAAATCGTGATAAAGAAATTATTAAAAATATCAGACGTGGTGCTGTTCGAAAACTTAATGAAATGTACGGATCTGGGAAAAAGAAAAGAAATATAAAAACTAAAACTATAAAAAGGCCAGCTTTAAAACGTTTAAGTTATTTAAAAAGAAAACGACTCCAAGTTAAGAGCAAAAGGAGAAAAAAAGATATTTTTGATTAGAATGAGTGAATGTATGAAATCTGAATTGGATATTTTTAAAACACCACCTATTTAGTCCAGCATTTTACTATCTGAAGAAGTTTGTTACAATCCTATTGCTTCTTTAGATAATTCATCAACCATTGAATTTGTTTCTCTAGGACATGGTGATACATATAGGGATTTATTTCTCAACATATTTCAGATTAAAGCGCAAATAACTAAAAAAGATTGGACTCTTTGGAATAATGATCAAACAACTGATAAACAATTGATACCACAACCTAGTGTAGTTAATAATCTTCTACATTCATTAATAAAACAATGCAATGTTTAATTAAGTGGAAAAAATATTACTCCATCCGATGGAAATTATCATTATAGAGCATACATTGAGTCATTACTCAATTATAGCAGCGTGCAGCTAAAACGCATTTAGAATATGCTGGTTGGATGTTAGATAAAGGAAATATAGCAAAATCAGGTATATATAATGGAATCAATAATGGTTCCAAAGAACGACAGAAACTTTACAATAATAGCAATGTAGTAGAACTTATGGGTAAATTACATGTAGATATGTTTAATCAACCTACTCTTCTAATAAATGGTGTTGATATCCGGATTTTACTTACTTTAGAGAAACCGGAATTTTATATTTTTCCAGCGGATACTGACGAGTCACAATAAAAAATCATAGAAGTAAATTTACTAATGAAACATGTTACAGTTAATCCGGGTATTTTACTCGCTCATGATTCAGTTTTGGAGAATAGTACGGCTAAATATTTTTACAAAAATCCCAATGAATAGTTAAAACATATTATTAGATAATGTTTTCATTGGACAATTACCAAACACATTAATATTTTGTATGACTGAAAATTCATGATATTCGGGAAACGATCTAAAAATCCTTTCAATTTTAAACACTTTGTTATTAATCAATTTTTATTATCTGTTAACGGTGTACAAGTCCCCAATTGAGCAATAGAAACTAATTTTTCTAACGAAAATAATTGTTTCATTAGAGCATATAATACACTTTTTACTGACACAGGAATACATCATAATGATAAAGGACATCAAATAACAAAAACAATGTTTAATAATGGTCTCTTTATCCTGGCATTTGATTTAACACCAGATTCATCGAGTAATGAAGTCTGCCAGGGTTTACTCAACCAAGGTAACTGTAAGAATTGAAGCAAAATTATCAAAACCACTTCCCTCTACCTTAACAGCTTTTTTGTATGGAGAGTTTAGCGCAAATATTCAAATAGATAAAAACCGTAAGATTTATACAAATCTATAAATAAAGTATATAGAAACATAAAATATCCATAAAGCATTAAGAAATTATTGTGTTTTCAACGCAACAACATGAACTCCTTAGAGATTGCGGGAATTCTTTAGAGGTTGCGCGAATTCCTTAGAGATTGCGAGAATTTTGAAATGTAATAATAGTACAAAAAAATTATTTAATGGAGTTTGTGCTCTGGATCGTATACCAAAAGTTATTAAAAGACCATCTTTTTTCATAGTTAATACACATATGGCTAAAGATCCTGGCGAACATTGGCTGGCAGTTTTTATACCAAAAGACGTGTGCATAGAATATTTTGATTCTTATGGACGACCGCCACGTGAAAAACAAATTTTTAATTTATTTAAAAACCTTTGTATTGTATTTATTGAAATACGTTTGCAAAGTGATATTTCGGCTTTTTGTGGTCAGTATTGTTGTGTTTATATATACTATCGATGTTCTGGTAACAGCATGAATAATTTTTTTAATTTATTTAAGAATGTTGATAATATTAGAAACAACATAGAAAATGATATGTGTATAGTGAAAGAATTTAAGCGTATATTTGGAGAAAATAAAAATGTACAGTCATATGTTGCTAAGAAGTATAAATATTAAAATCGGTACATGTAAATATTCAGTTTATTTATAACAATGGAAGAATATAATACTAATAAACCCTTACTGTTATCTTATACATATTTTTTGAATAAGGACCATACATTAGCAGTCTCACTTGGTTTTGATCCAGAGTCTTGTGAAACAACAATTTCATTTCAACGTATTCGTAATAACCAAACATCTTTTTATAATTACAAGTATGATGAATGGAATGTAGTATATAACCGATTTTTAAAAAAATTTCCTGCAAAACAAATACATAAAAATATTTATTTAAACGTTAAACCCTATTACGTAGGTCAAACCTTTTTAATTTTAAATGAGGAGGAAGCAGACAATTTCTATAACATCAGTAAATTTCTTAATTTAGTTATAACATTTAATAAAAAGTCTGAAGATTTCGTAAAAGCATATGTAACAAAATACATAAATACGTGTCGACAAAAACTACAACTAACATTAAAACATGAAATATATATACCACAGAGTTATTACTATGTTCAATGTAATTACTCAAGGCTATTTTTTAAAATACCTATCATGTTAAAAGAAAAAATTTTAAAATTATCACAAACAAAAATTCAAACATAAAACATAATAAAAAATGCTTCATTTATTTAATATGAATTTATTTTATAATTTTATAATTTATTTTATAATTTTATACTCATTCTTACAATGAAGGTGCTGGAAGACTCCCTGAAAACTTATTCTTCTATTTTACTAGTGAACATAAACAACGTATTTTTTATTTACAAGAATATTTAGAAAAATTTAAGGACAAAGAAAAGTTTAATTCAATTTCGGGCATACACTTTAGTTCATATCCTTGGGCTTATGATAATTCACCATCCGGTCCAGACACTTGTGAGTGCTATTACGTAGAAAAATATGAAGCAGAACTGGACGATTTGATCACATGGTATAAAAATCAAAAATGTCAAGGGAACAAATTGTAGCTGAAATACATAGACCAGCAAGACGAATATATTTTAGAAGGAAAGTCCAGTAAAAAGGGTTAAATGATACATGGCAAATTGATTTAGTTGAACCGATTCCGTACGCAAAATTTAATAAGGAGTTTAAATATATGCTAACCTAAACCTTAATTTATGGTGGATTTTATGAAGCAGAACTAAACCATGTAAAATATTCTCATGCTTACCTAGTAGAAAAAGTTCTAAAAAAGCAAGCAAACAAAGTTTTTGTTAAATGGTTAGGGTTTAATGAAAAATATAATTCCTGGATAAATAAAAAAGATATAATTTAAAATAAAAATATCTAGATAAATTAAAAAGTTTAAAATAAAAACAGATTGTGTATATTTTAAATTATGTTTTTTCTTTATTTATAATAATAACATTTTTACTAATTTCTTCTTCTTTTGTACCCATACGGAAATGAACTGTGATCTTCTAAAAATCATTGTTTCTCTGCTCTCGGTCTACATATTTTAACTTGTGGTAAATAAAATTTCAATATTTTCAGGATTTTCAAAGTTTAATACTGCTTCTTTAATTTTTTAAAAATAAGTTTTTTACTTGATGAGTAATTCAAACAAATTCCTTTTACTTTGCATATCGTTTTTTCATCGTTATCTTTTGTGCTGTATAATTTGTATGAATAATTTTTTGGACACCCACTTACAAATTCTGTAATGTAACTATTAGGGCCATAACATTCAAGTTCATCCGTCATATCGCCAATAAACTCCCCAGTCGGTGGATCATATTCGTCTGCTTTACTTACATAAATAACCGAATCAGCATCATAGTATAATGCCCGATTATCCGCTCCTCTAAATAAGTGGAGCAGTGGTGTAAGCAGCAATCGAAACATTTACAGTGGATAAAATGTTTTCCACTTCATCTCTATACTGCCAAGTAACAATTAGGTTTTCTTCATTTATTGGCAGTATGTTAGAAATTTCTACGGATGAGTTGGTTAACATCTCATATAAATCTGCTGGGTTGTGGATTATCTGTGTATTTTGCTGATTTTCACGTTGACCGAATTTTCCCCAAAATGAATTAGGCATTAGTTTAGAAAAATACCTCAAACCAGGATTACTGATAATTTTGGAATATTCCAATTCAATGCCTTCACTTTCATTAAATCTTTGAATATATTTCTTTTTGCCTTCTTCTATAACACACCTTTCAGGCCACCCTGAAGCTTGCTACTTCATTTTTAAGAATTTATTCATCATATCAGAGAATAATCCTTTATTATTTGAGTCTCTTTTATATTGAGAAACATCATACTCCCATATTTCATATATTAAAATTAATTTATATCCCTTTTCAAAACCTTTTACTACCTCATCGATAACCCATGTACCGATCAAAGGCCTTTTTTCATCTGTGTGTGCACAGAATGTATCTTGGTTCTTTATTTCGCTACTACTTTGACATAGCGAAAACATTAATTTGTTATTCTGCTTTATCGGTAATATAGGGTGCAAAAGCTCTTCTGGTGGTAGTATTTTGCTGACACATCTTTTAACTTGCACACAGATATTTTTTTGATTTACTGATGCCTATGCCAAATGATTGTCATAGCACTGATGACCTCTAAAGAATCTATTACCTTCTTTACATAATACGTTAGCACGATCTTTCGGGCATACAGGTGATTGTTGGCATTGGGGACATGTACCGCCACATCTATGACCATTTTTATTATTATAAGGAATATGACATTCTTCACAAAATACGAACAACAAAAACGATGATAATTACGATGCTAAAAACGATGCTGTTAACGATGCTAAAACATTATAATGACCCTTTTGGTATAATAAATTTAATTTTTTTCCAGTATTAGCCTCTCCTTCAAAAATTACTTCACGACCGTTCCATATACGTAAATTACAATTTTATAGTTTTTTAAATACGATTGAACATTTTTCAGCTCTGGAATTCCACATCCTTCATCGGGTATAACAACACGTGCATTGTTCATTAACTTGTTCGCTTTTTAGTTAGTATTTTATTTGTATTTTGTCCAATTTTTTTATAATCAGGGTCGTTTTCAACTTTAACTTTTGCTACAACCAATGCTCGAGGTAAACACAAATTATCTTTGTTGTTTATACTTATGATACCTCTACTCTTTACAGATGCTTCGTCATATGTGTTGAATTTCTTTCCTCTTAAATTTCCTCGTCCAACCGGAAGCCGTATAGATGTTACACTTAAAAAAATGTTTCCGTGTTTAAGCCATTGGAATTGCTTTGAAATACTTTGCTGATCATTTTCCAGACATCAAACATATTTATTTCACTGGCATTTTTATAATTAATCCATCCGGGACCCCTTTCAAATCCTTCACCTCAAAATGTTATGCCGATCTTATCCGCGGGAAGAAGATTCTGTGTTAAGAGTGAAAGTAAATCTTCAATTGCATTTTTTATCCAAATCGTAGGCTCTGCGTTGTCGGGAACATTTTAAATTCATATGTTACTTGATTCAATTGAATCGCTTCGTGAACGTATTTAATTCTCTTATTAGGTAATAACGCAAAACACCTTTTGAAACACTTCCTCTTTCTTTCGCGTAAAGTTCTAATAAAAATTTTTTTGACATTTTCAAAATTTTTAATTTTAAAAGTTTTAAACTTTTAACACAAAGTTTATGAATATTTTTCTTTTTAATATCAATTTTTAATTAGTTCAAAATATTATTTATTTAATCACAATAAACTTTTAACAAAATTGTACTTCTTTTTTCGTTGTGAACTCTTCACAAACTATTAAATTTTACTAAATACTGTTCATTTATTTAAGTTTTTATTATTTAAGTTTTTAAAAATATGATTACTCAAACTCATCAATAGACATTGTAACGGCTTTTCTCATAATTCACCTGATGGTAAACATAGGAAAATAAAATAGTATGAAAGGCAAAAGATCTTTTGTGGCTAATTTTGTATTTTCCAAGCTAATTAATATACATTGTAACGACTTTTCTCATAGCGCACCTGATAATATACGAAAGAAAATAAAATAGTATAGAGGGTAAAAAAAGATATTTTGCGGTTAAATGTTTTATAAAAATTACAAAAAATGTCGTTTAATGTGACTAAGAAAGGATGGGGCAGTTACAAGCTAATTAATATACAATGTAACGACTTTTCACATAGTGCACCTAATAATAGACGTAGGAAAATAAAATAGTATAGATGGTAAAAAAAGATCTTTTGTGGTTAAATGTTCTACAAAAATTGCAAAAAAATGTCCTTTAATGTGACTAAGAAAGGATGGGGCAGTTACATGCTAATTAATATACATTGTAATGACTTTTCTCGTAGTGAACCTGATAATATACAAAAGAAAATAAAATAGTATAGAGTGTAAAAAAAGATCTTCTGTGGTTAAATGTTCTACAAAAACTGCAAAAAAATGTCCTTTAATGTAACTAAGAAAGGATGGGGCAGTTACATGCTGATTAATGTACATTGTAACAACTTTTCTCATAGCGCACCTGTTAATAGACATAGAAAAATAAAATAGTATATAGGATAAAAAAAGACCTTTTGCGGTCAAATGTTCTATAGGATCACAATTCTTTCGCAACAATATTTTTCTCATGACTAGATTAAAATTTTCTATTGCACTTATTTCATTTTAAGTCAGTTAGAAATTTAAAATTAAATGGCCACTACAATAAACAGAAAAACAATAACAAAAAATAGGAAAATATTTCTAGCTATAAATAGTCAAACATTTTAATAAATTTATTAGTTGTACAAAATGACTTATAGAGACGACAATATGAATTTGGAATCAGTAATTTCAATAAATTCTACAGATTGTTTACGGGATTTCACGAAGAAACAGAAATGCCTAATGGACAACAATTTGAAATAGATTCAACGTTTTTGCCGGCTTTAACATCAACACATATACCTAATATCTTAAGTCAAATACCTGCAAGCTAAGAGACACTGGTAAACCGGTTAAAATTGAGAAGGAAGAAAAAAAATAATCAGCAGAAGATTGCCAACAAAACGAAAATTTATTATCTTTTCGCAGGATAAAGAAATTTTTGAACAAATCGATTTGCAGTTAATTACATCGGGAACTAACAAAAGTTCCAACGATCAACAACAACAAGATAAAAAAATAAAAGGGAGCAAACGCCAACAACCTTAAAAATAATAGAAAACTTCAACAGTTTAAATGATAATCAGAGGAAGCCTATTCTGAAATGGACTAATTTAAAACCTGATGTCAAATACAGCATTGAAAGCACAAGAGCTTTAAAAACTCCATTTAGTGTCAAATGGATTTTTGAACTTAAAAATTTTATATTTTCACGTCAGAAAAATATAAACCATTATTTGAGGAACAGCAGAACGCAGAAGAAATCAACAAAGAAAAATATAGTTTTTCCTATATTTCCTATATATATTTCGCACATATTATTAGTATGCTTTTCTTTTTTTATTTTCCCTTTTCCCTTAAAAAAATTTTATCCTTTTTATTTTTGAAAAAAAGTATGTTGCATAATAATATATATTATATAATATATCCACACAACTTTATTTTATAGTTTCGCGCTTCAGTAATTTTAAGTTCAAGGTTAACTTTAAAATCTAGTAAATATATTATCTACCATACATTCCTTTTTTATTTTGCAAAAAATATTTATAAAATTTATTTTTATAAAAAAAATACACACATATTTTGTACTTACCTATTTTTATACTTCCCTTTATTTATTACTATTATTCCCCCTTAATTTTTTTTAAAAAGCATTTTGTACCCTTTATTAAATCCCTAAAAACAAAAAATCACTCAAACGGAACCCCCTATTTTATTATTCTCAATATAATATTTTTATAACTAACAATATCTTTTTTTAAATTCAATCATATAACTCACAGATACAAAAATATCAAACAATCTTACATTTATAAACTCAAATTAACATTTAACTTAACTCTATAAACTCAAATTAACTCTATAATTAACTCTATAGCGTAATGGTTAAAGAGTTCACATTTGTAAAATTTATATTCCAATAGTACCCCGGTTCAAATCCCCTTGTATTCAATTTTCAATTCCCCCTTATATTTCAATTTCTATTCTCAATTTATCCCTTACTTAAAAACAATAATATCATTCCCCCTTCTCATAATTAACCCCTCTATTATATTCCTCAAATCACACAAGCGTGACACCCATACACACAAACACCACAATTTACCAGACGGTCAACTCACTCTCCTACACAAATAACTTAAATTATTAGGTCATCTACCTGGTCAAATACCTTTTTCATAACAAGTACACCCTAATATTTATATACTCTCTACTTATTCAATATTCAACCCCTCTCTTCACTAATAACTAATAACACACATATGTTGTAGGGGTAAAAAATTGACATATTAAAAAATTGACAAAGCAATCTCTAACAGAAGATTGCAAATATACTCTGTCAAGATTAAAAGATGAGAGGATTCTCTACAACGTTAGCCTTTTCCTAGCATATTTACATAATGATACGTATAACACCGTTATAGAAGGTAAAACTAGGAATCACCTGTCAGTTTTCATTCACAATGAGGGCCTGTCATCTAATTATAAAGATTTATATAATCTTTATCTCAGATATCATAAAAATGTACGCTTCTCTGTTAAAGAGGTCGAAGAGGATCTTAAGGCTTATCATAGTCATTGCAATAGAAACTACTACAATCATTTGAATCAATCACGTGAGAGTTATAACAAGTTTTTTCGTCCAAACTCTAAGTAATTACTCAAGTTTCAACCAAACTTCAAATCTCATCTCTTTATCTAACGTTACTTACTCTAAAAAAACCTCTAAAACTTTCAACAACATAAAGAAAATTTAAATGTTTTACCACAATTGTAGTGGTATGAGAGGCAAGCTCAAGAAGCTTTTTGTTGATGCCAAGTCGTGTAATTTTAGTGTACTAGTTAAAACTGAAACATGGCTCAACGATTCGTTTACAAACGAGGAAATTCTTGATGGTAATTGGTCCAGTTACAAAAAGGATCGTGATTATCTATCTGCAAATTGTGCGCGAGGAGGTGGTGTTCTACTTACTGTAAAGAATAACTTATCTAGTGTACCAACTGGTACACATCAATCTTAGGATCACCAATTTGTTAAAATAAAATTAGGTACAAATAATTTATACCTAGGTATTGTTTATTTCCCTCCGAACTCTGACAATTCCTCATATTCTAATTTTTATAGTGTATATCACAATATTATTTCAGAAATGCATGAGGATGACTCAATTTTTATGTTTGACTATTTCTTTTATCGTTGACGACGCTTATAACTTGTTATTACCGGTTAACTTTCATGACGAAATTGACTTCGGTCTTTTTAGCGAGTTTTACGATTTACAACAAATTATCAGTTATCCTAATAGTAATAATAAGTGGTTAGATCTTGCATTTTCAAATGCATTTGATAGAGTGTCGGTTAAACTCGCTGATGATGTTGATAATCTTTTTACCAACTCTGCTCATCATAACGCACTTATTTTTGAGTTCTCCACTTCTATCCCACTCTTGACCAAATCGTACAATAATGAAATTGTATATGATTTTTTTAATGCTGACTATCAAAGTATTAATTATGCTTTTTCATTAATCACATGGAACGAACTGTTAGTTCAACAGGATATCAATTTACTAATTTCTATCTTTTACTCAAATCTGTTTCAAATTATTGATGCCTTTGTTCCTAAAATTCGCAAAAAGCATAAAACAACAGAACCATGGTTAGATAGAGATCTTAGGAACTTGAGAAATTGGCGCAATAAAATATACAAAAAACTTAAACATCATCAAGCACCATGCGACGACTTATTGAATATGTATAAGCAACTTGCAATTGAATTTAAACAAAAAGCCAATGCAGCATACGAAAACTATGTCACGGATATTGGCAACAAACTTGTTACTGATCATAAAAATTTTTTTAATTTTGTTAACACAAAACGGAAATTATTTGGGTATCCCAATTCAATGATATCAAAAGACAATGTGGTTTCTGATTGCCCAAAAGAAATTTTGTAACTTCTTTTCTGATCATTTTCAACAAGTTTATCGTCCAACAGCACCAGTTACCACATCGACTAATTCCTTATCTAATAGCTCAAATTTGCTATTTACAGACGTGTATCTTTCTGAAAATGATATTGAAGCAATTTCGAGCCTTGATATAAAGAAGAGTGCTGGTCCGGACTTAGTTCCTCCAATCCTTTTACATAATTGCTCTCACAGTCTAATCTTCCCTCTTCATTTTATTTTCAATAAGTCACTTTCAATTGGGATTTTCCCACCAAAGTGGAAATCCTCCCACTTAACCCCTATTTTTAAAATAGGGTATAGAGCATCGGTGGAAAATTATCGAGGTATAGCAATCCTTTCGACTATACCTAAATTATTTGAAAAAATTGTCGTTGATAGAATTACTCCTATCATAAATGCAAAACTAAATGAACAACAACATGGTTTCAGAAAAGGTCGTTCAACTACTACGAAGCTGATGGTTTATACATGTGAAATCCTGAATCAAATGGAGAAAGGGTACCAAGTTGATGCAATTTACTCTGATTTTAGCAAAGCTTTCGATTTTGTAGATCACTTTACTTTGCTAAACAAACTATCAACTTTTAGCATTTCGGGTTCATTTCTTGAGCGGTTTTATTCTTATCTTATAGAAAGAACTCAAAATGTTAAATTTCGTGGTGTATTATCCAACACCATCGGGGTCACTTCCAGTGTACCGCAAGGCAGCCATTTAGGCCCGCTTCTGTTTAATGTTTTTATTTTAGATCTTTCGAATTATCTAAGCAATATACCTCACATTTCGTTTGCTGATGACCTAAAAATATATCAAGTGGTTAAAGATAATTCTGATGCAGCTAAACTTCAATCAAGCTTATCAGTGTTACAAGCTTGGTGTACGTCAAATAAATTAGACCTCAACATACAGAAATATAAGGTTATAAGCTATACACGTAAACGGTCTTCTTTAATATATGACTACAAAATAGATAATGTAACTCTTGAAAGGGTTTTTAGCATTACTGATTTAGGAATTCTTCTCGATAATAAACTTAATTATAATCTTCACTATGATCTAATAGTTTCAAAGGCTAATAAAATGTTAGATTTCATTAAGAGAAGAGCTAAAGAATTTAGCGACTTAGCTGTGACTAAATCTCTTTATTGTTCCCTAGTTCGATCTATCTTAGAATACGGTGACATTGTTTGGGATCCAGCCTTTGCAGTTCATTCCAATAGAATCGAATCAGTTCAAAAGCAATTTCTTTTATTTGCACTAAGGAATCAATATAACCCTTTTGATTTTGCTAATCTGCAGAGTTACACTACAAGACTTAATTCATTAAACTTACTTTCTTTATCTTTACGTAGACAATTATTGTCATCGCGTTTTACTTTTGATATTTTGAATAATAGTATTTCTATCCAATCTCTTAATAATAAGTTTAGACTTAACGATAGTGTTAGGTAAACTAGAAATACTAAATTTTTATTGGATTACAAACATAATACAGAGTACGGTAGAAATGAATCCATCAATAGATGTTGTACTACTTTTAACAAAATTAGTCATCTCTATTCTTCATCTATTTCCAGAAATACTTTCAAACACATTATACAAATACATTTTTCCAATTTAATGACCTTAGACAATTAATTCTTACTTAAGCAAAAAAAAAATTTTTTTTTTATTTATGATATAATTTTAAACATAACACATTTATTGTATTGCATTATACTACAACTAATGTTTTTTATTTAGATCATTTTTGTTGTACATTTTATAGATAGTAATTTAATGGTTTTAGGTATTGTTAATAAAAAAAATTCATTTTTTTTTAATTTTACTTCTACGTAATAATAAGATATTTATTTACATTTTTTTTACATAAAATGTTTAATTGATTGTCATTATATGTATGTACATATCTGTACAAATGTCATATTTCAATTTTTTTGTTAAAATAAAGTTGTTATTGTAGTTTAAATAAAAAATTAATGATAACAATAAAAATAATAATAAATTAACTTTTTTTATGATTTAAGTTATTATAAATTTAGTTTTAAGTCATTGTTTAATTTTAATTATAAGCATTAATTTAAGAATTTTTTTTGTAATGACCTTGCTTTGGTTTTGTTTAATAAAAAATAAAAAATAAAATAAAAAATATGTTAAAATCACTCAAACGTAACACCCCCCTCTACCTTCTAGACATTCCGACACACACACATATACACTAATATCTCACCCCTACACATATATATTAAAATCACTCAAGCGTGACACCTACGTAATTAATATTCACCCCACTCACAAATTCCTTTAAATCACTCAACCGGAATGACCTACTAACACAATGACGCATCACTTGCGCATCTTCATTAAAACTATTGCTATCTCTTTCTCGCACGGAATTCCTATGCCATATCGCCCCAATACCTACTCATTGGAATATGTATGTTATCAAGAGTTATTAATTCAAGAAATTTCGAACGGTTATGGAATCTTAAATCAAATTATGTGCGAAAAATGCAATGTTTCCCTTTGCATTAACAGCGGACACAATTGTTTCAATACATTCCACATTCCACATCAATAAAAAAAATTACCGTTAAATAAAGGTAAAGGGGGTTAAAAGATTAAGACAAAAATCTAAATGGGTAATTGTAAAAATCAAAGTAAAATATAAGTCAAGAAGAAAAAGAATAATATAGAGTACTCTAATGTGGCCAGTATACTTATATAAATATAATTCATTTGATGTTTTATAGATTCATATCAAAACATGTAAGCCTATTGTAATACAAAAATAAACAAGGTAGATTGTAAACCAACGGTTTTTAAAAGCGCACATTATCAAAACTCAATACAAACTGTTTAGAATTGTGACTTGTACAAAAATTTGAAAATTTCATATAATAAGAAAAAACGTGAAAATAGGACTTTTTTAAAATTTTGAGCGTAAGTCCGGAATCCTACATAACTAAGAAAAGCCGTTAACACACGTAAAAATATTTTATTGCACCTTTAATTTGCATGTCTTGCCGAAGAAAAATATTTACAGGTGCCTAAGTTACAGGTGTCTAAAAATAGCAAATTTTCAATGTTTGAGGTGTAATAACTCTTAAGAGGGGCTAGCTACCAAAAAATTTTCTAAGCTAACTTATACTAAAGTTCTTTCTTGTCTCAAAAATTCAGATCTCTATTTAAAGGCGTGCCGGAGTTATGAAAAAAGAAATTTCATGCAAAATGTGGTTTTCACATAACGGTAAATTTAAATAGTAAATTACAAAGTATTACATAATTTTGATATTGTTTTATATAGATAATAAAATTTCCGGTCTTCTCGTGGTTTTAGATTGCAAAACTATTACGCAGAGCCTGAGATATATACATCTGAAAATGGGGCTTTTTCGCACTTTTGAAGAGCTGCAACTTTGGAATACTCTACAACTAAAATAAACCTTTAAAACACGTAAAAATATATTACTGTAGCTTTAATTTTTATATCTTGCAAAAGTAAATTGTGTACAGGTTCCTAAGTTGCAGGTGTTCAAAAATAGCAAATTTTTAATTTTTAAGCCCTAATAGCTCATAAACAGGGGGTGGTCCAAAAAATATATCCTGTTTCTATAAAACTTGATCATCTTTTAAAAACATTCAGATGTTTTAGTACCGAACTACAGAGATATATTTATGTAAATTGTGGAGTTGTATGACAGCTACCCGAATCTATTGCGCCTAGCTTCATTAAGTTCCAAGAAATGCAAGAAGCCTGAACCGGCTCCTTTAGACCAATCAAATTTTACAAAAGTTTTTGGCATGCAACTCGACACTTTTTCACTAAATTTAAGATAGCTAGCTTCAATAGACACTGAGTTATTTTCATTTAAAAAGAGAAATTGTATGGCAACTTTCCGAACCTGCCATATCATCATAACCAAATTTTACAGAAGTTGTTGACATAAAACTTGATCATCATTCGCAAAATGTCAGGTTCCTAGCTTCAATAAACACTGAGTTATTCTCATTTAAACGGATAATTTGTATGGAAGCTACTCGAATCCGTCACACCAGCACAACCAAATTTTGCAGAAGTTGTTGCCATAAAACTTGATCATCATTCACAAAATTTCAGATTCCTAGCTTTAACAGACACTGAGTTATTCTCATTTAAACAGAGAAGTTGTATGGCAGCTACCCGAACCCGCCGCACCATCACAACTAAATTTTACAGAAGTTGTTGCCATAAAACTCATGTCATGATTTGCAAAATTTCAGAAACGTAGCTTGAATAGATACTGACTTATTTCTATATAAAGATATAAGTTGTATGGCAGCTACTCGATCCCGCCGACTGAAAATGTTGGATTTAAATAGCAAAACTAACAATTTTGCAAAAGTGACATAAAAAAAATTTCAGCCTCCTAGCTCCTTTATTTTTGGAGTTATCGTGCGGACGGACGGACGGACGTACATGGCTTAATCGACTCAGAATTTGATTCTGAGCCGATCCATACCTTTGGCACTATATCTAGCTCGACTCCTTTAAGGTGTCACAAACGTAATGGCAAATTTATTATACCCTTGAACATAGTTCATACGGGTATAAAAATTGTGTTCAACAAAATAAGAATATGGAAGGACATAAGAATTTATTACCATGAACGCAAAATTTTGTTGAAGCTTGGGAAAGAGCAAAACAAATTCTGGGTTTTTTGAAATAATGAAAGAATTAGCAAAAGAAGCAATTATTGTGAAGTCAATAATTGAAAAAAATTCCGGTGGCGAATTTCAATTAAAAAGAAGTCGTTTAAAAAGATAAAAGAAATAAAAAGTATTATGAGAAAAAAAATTGAATATTTAAAATTATTAGCAATGGTATATATATTCTGAATCAGAATCACCTCCTGCATCGATTTAACGATGTCCGTCCGTCCCACCGTTCGCACGATAACTCAAAAACTAATAAAGCTATCTTGATGAAATTTATGTAGTAGGTTACTAATTACGAAAGGAAGACTAAGTTCGAATCTGGGCAAAATCGGTCCATGAGTTCGGATTCTGGAAGCTTCCGAATGATTCCGGAGGAAACGAGATTATCTCCAAAACCAACAAAGATAGAACCTTTAAATTTTGTACAATGATGTTTCTTCCTGTTCGATTTATGTCTCTGAAATTTAAGAGGATTTGCTACATGGGTTTGGATTTTGGAAGCTTCCGAACGAGCACCAGAACAAATGAGATTATCTTCAAAACCAACTAAGATATAACCTTTAAATTTGGCAAAGTGGTGTTCTTTCATGTTTTATATAAGTCTCTGAAAATTGAGAGGATTTGGTTCATGGGTTCGGATCTTGGAAGCTTCCGAACGAGCCCCAGAGCAAACGAGTATATCTCCACAACCAACAAAGATAGAACCTTTATTTTTGGTACAAGAGTGTGCTGTTATGTTTCCCTTTCTATAAAATTGGAAACTGACAGTTGAAAGAATTTGAACCATGGATTCGTATATTGGAAGCTTCCGAACGAGCCCCAGAGCAAAAAATTTTATCTCTAAAACCAACAAAGATAGAACCTTTAAATTTTTTACAATGATGTTCCTTCCCATTTGATTTATGTCTCTGAAATTTAAGAGGATATGGTCCATGGGTTTGGACTTTGGAAGCTTCCAAACGAGCACCAGAGCAAATGAGATTATCTCCAAAACCAACTAAGATATAACCTTTAAATTTGGCGGAGTGGTGTTCTTTCATGTTTTATATAAGTCTCTGAAAATTGAGAGGATTTGGTTGATGGGTTTGGATCTTGGAAGCTTCCGAACGAGCCCCAGAGCAAACGAGTACATCTCCACCAACTTTTCTATAAAATTGGAAACTGACAGTTGAAAGAATTTGAACCATGGATTCGTATATTGGAAGCTTCAGAACGAGCTCCAGAGCAAATGAGATTATCTCCAAAAACAACAAAGATATAACCTTTAAATTTGGCAGAATGGTGTTCTTTCATGTTTGATTTAGATCTCTGAAATTTGAGAGGATTTGGTAAATGGGTTCGGATTTTGGAAGCTTCCGAACGATTCCCAGAGCAAACTAGATTATCTCCAAAATCAACAAAGATAGAACCTTTAAATTTTGTACAATGATGTTCCTTCCCGTTCGATTTATGTCTCTGAAATTTAAGAGGATTTGCTACATGGGTTTGGATTTTGGAAGCTTCCGAACAAGCACCAGAGCAAATGAGATTATCGCAAAAACCAACTAAGATATAACCTTTAAATTTGGCAGAGTGGTGTTCTTTCATGTTTCATTTAAGTCTCTGAAATTTTAGAGGATTTGGTCCATGGGTTCGGATCTTGGAAGCTTCCGAACGAGCCCCAGAGCAAACGAGTATATCTCCACAACTAACAAAGACAGAACCTTTATTTTTAGTACAAAAGTGTGCTGTTATGTTTCCTTTTCTATAAAATTGGAAAATGACATTTGAAAGAATTTGAACCATGGATTCGTATTTTGGAAGCTTCCGAACGAGCCTCAGAGCAAATGATATTATCTCCAAAAGCAACAAAGATATAACCTTTAAATTTGGTAGAATGGTGTTCCTTCATGTTTGATTTATATTTCTGAAATTTGTGAGAATTTGGTCTATGGGTTCAAATCTTGGAAGCTTCCGGACGAGCCCCAGAGCAAACGAGTATATCTCAACAACCAACAAAGATAGAACTTTTTTTTTTAGTACAAAAGTTAGTTATCTCCAAAACCAACAAAAGTAGAATTTAAATTTAGTACAACGGTGTTCTGGCATGTTTTCTTTATGTTCCTGAGATGGATTCGATGAATTGGAGTGGCAATTCGGCTACCTGACACACACCTCCCAAGGACTAACAATCTTCGAAATTAATAAAGATAGAAACTTAAAATTTTTTGCAAAGATGTCAAGCATAGCCCAAGAGGATGCATCTTTTACGTTCCTGAAATTCGAGTTGAATAAGACAGAAAAGGGAAGAAGTTCAAGCAGCTGCCAAAAAAACTTATGGATTTTTAATTTAATTCGAATTATTCAGGTGTAGGGTATTAATAAGTCGGTTGCATTGATTTACTGTTACATTTACTTGTTTTGTTATTATTTAAATAAATTTTAATTTATTTTTGATTGTTTCTTAATCTACAATATAAGGATACAATACAATAGAATATATACAATATTCTGTTTGTTTGTTTGGGCAGGATTCATGCAAAACCACGAATCCGATTGCAATCAAACTTTGGAACATTTCTACGAGCTTAGAAAGAATTATAGGCTATATCGCGTTTCGCTTCTTTAACCCATTGCGGCCTAAGGGCCTTTTAAAGTTTTTTGGTTTTTTCGTTGTCCTGCCTAAACGGTTTTTGAGTTGAAAATTTGTACGAATGTTCTTTTTAGATTTACGCAAATTTTAATAAAGTTGTGGTAAGCCATTTGGGTACGAGAGCCAAATGAAGCTTATTAATTTTTTTTGTTGTCCTGTTTAAACAGTTTAATCAATTGATTTGAAAACTTCCAAAACTGTTGCTCTTTAAGCAGAAAAGCTCACTAGATTAATGTGGTTACGATCTAATAACCCGTTTCGGCATCAGAGCTCAGTGAAATTTTTTAATTTAAGTGTTTAAACTGTTTGATCAATTGAGTTGAAAATTTACAAGAGCTCTACCACATAAGCTCACTAAGTGGATTTGGTTACGACACATTAACCAATTTCAGCATCAGGCCTCAATGAAATTTTTAATTTTTATACCCTACACCTAAAGTATAGGGTATATTAACTTTGGTATGGTGTTTGTAACCACCAAAAGGAAGCGAGTTAGGTATAGACATGTATATATATTCTGAATCAGGATCACCGCCGGAGTCGATTTAGCGATGTCCGTCCGTCCGTCCGTCCGTCCGTACGCACGATAACTCAAAAAATAATGATGCTATCTTGATGAAATTTATATAGTAGGTTACTAATTACGAAAGAAAGACTAAGTTCGAATCTGGACAAAATCCGTCCATGGGTTCGGATTCTGGAAGCTTCCGAATGATTCCGGCTTTTGGAGATAATCTCCGCAAACGAGATTATCTCCAAAAGCAACAAAGATAGAACCTTAAAATTTTGTACAATGATGTTTCTTCCCGTTCGATTTATGTCTCTGAAATTTAAGAGGATTTGGTCCATAGGTTTGGGTTTTGGAAGCTTCCGAACGAGCACCAGAGCAAATGAGATTATTTCCAAAACCAACAAAGATAGAACCTTTAAATTTTGTACAATGATGTTCCTTCCCGTTCGATTTATGTCTCTGAAATTTAAGAGGATTTGGTCCATGGGTTTTGGATTTGGAAGCTTCCGAACGAGCCCCAGAGCAAATGAGATTATCTCCAAAACCAATAAAGATATAACCTTTACTTTTGGCAGAATGGTGTTCTTTCATGTATGATTTAGGCCTCTGAAATTTAGGAGAATTTGGTCCATGGGTTTGGATTTGGAAGCTTCCGAACGAGCACCAGAGCAAATGAGATTATCTCCAAAACCAACAAAGATATAACCTTTAAATTTGGCAGGGTGGTGTTCTTTCATGTTTTATTTGAGTCTCTGAAATGTGAGAAGATTTGGTCCATGGGTTCGGGTTTTGGAAACTTCCGAACGAGCCACAGAGCAAACGAGATTATCTCCAAAACCAATAAAGATAGAACCTTTAAATTTTTTATAATGATGTTTCTTCCAGTTTGATTTATGTCTCTAAAATTTAAGAGGATGTGGTCCATGGGTTTGGACTTTGGAAACTTCCCAACGAGCCCCAGAGCAAATGAGATTATCTCCAAAAACAACAAATATATATAACCTTTAAATTTGGCCGAATGGTGTTTTTTCATGTTTGATTTAAGTCTCTGAAATTTGAGAGGATTTGGCCATGGGTTTAAATTTGAAGGAATTTGAACCGTAGATTCGAATTTTGGAAGCTTCCGAACGAGCCGCAGAGCAAATGAGATTATATCCAATACGAACAAAGGTAGAACCTTTGAATTTGGTACAATGGTGTTCTTTCGTGTTTGATTTATGTCTCTGAAATTTAAGAGGATTTGGTCCATGGGTTTGGTTTTGGAAGCTTCCGAACGAGCACCAGAGCAAATGAGATTATCTCCAAAACCAACAAAGATATAACCTTTAAATTTGGCAGGGTGGTGTCCTTTTATGTTTTATTTAAGTCTCTGAAATGTGAGAAGATTTGGTCCATGGGTTCGGGTTTTGGAAACTTCCGAAAGAGCCCCAGAGCAAACGAGATTATCTCCAAAACCAATAAAGATAGAACCTTTAAATTTTTTATAATGATGTTTCTTCCAGTTTGATTTAGGCCTCTGAAATTTGAGAGGATTTGGTCCTTGGGTTCGGATTTTGAAAGCTTCCGAACGAGCCTCAGAGCAAATGATATTATCTCCAAATGCAACAAAGATATAACCTTTAAATTAGGCAGAATGGTGTTCCTTCATGTTTGATTTATGTTTCTGAAATTTGTGAGGATTTGGTCCATGGGTTCAAATCTTGGAAGCTTCCGAACGAGCCCCAGAGCAAACGAGTATATCTCCACAACCAACAAAGATAGAACTTTTATTTTTAGTACAAAGGTGTTCTGTTATGTTTCCTTTTCTGTAAAATTGGAAACTGACATTTGAAAGAATTTGAACCATGGGTTCGTATTTTGGAAACTTCCGGACGAGCACAAGAGCAACGAGCATATCTCCAAAACCAACAAAAGTAGAACCTTTAAATTTAATAGAATGGTGTTCTGGCAAGTTTTCTTTATGTTCCTGAGATGGATTCGATGAATTGGAGTGGCAATTCGGGTAGCTGACACAAACATCCCAAGGACTACCAATCTCCGAAAATAATTAAGATAGAAACTTAAAATTTTATACAAGGGTGTCAAGCATATCCCAAGCGGATGCCTCTTTTACGTTCTTGAAATTCGAGTTGAATAAGACAGAAAAGGGAAGAAGTTCAAGCAGCTGCCAAAAACACTTATGGATTGTTAATTTAATTCGAATTATTCAGGTGTAGGGTATTAATAAGTCGGTTGCATCGACTTACTGTTACATTTACTTGTTTTGTTGTCGTATGCTTAAAAGGTTTGACCAATTGAAAATTATGCACAAGTATTTCACTTTAGCACAGAAGTTCATTCAATTAATTAATTCAATCTGCCGTGGCACGATAGGCACGATCATTTTGGTATGATAGACTGCCAACAAAAATTTTTTTTCTAATCTTCGTTTCTAATTCTTGTCTAATTTGGCAGGAGCTGGCCCGCATCCGAGAGGAAAAGGGCCCATCACTTTGCATAGGCATTGCAATCCCTCGTAAAGTAATAATAAATAAACAAATAAAAATTTATCAGGATGAATTTACGGTTCTAAATAAAGCTTGTGACAAATTTTTGTTAACGTTTGTTAACCCATTTTCGCACGAGTATCTATTAAAGATATTCTGACCAATTTTTTGTATTGTTATTATAAAGCAATATACATATATATTGTTACTATTCAAAAGATATTTCCAACACTCTTTACTTTTGTCTATACTGTTTTTAATATTCCATAAAAACTTTTCAATGGAAATTTTTAATATATAATAGTAATTAAAATAACCTTATTAAGTATCTGAAGAATGCTGTGTTTAAGTTTTAACAACATAAAATTTTCAGCGGTTGTTAAAAAACGGAAATAATCTCCTGCACTCGACAATCATCATGTGATCATTCAGGAATGCATTACTAACATGTGGTGCATCTATATATTAGATGTATGTGTATAATATATTTCTCAAAAACATCCTTGAAATATGTACATACTACATGTATTGTACGTATGTTTAAAAATACTATAAACACAATCAATTAAATTGCAAAACATATTCACATTTCTGTACAGTATTTAATCAAAAATGAGTACATACATATTTCAATTATGTATGAGTACATAATTTATTTAAAGAAGTCTATACATTCTTATCCATATAGAGTTCTTACACATATTTTTAGCTTTATTGCATATCAATTTGAAAACATAATTATGCATTAGAAAAAGGTAATGTAAAAAAATTCTGGTTGATTTATAAAGATGAAAAACAGTCCTGTTTTTTTATATTAAAAAAATTTGTTAAACAGAACCTGAGATGTACGCATTTAAAAAGAAGCTTTTTCAATATTTGAAGAGGTGCACGTACTGTAGGAGCTGTAAGAGTGATACTACATAAAAAAGTTGTTGTACAACATTGCTTTTTTAAGAGACCTATAATTATATGAAATATGTTTAATTATATATATAATTATTTTTAATTATATAAAATATGTTGATAAAATATTAATAAATTAAAAGTTTACTTTTAGAATTAATACTTTATATATAAGAACAAAAACAATTTTTATAAAACTTTGTTTCATTGTTATACTAAAATGAATTAAAAAGAATAAAAAAGATAAAAAAAAAATTAAAAAATATTTAAAAGACCTATGCATGGTTATCATTTAGTTGCTCTTTATAAAACAGTTTATTAAACAGTTATAAAAATGTGTTAAAAGGATATTACATAAAAACATGAAGTGACATTTCTTACGAAAAAAAATGTATTATATTTTTTATAATTGAAATGAGATTTTATGTTTCGGTATTAGCGAATAATATATTTTGAAAATTCACTTCGCCGTAATTGTGTACTCAATGAATTATTGATTCCTTTAAAGATTTATTGTAAACGAATTGCCTCTAATTAGCTAAAAAACTTGAATGAAATGTAACTAAATGTAATAAATAATTGAAATATTAACTATCAGCATCTGTAAATGCATAGTAATAAATAGCTTTTTTTTTTTTTTTTTTTGAGCGATTAGTTGTTCCGTTTAGACGTATTTTTACTAGCGGAAAGCAATTATATTTTATTTAATTCTAAATTACGTAATAAACTAAATTTTATAAATTAAAAAATTAAAAAAAAAAAAAAGTATATATATAACTAAATAACAAAGAACACAAAAATAAAAAAGAAGAAAAAAATTTTTTTTAAATATTTAAAATAGTTCCAAATAGTTTCGCGATTATTTTTTTAATTATTAATTTACCGGAATTAATTAAAAAAATTTTTCAAATAAACATTATATTTTCTGCCTGAACTTTTATTATATGATTTATTATGATTTTTTTAGTATAAAACAAATCTAAATAAAAATTAAAAAAATATATAATCAAAAAAAATCAAAATCAAAAATTATATAAAAACGAGGAAAAATACAGTTGCCTTTGTCAACTCTTAGATACCCCTACGAACCGTTAGTATGTTCACAGCCTGTCAATATCTATCTATATCTCTGCTTACAATATTATTTTTTTAATATTTTAGTATTTTAAAATAATTTGGGTGAATTTTATAATTTCTAGAACTATGGGTTGTACATATATCCAAACTTTATACATTCTTCAAAAGCAGATTTTAACCTTCCACATAACGATTATCAATCCAAAACTTTTCCAAATATTCTATGGTACCATTTAATACTAAGCGGTAAATGTACATATATTAAATTTAGTTAGTACAAAATAGTAAATATAATTTTAAATATTATATTATTATATTATAATATATTTAAATATTCCATTGACAGAATAATTTCTATAAGTACAATAAAATACATGTAAATACGGCGCTTTATAATATACATCTATACTCTTATCATTCATTCACTAGTGACATATACGATATGTAAATAAATATGATATTATATAATTATGTATATCTATCAATATCATATAAATAAAAATTCTTCAAGCAACCGTTATGTTGTTTATTTATTTACATTTTTTTGTACTACGCATTATATCCTCAACAATTTCAAATTATCGAGTAAAACAAAATGCAAAAAATTCGTTTTAAAGGAATTTGTTAGAAAATTTGAAAAAATCAAGTAACACTTTCGTCAATTATAAAGTAACCCTATATTATTAAAAAAAGTTGTTAACAGAAATAAGAGTATAATGTTGAAGCTTTAATTTTTGTGTATTACTTCAAAAAAATTTTAACAGGTGTTCAAGTTACAGGTGTTTAAAAATAGGAAATTTTCAGTTTTTGACCCCTTACAGCTCCTAAACGGGAGGTGATACAAAAAAAATTTCTGAAATGACTCATACTTTCATATTTGCAAAGATCTAACTTCTGTCAAAATTTCAAGTTTCCAACTTAAACCGTTTAGAAGATAGAAGGGTTAAAGGATTTTGCAAAATTTTAGTTTCGCATAACGGTAAATTAAGACACCGTATGCCACAACTATATATTTATTATATATTTACTTTTAAAGCTAATAAAAGTAATAATCGTTTGGCGTTTTCAAAATGATATACCTTATAAAACTTGTGATATACCTTATACAACTTGTGCTATAACAATTTAAATATAGAGCTTTTCAGAACCTTTGGGGAGTTGTAGCTCCGTAACGGGTGGGGCTACAAAAAAGTTATTAAAAATAAAATTAATATTTTTGTGAGATCTATCAGCAGTTAAAATTTCATAGCTCTATTTCAAAAAAATGTGGGGATCTAAAAGTTAGGTGTTCGAGAGCTACCCTAAGTTGTGGTCGGATCTCAACCAAAAAAATAGGGAACCTACAAATTACTCCCAGAATATTTTGTGTAAATTTCAAGATTCTAGCTTTCTTAGTTTTTGAGTTAGCGTGCTGACGGACGGACGGACGGACATAGCTCAAACATCTTTAATTTTTTTCTGATCCGACCTTTGAAGGTATATCTAGCTCGCTTATTTCGAGGTGTTACAAACGGAGGAGTAATTTTATTATACCCGATCCTATCGTACGGGTATAAAAACAAGTAAATGTAACAGTAAGTCGATACAACCGACTTAAAAATTAATACACATGAATAATACGAATTAAATTAAAATTCCATACACCCTTGCAAAAAATTTCAAATTTCTGTCTTTATTAATTTCGAAGATATGATTGTTAGTCCTTAGAAGGCGTGAGTCAGGTACCCAAATTGCCATTACAGTTCATCAAATCCATCTCAGGGACATAAAGAAAACATGCCAGAACACCATTGTACTAAATTTAAAGGTTCTATTTTTGTTGGTTTTGGAGATATGCTCGTTTGCTCTTGTGCTCGAACGGAAGTTTCTAAAATACGAACTCATGGTTCAAATTCTTTCAAATGTCAGTTTCCAATTTTACAGAAAAGGAAATATAACAGAACACCCTTGTACTAAAAATAAAGGTTCTATCTTTGTTGGTTGTGGAGATATAGTCGTTTGCTCTGGGACTCGTTCGGATGCTTCCAAGATCCGAACCCATGAACCAAATGCTCTCAAATTTCACAAACATAAGTAAAACACGAAAGAACACTATTGTACCAAATTCAAAGATTCTATCTTTGTTGGTTTTGGAGATAATCTCGTTTACTCTGGGCTCGTTCGGAAGCTTCTAAAAGCTGAACCCATGGACCAAATCCTCTCAAATTTTAGAGACATAAATCAAACGGGAGGGAACGTCATTGTAAAAAATTTAAAGGTTGTCTCTTTGTTGATTTTGGAGATAATCTCGTTTGCTCCGGAATCATTCGGTAGCTTCCAGAATCCGAAGCTTCCAGAATCTTAGCCTTCCTTTCCTAATTAGTAACCTACTATATAAATTTTATCAAGATAGCTTCACTAGTTTTTGAGTTATCGTGCGAACGAGCGGACGGACGGGCAGTTTCATTTATACCCATTTCCAATGGATACAAATGAAACTTCAATAATATTTGAAGAGGACCGAGTCGATAGTGATAGTAGTGATAATAATAAATGTGATCCTAGCTCTAAACACCTAAATAACACTATCAATAATGAAATCAATCATGCATCTACATCTAAAACAAATATATAATTATATATGTTCAAGTTAGTTTTTTAAAATTTTAAAATAAAACACGTTTGATTTTAATTTTAACGTCTTTATTTATTTTCTTCAAGAAAAGAACTACTTAAAAATAATATTTTTTCAATACAATCAATTTCTTAATACTAAAAATATTTTACAGTTGAAAAATGCTGATTTTGCATTATCAGCGTTTTTCAATAATTGCTTAATAATTTTTAGTTCATTTCGTACATATTGAGTATTGACCTCATATGATGACGAAATGTACGATCAGCTAATTTATTAATCATGTTTAAAAAAAATGCGCTTACTTTTTTACGATCGATTGTGAAATACGGCACTTAGGTTCAAGTGAGTTTAAAAAAAAATAGAAATGAAAGTGTGCAACAATAAAATATGAAATTATGTTTTTATTTTAGAGGAATGGAGTTTTTTGTCTCTGTTGAGTAATTCCATCCCTTTGTACAATATTGTTTGGTACAATAGTGATGGTCTTATCAGTAGGGGATGGTGTGGATGTAACTCCTCCCTCCTTAGAATCCGACTCCCGGCGGATATCATTTAAATTAAAGGTTACCTTTGGTACAGTGAATTTGAATCGCGATTTCAAACGAATTCCAATGAAAACGAGGAAGAATACAGTTGACTTTGTCAACTCTTAGATACCCGTACGAACCGTTAGTATGTTCACAGCCTGTCACTCTGCTTACAATATTATTTTTTTAATATTTTAGTATTTTAAAATAATTTGGGTGAATTTTATAATTTCTAGAACTATGGGTTGTACATATATTCAAACTATATGTTTATATGTACATTCTTCAAAAGCAGATTCTAACCTTCCACATAACGATTATCAATCCAAAACTTTTTCAAATATTCTATAGTACCATTTAATACTAAGCGGTAAATGTATATTAAATTTACTAAGTACAAAACAGTAAATATAATTTTAAATATTATATTATATTATATTTAAATATTCCATTGACAGAATAATTTCTTATAAGTACAATAAAATACATATGTGTATGTAAATACGGCGCTATATAATATACATCTATACTCTTATCATTCATTCACTAGTGACATATACGATATGTAAATAAACATTATATTATATAAGTATGTATGTATATCAATATCATATAAATAAAAATTCTTCAAGCAACCGTTATGTTGTATATTTATTTACATTTTTTTGTACTACGCATTATATCCTCAACAATTTCAAATTATCGAGTAAAACAAAATGGAAAAAATTCGTTTTAAAGAAATTTGTTAGAAAATTTGAAAAAATCAAGTAACACTTTCGTCAATTATAAAGTAACCCTATATTATTAAAAAAAGTTGTTAACAGAAATAAAAATATAATGTTGGAGCTTTAATTTTTGTGTATTACTTCAAAAAAATTTTAACAGGTGTTCAAGTTACAGGTGTTTAAAAATAGGAAATTTTCAGTTTTTGACCCCTTACAGCTCCTAAACGGGGGGTGATACAAAAAAAATTTCTGAAATGACTCATACTAATTTTCAAAGATCTAACTTCTGTCAAAATTTCAAGTTTCCAACTTTAACCGTTTAGAAGATGGAAGGGTTAAAGGATTTTGCAAAATTTGAGTTTCGCATAACGGTAAATTAAGACACCGTATGCCAAAAATATATATTTATTGTATATACACTTTTAAAGCTAATGAAAGTAGTAATCGTTTGGCGTTTTCAAAATGAAGATATACCTTATACAACTTGTGCTATAACAATTTAAATATAGAGCTTTTTTGAACCTTTGGGGAGCTGTAGCTCCGTAACGGGTGGGGCTACAAAAAAAAGTTATTAAAAATAAAATTAATATTTTTGTGAGATCTATCAGTAGTTAAAATTTCATAGCTCTATTGCAAAAAAAATGTGGAGATCTAAAAGTTAGGTGTTCGAGAGCTACCCTAAGGCTTGCTCCAAACTCAACCAAAAAAAATAGGGAACCTACAAATTACTCCAAAAATATTTTGTGTAAATTTCAAGATTCTAGCTTTCTTAGTTTTTGAGTTAGCGTGCTGACGGACGGACGGACGGACGGACGGACATGGCTCAAAAGTCTTAGAATTTTTTTCTGATCCGATCCATACCTTTGAAGGTATATCTAGCTCGCTTATTTCGAGGTGTTACAAACGGAGGAGTAATTTTATTATACCCGATCCTATCGTACGGGTATAATGAATACTATTATTATTAAAAAGATAAACGAATCTGTAATTACACTGGTATACCATTTCCGTGTATTATCAAATTTAATTTCTTCAATGTGTCTGGTATTATTTATATGACTCGCGTGCAAAGTTTCCAGATCGATTTCATTTACTATTTTCTTTACCTTTATTTCACGTTCGACGTACGGTAAAATTTTGTTTACATAATATTTAAGTTCAGTATCATTTATTTTAAAATTATTTATTGAAATTATACAATTAGAAAATTTTATTAAGTTGTTACCTCTAATTTTAATTTCATTTTGTGAATTACAATTATTGAATAAAAATGTTTCATTTAAGTTTTTGTTATTAATACATTTTTGTTAATTATTTCTATGTCACTAGTATCATTCTTATGATAAGTACAAATCATTTCATCTGTATTTAGTAGGTTTGCTATACACTTGTCATCAAATGACATTAGTTCTGAATCTAAAATTACTTTTTTCTCTAGATATTTAAAAAATTTTTGTTTACAAATAATAGTTTTTTCTATTTCATTACTTAATTCTAATTAAGTTTTTATTTTTATTAGGAATTTTTACAATATCGGTTTTGTAACATAGATCTGTGGTAAAATTAGGCATTGAGACAATAAATACAATTTTGTTTTCATTAAGTGCTACAGTATTTTTTATAAATAGTAATTTTTCTAGTGTAATATTAAAATTATTAATTTCCTCATTTGTCAAAATATTTTTTGATAAAATTTCTAATTTACTAGATAATATTATTTCTTTAATATTGGATATTTGTTTTGTAAGTAATTTTATATTATCTTTTATTTCTAATTCTATTCTAAGTAATTTAATATCCCAATCAATTCGTTCTATATTATTTTATATCTTACTAATTTCGTTTGATATTTTTTTTTGTGAGGAATTGATGTGGTCAGTTATATTATTTATATGATCTGATAAGTTTTTATTAATAAAAATTTGTTTATTCTCGTTTGTTATTAGTGCATTATTATTTTTTTCGATTACTTTAAAATGTTCTTGAAATTCGTCTCTGTCATTATTATCCATTGTACCCGTAAGAAAACGTAGACCATTACCTACAACGTTAATTAAACCCCTTTTTTGTATATGACGTGGGATTATGCTGTCAAAGTCATCTTGTAAATGCTTTAGATCATGCAATATGTTAATAGAAATTTCATTTTTGTTTTGTAAATGTTCCACATTTTGTGTGATTTTATTTATAGCTTCTTCGTACAGGTCCAAGTTGATAATATGCATTATTTTCGTATAATTGTAGATTATATTTATTTTAGAATCTTGTACGAGGATATACCCGTTCCCATTTTGTAGTTCATTAATTTCGATATAAAAACATGCAATTACATTAAGAAGATAAAGTAGAATCATGCTGAAGAAAATAGTTCTTAAAGTAGTAATAAAGTAAATAATTTCAGTTTTAGTATTGTTATCTGTTAGTATAGAAAAAAAAAAATTAAATGTATGTGTCAAAGTGTAATTCCGATTACCAGTAAAAACTGCAAATAAAATAATCAAAAGTGTTATCTTAAAATAGTTGGAGTGTCAGATTGACTTGATTGAATTTTGATTTTTAACTTATTATTATTGTTTATTTTTTTTTGTTAGTTTTCATGCTTAAATTTATTTTTGAATTGGCTGATATATCTAGGTAAGATTTCATTATTAACTTGGAAATGATTCTCACTTTGATTTTTTATTTCAGTTTTTTTATAATATGGTTGAAGTTTGCTGACCCGGTTAAGTTTTAAATAATTTGATGCTTTTTCTTTTTTTCTATTTTCATTAAGTTTCTTTAATTTTTTAGTTTTGGATGTCATCTGTCTTTCATGGATAATAGGATATTGTGCGGACGAGATTGTACCCTTAATGAAATCAATGGGTCTTTGATTGGTTGAGGAATGGATTGTTTCGTCGTAAGTTTTAACAGCTTTGACAACAGGATCTTCATCTGATAGTAAGCCTTCTTCTTTTTCAATTGTCTGTAAAATTCTAAGATGTTCATTTAGTGGAATCTTTCTATATCCGCGTTACTACTATGGTTATTTGGAGTAGTGAAGTGGATATCAATTCCTTCATTGTTCAAGTAATTTTTAAAATTTAAACTATTAAAACCTTTTTCTCTATCTGTGACTATTCTTTTGGGTTTACCAAGAGACGCAAGATATTTCATAAGTCCGTTTTTTAGGTCAGACCAATTCCTTGACTTTATAGGGAAAACTTGCACATGTTTGGTAAATTTATCTATAAAGGTAAGGTATGGGTCTCCTTTGGTTTTGAACCAAATGTCCATGTGAACTATTTCTAAAGGTTTACTGGCAGTTTCTGAAATTTTGAATGGTAATTTTAGAGGTTTACGTTCGTATTTAGCAGAGTTGCAAATATGACAATTATTTATGACTTTTTGAATTTCTTCTTTCAATTTAGGAAAATAGTATCTTTTTTTTTAGTCTAAATAGACAACATTAACCACAGAGGTAGACACCACAGAGGTAGGTTTGTCTTTACATGTTGATCAAGAATGAGTTCCTGCAATTCTTGACGATATAAAATGTCACTGAGTAAGAGTGAGCATTTGTTTAATTTTATTAATTTGGTTTTTGAAAAATATTTTAGGTATGTATTTTGAAAAGCGGTGTAAATATTAATATCTTCAATCATAATCCCTATTATTCCTTTACTTGGAATATGATCTTTAAAAATTTTAATGAAAAATTCTTCATTAGAATTAGGATGTATAAAGATTTTTCTTTTTCTATGATTAATATTCAATAATTTAAAGTGTTCTTGTGGAGCTTTCTTAATAATAATTTGCGTTTTGTAAAGATTGATAGGTGAATCAGATATGGGAATATATTCGGAAATATCTTCGTCAGCTGAATGCATTGTAGCATTAGTTGATCGTATTTCGTCAATTTATATGTCGTTTGAATTATTTTCATTCGAATTTAACCTATTTAAATTAGATTCATTTAAATGAATCTCGACACGAGAGAGAGCATTAGCAATTTTGTTTTCCCGTCCACTCAAATATTCTATTTCAAAATTAAATTCTTCTAACTTGATTTTCCATCTTTGCAATTTGCAATTAGGTTCTTTTAAATTATGAAGCCACTGTAAAGGTTTATGATCTGTTCTAATAGTGAATTTACGACCAAAGATATACGGGCGAAAATATTTAGTAGCCCAAACAATTGCAAGCAATTCTTTTTCTATTGTTGAATATTTACACTCATGTTCATTGAGTGTACGTGAAGCGTAACAAATTGGGTGGTTATTCTGTGAAAGAACAGCACCGATAGCAAAATTGCTGGCATCTGTAGTAAGTAAAAAGTGTTTTGAAAAATCGGGATAAACTAATATTGGATCTGTTGTAATTAAGAATTTTAATTTTTCAAATGCTTCCTTGTATTCAGCATTTGTGATGTTAATATTTTTCCCTTTTTTTAGACAATTTGTTAGTGGTTTTGAAATTTTTGCGAAGTCTTTAATGAATTTTCTGTAATATCCAACTAGTCCTAAGAAACTTTTAATTTGTTTCTGTGTTTTGGGTATTGGAAATTTAGTTATAGCCTCTATTTTATTTGGATTTGGTTTAATACCATTTGTCGTGATAATATGACCAAGAAACTCAGTTTCTTGTTTCATAAATTCACTTTTATCCAATTGTATTTTGAGGTTTGCGCTATTTAATTTACTTAAAATCTTCTTCATATTATCTAGATGTTCTTCTTTGCTTGTACTAAATATAATAATATCATCTAGATATACATAACAACATTTGCCTATGAATTCCTTAAGTACGGAATTCATTAGCCGTTGGAATATTGTAGGTGCATTTTTAAGACCAAATGGCATCCTGACAAACTCGTAGTGACCGTTATAGGTACTAAATGCGGTTTTCTTTATGTCTTCTTCTGCGATTTCGATCTGGTGGAAACCTTTGGCAAAATCGAGCGTTGTGAAGTACATAGACCGACCTAATTTATCTAAAATATCCTCCATATTAGGTATGGGAGGATATATTTTATATGTATATTTATCACTGATAGTAATATTATTTAGTTTCCGGTAATCAATTACGATGCGCCATTTTTGTCTTTGTGACGCATCCAATTTTTTTGGGACAACCCATATGGATGCGGAATAGGGAGATTCACTATGCCTAATGATTCCTTGTTGTAGCATTTCCTCAATTTGGTTATCGACTTCCTGGCGGTGAATTTCAGGATAGCGATATAACTTGGTATAGATAGGGAGTTCACTTGTTGTGTTAATACTATGTTTAATCTCGTGAGTAAATGTAAGGTTGTCACCTTCGTGGTAGAAGGCTTTGTCGAACTTCTTTAAAACATTCAAAAGTTCTTTTTTTGTAATTTTGTCTAAATGCTCACATCGGATTGAATTTTGATTAACAAATATTTCGTTTTGAAATATTTCTAACTCTTTTAATGGAACTGGTATACGATACTCCTTCTCTTCATTTTACTTGAAGTAAAAAGGAATTTCATTACCCGATTTGAATTTAACTATTTTATTTTCATAATTAATATCAGTTATGAGTGGAATCAGAATATTATTACCTAATATGCCGTCGAATTTATCATGAAATTGCAGCTCTAGAAATTCAAGTTTAATATCGAAACCAAATCAAAAAAACAATCGATTTTTATTTTAGTATTGCATTTAATAGTATTAGTAAGTGTCTTTACGTTAATTGGATTAATTTTGGTACTGTAAATAGGATTACAAATTCCTGTATTGATAACACTCATTGTCGCTCCGGTATACATATACAATAAATTTAAGAGGCCTTCCTTTAGATTGGATCTTTATATAAGGAAGTCGTTGTTCTGTGCTTACGAGGCTGTTAATTGAAAATTTTGTACCTCACTTGTGGATACATTATTCATATGAGCTTGTATTGTGGGGTCCACGTCCATACGGTTATGTTGTGTGGACTGTGAACTTTGAGAGTTTTGTCGATTTACAAAATTGTTATTGTTATTTTGATTAAAGTTTCTGTTCTGATATGAATTATTACTATTGTTAAAATTATGTCTGTTGTTAGTATTAGCCGTATTTTGAGATCTGTGATTGTTATTACTGTGGTTATTGTAATTAATGTATCTGTTGTTGTTGTTAGTATTGTTAGGATTTCTGTTATTGTATGTAGTATTACTTCTAGAGTTATTTATTATTGTTATTTTTAAGATGATTACTATGATTGTATGAATAATTATTACTTTTATATTTTTGGTAATTTGGATTTCCATTATTACGAATATTATTTTTATTCGGAGAATAATAAGCATACCCACTTTCATAGAGAATATCGATAGCTTTTTCTAGACTATCGGGGTTTCTATTGTAAAGAATGGAACGCATTGGTTCTGGAATTTTATCCATAAAAACTCTTAAAGCGGTTTGGAAATTATTTTGCGCGGAATATGGCGAATTTTGTTCGTTTTTTATTTTATTATTTAATCTCCGTAAACAAATTTTTATTTGATTAAATAGATCTACACTATTTGTAGAGAAACTGACATCTCGTAAATTATCATATAATTCTTGAGTGGATTTTTTTTCTCCGAAATTGTTTAAAAGTACAGTCCTAATTTCAGACCATTGTGTTACATGATTATTTATTTCAATTATTTCCCTAGCCTTATTAATTAACTTACTTTTTACTCTATCTAATAATATTACTTGACTTGCATTATCATATCTTAAAATTAAAGGTATTATATTTTCTACTAAATCTAAAAATGTGTTAAGATTCTCACCTTTTCCATCGAAGGTTGGTAAATTATCGATGTACTTTATTGGATCAATTGATAACGTTAGTGGTTGCTGTGGTTGTTGTGGTTGTTGTGGTTGTTGAGGTTGTTGAGGTTGTGGTGGTTGTTGATTTACCATTTTGCTTGTTGTATCCTCTTCCGAACTTTCACTAGACTCTTGAGGTTTTTTATAGTTGATTGGATTAAATCTTTTTCCACGAAATTGATTTCTTTTAAACATTCACTTTTTTATTTTTTATTTTTTTTTTTGTTTTCTGATTATAGCTTATAAATTATAACAGCTATTTGATTTATTTGCTTATTTTTTTATTTTTATAATTTTAAAAGTATCAAATCCCTTTTTTTTTGTTATAATAATTTAATATTAAATATTAAAAGTTAAGTATTAATTAAAATAATATTAAAAATGTTATTATTATACTTTTATTATAATAGTTTTTGAGAGAAAAACAAATGTTTCTCTTAATTAGATTCACCTTTTTAAAATGAATTCACAACTTAAATTTTAGAGTTAATGTCTGAGTCTTTTCTCTTTAATAAAGAGTATGGTTTTATTTTAATAAAAATTATTTTATATTTTTTTTTTCACTAAACTTTTTATCATTATGGGTCTATGGGTCCCTTTTACTTTTGGGATCCTACCGACTGCGCCAATTATATATGTTCAAGTTAGTTTTTTAAAATTTAAAATAAAACACGTTGATTTTAATTTTAACGTCTTTATTTATTTGCTTCAAGAAAAGAACTACTTAAAAATAATATTTTTTCAATACAATCAATTTCTTAATACTAAAAATGTTTTATAGTTGAAAAATGCTGATTTTGCATTATCAGCGTTTTTCGATAATTGCTTAATAATTTTTAGTTCATTTCGTACATATTGAGTATTGACCTCATATGATGACGAAATGTACGATCAGCTAATTTATTAATCATGTTTAAAAAAAATGCGTTTACTTATTTACGATCGATTGTGAAATACGGCACTTAGGTTCAAGTGAGTTTAAAAAAAAAATAGAAATGAAAGTGTGCAACAATAAAATATGAAATTATGTTTTTATTTTAGAGGAATGGAGTTTTTTGTCCCTGTTGAGTAATTCCATCCCTTTGTACAATATTGTTTGGTACAATAGTGATGGTCTTATCAGTAGGGGATGGTGTGGATTTAACTATATATAATGAACTATTACAATTTGACCCTTCAGAATCCCATGAAAATACAATGTTGAATTATATAAAAATAGGTACTTGGGGTACCTGTCGCGGAAATGCATAAATCACAAATATACATATCTTCATGTATTGATAAAATTTTGAAACAAAATGAAAGTATAATTAAGGAAAACCAGACGTTGGAAAGCACTTTAATATTGGAAAGGAAAAGAAGTGACAACTTAGAACATCGTTTAAATAAACTTGACCTTACTTACCCTACACTATAAATATTTTAATTTTTGTTATAATTTTACGTAATTCTTTTCGATTTTTTCTTTGGCTTAAATATACTAATTACAAAAAAACTTGAAGAATCACAATTAACACTATAAAAATGATAATTCTAATTATAGCTCAACACCTTTTAATATATTTTTACTTAACAAAAACATATACTATATATATCTTCGTTTCGGATATAATTTTATATTATTTTTTGCTTTCTTTTTGTTTTACTAATTTTTAGCACATTTCCAAAAAAAATTTTGAAAAAATGTGCTTATTAGTTTCATTCTGTCCGTCCGTCCGTCCGTCTGTTTACAAAACTTCTACACCGTTAAAGATAGAGAAAAAAAATTTTAACCATAGGTAGGTCTCATAAAAAAAATAATTTTGTGGAACAACTTTTTCATGTAGCCCCCCCCCCCCATTTCGGAGCTACAGCCCCTCAAACTTTGAAAAAGCCCTATTTTTAAATGCATATATCTTATGTTCTGCTTAAGATTTTTTCAATCTGAAAACGTCATTCGACAGGTATTTCTTTTATCTTTGTAAATTAATATATTGTAAATTAATAATAATATTATACAATTTTTTAAAATTTAGTATTTAAATTTACCGTTATGTGAAAACCAAATTTTGCATGATTTTTCTACTTTCATAACTCCGGCACGCTTCTAGATAGAAGCTTGAAATTTTGAGGCAAGAAATTTTGATAGAAGCTTGAAACTTTTAGAATTAGTATAAGCTTGCTCAGAAAATTTTTTCGGACCACCCCCTGTTTATGAGCTATTAGGGCTTAAAAATTGAAAATTTGCTATTTTTAAACACCTGTAACTTAGGAACCTGTACACATTTTACTTCTGCAAGATATAAAAATTAAAGCTACAATAATATATTTTTACGTGTGTTAAAGGTTTATTTTAATTGTAAAGGGTTCCAAAGTAGCAGCTCTTCAAAATTGCGAAAAAGCCCCATTTTCAGATGTATATATCTCGGGCTCTGCGTAATAATTTTGCAATCTAAAACCACGAGAAGACCGGAAATTTTATTATCTATATAAAACAATATCAAAATTATGTAATATTTTGTAATTTACTATTTAAATTTACCGTTATGTGAAAACCACATTTTGCATGAAATTTCTTTTTTCAGAACTCCGGCACCCCTTTAGATAGGAACCTGAAATTTTGAGACAAGAAAGAACTTTTAGAATTAATATAAGTTTCCTCAGAAAATTTTTTGGTAACACCCCCTCTTAAGAGTTATTACGCCTCAAAAATTGAAAATTTGCTATTTTTAGACACCTGTAACTTAGGCACCTGTACAAATTTTTCTTTGGCAAGACATGAAAATTAAAGGTTTAATAATATATTTTTACGTGTGTTAACGGCTTTTCTTAGTTATATAGGATTCCGGACTTATAGCCCCTCAAAATTTCAAAAATGTCCTATTTTCACATTTTTCTTATTACATGAAATTTTCAAATTTTTGTGTAAGTCACAATTCTAAACAGTTTGTATTGAGTTTTGGAAATGTGCGCTTTTAAAAACCGTTGGTTTACATTCTATCTTGTTATTATACTTTTCATTTTAATTATAATTTTAAAACAACTTTAATGTCAAAGAACACAATAGAAATAACAATTCTAAATAATATTTAACATATTTTCAATTATTCTCCAAAACAAATTCAATTAATCTCTTTATTCACCACAATCTAGATCAATATTCTCTAAAAGCTAAAATCTATAATCAACGTTTTAAACCGTATGTTTTCAATTATTATCAACTCTACACTGACTTTCAATCAATCTTTTTACTTCGAATAATTAGAATTATAATCAATATGTATAACGATTATTTTTATTAGTATATTGGCTCTAATATTTTTCAATGACTGAAGAAGTAAATATTGAAGATTGTATGAAAGTAAATTATTACATAGAGTTGAATAATGTTCGAACTAGATGCGATTTCTCAAATAACTGCAACTTGAAGTAAAACAGTTAATTACGCAAGCAAAAATTGATTTTTATTCGAATGAA
Source organism: Poecilobothrus nobilitatus (assembly GCA_947095535.1). Classification (NCBI taxonomy): domain Eukaryota; kingdom Metazoa; phylum Arthropoda; class Insecta; order Diptera; family Dolichopodidae; genus Poecilobothrus; species Poecilobothrus nobilitatus. The sequence goes on from OX352772.1 coordinate 101,087,856, forward strand.
ATATCACGGAATCCAAATAATGGTAAACACTTATGGAATGTGTACAAAAAAATTATGTTAGATACAGATAGTCTAAATTCTAATATACAAATCAAAGTTCTTGAAAATCTTTATAAAAGAATTGACAATGATCAAGACATAGCAGACACAATAAATAATTATTTTATTAACATAACAGATGAACTAAAAATAGATAAAACTCAAATTAATTTAGAGTACTTTAACCAAATTCCATATGGCATACAATCACCTTTTGATCTATATGACACTAATTATCAGGAAATTAAGGACGTTATATCGCAACTAAAACCCAATGCTGCGACTGGTGTAGACCATATTTCTACCGAATTTATTAAAAAATATTCTTATAAATTAATCCCAATTAGAATTAAATTTGTTAATTCTGCTTTCAGAACTTCAATTTTTCCACAATTTTTAAAAACTGCGATATTTAAAAAACGAAGAACAGACATTTGTTCAAATTATCGTTCAATCTCAGTTTTACCTGCTTTCGCCAAGATATTTGAAACCCTTATTAGGAAACGACTCGAAGTATTTTTATATATTAACCTAATTGAATAGACATTCAAAAAGCATTTGACTGTGTCAACCATGCTATTCTACTAAGGGTTCCCTCCAGCTTTATGCAGATGATGCTGTTTTAAAATACGCAGAGCAAAATGAAAATGAACTAATAAATTCAATAATGCAAGACCTAGAAAGAATCAATGAGTTCTTAAAGAACAATCGTCTGTTACTCAATATTAATAAAACTAAAATAATATTTTTTGATAATAAATTTTTTTGTAATTCTTCAATTTCTTACAACTATCATATTACTGAATCTGTTAAATCATTCAATTACCTAGGGTTGGTCATAGATAGCAAATTAAAATAGTTCGAGCATATTCATAACTTAATAAAGAAAACTAATACATATATTTTTATTCTAAAACGACTTCGCAACTGCTTATCAAAGTCAGCTTTATTTTCTGTCTATTCGTCATATATTTCATCTAATGTAATATATTCAAATGCTATTTGGAACAACGCCCCAAGTTTTATGCTTAATAAATTAGATATCCTAGTCAAAAAATCGATTAAAATTATTCATAAGTAGCTGAAATATTTCCCACTAATAAATTATATTCAGAAAAATATCTTAGCTTCTCTATTATTTGTGAGTATGAAATGTATATTTTATCATATAAAATTATTAAAAACCTAATTAAGCATAGTTTCGTTCTGCAAAGAATGATGGTTCTTCACACACACAATACTAGAAATAAAGGACATTTCTATCTGTCTTTATTTAAAACTGATAGACAGAAAAATAATTGTTTATACAACTGCCAAAAATTCAACGAATTGCCCCAGTAATTTGGTTGAGAATACTTCAATATTTAAAAAATTAATTAAAAAATATATTTTTTCTAGAAATGAACTGGTAATCTGAAAACAAAAAAGTAGAAATGAAAATTAATGAAAATGGAACATTAAAATTATATTAACCAAGTTTATCAATCAATTAAAATTGAAAATTAGCAGTAAATTTTAAAAATTTTACGATTCTATGTCATTAATATAAGTATGTATTGTATAATAACATATAATAGTATTTATATATATAATATGATCTATATATATTATAATGTAACATTGTTACTACAGGTATAAATCACTTTTTTATACCCTAACTAAAGTATAGTGTATATTAACTTTGGTATGGAGTTTGTAACTACCAAAAGAAAGCGAGTTAGATATGGACATGTAATTTTAATTTTATTTGCTCATATAAGCCACAAAAAAAAAAAAAGGTTTTATTTTGTTTAACAATAGTTTTTTTATTTATTTTAATTTACAAATTTTTTTTATTAATACAAATAATTTTACAAATAACATTTTATATAAAAAATTCTAAATCTTTCTTTTCAGAAGTGAATTAAGAAGTAAAATTTATTTTAATATTAATTATTCATTCTACCAGCACAAATACGTCGCGTAGATAATTTTTTTATTACGAAATGCATCGTAAGCATTTAATATGATTTTAGTGTGAATGTCCGAAATTTGTTACAAAATTATAAAAAAATTATTAATTTAAAATTATTGAAATTTGATATTACGAAATCAAAAAAAATTTAATTTAATGAAAGGTTAACGGTTGTTAACTCTTCCCCCCTTAAGACCAAATGTTCCTATTTGGCTTTCGATAATGGAGCATCTCTTTACTATGGTTGGTTTTGTATGTTCTGCTGTTATTTTAATCGGCTTGATGTCAAGTTGTTGTCATGTTGTCATGCTCCTCGTTGTTGTTGTTCATTATAAATTTAACCCCTTTCTTTTGTATCATAATTTATTTCGATTTCGATTGTTCTTTCGTCCTTAATTAATTGAATTTCCCTTGTGTTGTTGATGTATATTTCGTTTAAAAATTCCAATGATAAATGTTGATGTAATTCTCCTTCCATTATTTTCGGTTGCAGAATTGGTGGTAAGATCTTAGTTGTTGAGGTCTCTATTGATGTAAAAGTTTGATTGTTTATCTCTATTGTTGCATTATGGAACCTTATTACGTAAGTCTCGTTAAGTGTTCTATTTTCCTGGTTGAATCGAATTTTTCCGTTGAAGTCGTTTATTAGGAGCATATCACTGGCTATTTCATCTATGTACGGGTTATGATGACTGTTGATTAAATTGCATTTCGCATTTTTTCCTTCTATGAGTCTCTTTGTGCAAGTAGAATTTACAATTTCAATGTTTTGTTTGTTAGATATAAATATTTTATTTATTTTATTACAATTTCCTTTTATTCCATACATTTCATTTTCATTTATTAATACATTTTCAAAATCTAATTTTAACATTTTATTATTTTTTTTACAGGTTTTAGCAAAAGGTTTTTATAAATATTTTTAGCTGTTAGGGGTATCTCTACAAGATAGAATAAACAAGTTTCATTTTTTATAATTTTAATATTAGCGAGATCTAATGTTTCTTCCGAACTACTGTAAGGAAAATTTTCATTATCTAGAACTTTAGTTAATGTTTCTATTTCGGATTTAGACAATAATATGGGGTTTATAATAGCAGTTTTTGCCCAGTGTATGGCATACTTTATATTTACTATTTCTTCTTTAATTATTTTTAATTTACTTTGTATTCTAATAGCGTTTTGATTAGTTAATTTTTTTTCTATTTGGATATTACTAAAATTTGATCTGCAATTTGGGTAATGTTATTAATTCTATTATTATGGAGTTTATTGATTATTGTCTGCCTATTATTGTTTTCTAGTAAATTATTTATGTTTTTTTATCATAATAAAGTCGTCATGGTCCGGTGTTCCTGCAATCCATTTCCATGCCCTTCCTAGAAAGTTGAGTGATTTTTTTACTCTCCGAGGTCTGAACTCATCTAGATATTGTTGGATTTGTAGTGTCTCGTACTGGAAATATTGATGTAATGGATGAGCTTTGATATTTTCATCTGACATCACTGACTTCATATAATGTAAAGAATTTTGAATTACACTGAGATCGGTTATGTGTATGAGTCTGTAATGTCCTCTTCAAAACATTCATGAAATCTTTTTGTCTCATGTCGCACCATCTCCTATTGTTTCGCTGTTTTCATGGGGTACTTCTACAATTGGAGTTTCATCTTTGTCCACCATTTGGGGTATCTCCGAGGTTGAAATAAAGCGTGATGATTTGCTATGTGCCATTAATCTATTTGGATTTGCCATTGAGAAAAAATTTTCTTATTTATTTTTTATTTATTTATGAGTGAAACTATATCACAGACCTTATTTCCTGGGTAAAAAATGGGAGCAATAGATTTGTAGTTTTATTTATTTTAGTCAATTCGTAATTTATTTTTTAATAAATTTAAGAAGGAAAAAAAATTTCTTTTAAATTTGAATTTTAGATTTAAATTTAAATTTGAAAAACGTTCTAAAAAAAAAATTTTTTTATACAAAAAAAGTTCTTATTTTTATTAATTTTTGTCTTGCTTGTTCTATCTTATTGTATCTTGCCTTAATTTTTCAAAATAAAAAAATTCTGTAATTATTTTCAAAAATTTGTCAAAATTTTAATTGTACTTATTTTATTAATTATATTTTGATTTTCGTTATTTAAATTTATTAAACTATAATTCTTACTTTATTTTTCTCTTCCTTTTGCTTTTTGAATTATATAAAAACAATCTTTTAATGTCTTTTTTTGCTAAAAAAGAATTTTATATATTTTTTTCTTTTAAATATTTTGTTACCCCTTTTTTTAAAAATACTTTTTTTGATAATTTGGCTAAAATATAAAAATTTCTTTTCAAAAAATTTCTTATTTATTTATTAATTTTATTTTCTTTTTAATTTATTTATTGATTTTGGAAATATTTTGAATTGTAATCGATTTATAAAAAAAAAAATTTGATTTTTGTTTAATTTACTTTTTTTTTTAATAATTGTATTTGTTTAATTTACTTAATTTAAAATTTACAGTTAAAATAAAATTTAAGATCCAAAATTTTAATTTTTAAATTCTTTTAATTTATATTTTTTTTTATTTTTCTTTTTAAATAAGCAAAATATTTTATAATATTCTGTATAAAAAAACTTTTCTAATAAAATTTACTTAATATTAAATATTAATTCTATTTATTTTAATTCTTATAGTAAAAAAATTTTTAATTTAATTTTTATTTTATGTATGGAATAAAAAATTGGTAGTTTTTTTTTTGGTTATTTTAATTTTGTCAAAAAAAAAATTTTACCTTTCAAAAAATGAATTTGTATAATCTTTTCCTTTATCTTATAAAAAAATATTTTTTTTTTCTTTTTTTTATATGATATCGTGCTTGAGGCAGCCTTACCTCAAGTGTCGACGAGAAGGCTTGATCACGATATTGTATTTTATTAAAATTTTTTTGTAATAATATGTTTTTATTTATTTGTAAATTTTTTTATTGTTTATTAATAAAATTTTTTTAATGACTATTTTAGATAAAGGAAAAGCAATTTTAATGATTTAATACTTTCAAAAATTTGTTAAAATAGATATCACGTTAAAGTTAAAATTTATCGTTTTTTTTTTATATCAAAAAACCACTAATTTTGTACACAAAAATTTAAATAAAAATTTATTTTATTTTTTCAATTTTTTTTTTCTTATTTTCACTGATTTTCATGAGCATAATTGATTTTATTAAGTCCATTAGATGGCCCGTCCGCTTTGATTCTTTCCAGCGGAGTTGGCGGCTGTCAACAAAGCTTCTGGGATATTAATTTTCCCGCGATGGTGACTCCTGTTTGAAAAGTTTCTTGATTTTTCTACTAAGGGGCCTCGTTTCCACCCCCTTAAGCTAGATTTCTTCTTAGCACGTGATACAAGTAGTGTTTTTATTTATAACTTTAATCGATTTATCTAATTTTAATCACTAAATGATTTTTTTTATTTTTATTTTATTTTCTTGGTACCAAGTTTTTTCGCTTTTGATTAAAAATTTTTTTATATTTGTTTTAAAAAATTTTTTATTTCTTAATTTTTTCTATTTTAATTAACTATTTTTTAGGCCTGTTTTTTCTTTTATTTTTAATTTTTTTTATGTTATTTTATTTTTGTTTCTTTATTTTTTGATTTTAAATTGTTTTTATACTAGTACTAGTTTTTTTGATTTTTTTTTTTTTTTTATTAAAAAAATATTTTTTTATATGGTTTTGGTGATTTTGCGTTAGATTTTTAATTTAGTTAAACTTCACTAATTTAATTACCACTAAACGGGTCCCTGCTCGGGCGCCAGTTAATTTTATTTGCTCATATAAGCCACAAAAAAAAATAAAAAGATTTTATTTTGTTTAACAATAGTTTTTTTATTTATTTTAATTTACAGATTTTTTTTACCAATACAAATAATTTTACAAATAACATTTTATATAAAAAATTCTAAACCTTTTTTTTCAGAAGTTAATTAAGTAGTAAAATTTATTTTAATATTAATTATTCATTCTACCTGCACAAATATGCCGCGTAGATAAGTTTTTTATTACGAAATGCATCGTAAGCATTTAATATGATTTTAGTGTGAATGTCCGAAATTTGTTACAAAATTATAAAAAAATTATTAATTTAAAATTATTGAAATTTGATATTACGAAATCAAAAAAAGTTTAATTTAATGAAAGGTTAACGGTTGTTAACTTATATATTCTGAATCAGGATCACCTCCTGAGTTGATTTAACGATGTCCGTCCGTCCGTCCGTTCACACGATAACTCAAAAACTAGTAAAGGTATCTTGATGAAATTTATATAGTAGGTTACTAATTACGAAAGGAAGGATAAGTTCGAATCTGGATAAAATCGGTCCATGGATTCGGTTTCTGGAAGCTACCGAATGATGCCGAAGCAAACGATTATCTCCAAAACCAATAAAGATAGAAACTATAAATTTTTTACAATGATGTGCCTTCCCCTTTGACTTATGTTTCTGAAATTTAAGAGGATTTGGTCCATGGGCTTGGATTTGGGAAGCTTCCGAACGTCATAATTAAGGTCCGTTCCGTAATTTCATAATTAAATTATTGTTAAACTTAAATTATCTAATTATTATATATTATACCATTTTTAATTCAGCCGAAAACATTTTTACTTTAGGTGCATATTTTCTATTTTGAGTGAAAGTATTTTTATTTTGAATGAAGAATCTTTACTTCTGTAATTTATGTTATATAAATATTTAATATACAATATGCATAATTAAATTATGTAATTCATATAATTATATGTATTTGAACCAGATAGATTTTATGCATCAGATATTTATGTATAAGCATACATATATACATATATATATTTGTATATTATATGTAATTTTTTACTTTAATTTTTATTACAAATGTCTTCACTTAAAATAAAAGATATTCATTTAGGGTAAAAGTTTCTTCACTTAAAGTGGTGGTCTTCTTTTGGGGTGGTGAGTCTTTAGTTGAATTAGGGAGGTTAATTTTATAATTATAAAATCAACTTGCCTAAACAATTATTTGTTTTATTTTTATAATCTTGCAAAATTATTATAGCAAATTTATTCAAATACTTAGTTTGTAAAAATGAACTGGGTTTATATCATTAATGGATTAATAAGGAAAAAAAAAACTATAAAACTATTAATTAAATTATACTAACGCAAAAATAAAAGTTACTATTATACCCTACACCTAAAGCATAGGGTATATTAACTTTGGTATGGAGTTTGTAACCACCAAAAGGAAGCGAGTTAGATATCGACATGTATATATATTCTGAATCAGGATCACCTCCTCAGTCGATTTAACGATGTCCGTCCGTCCGTCCGTTCGCAAGATAACCCAAAAAATAGTAATGCTATCTTGATGAAATTTATATAGTAGGTTACTAATTACGAAAGGAACACTAACTTCGAATCTGGACAAAATCAGTTCATGGGTTTGGATTCTGGAAGCTACCGAATGATTCCGGAGCAAAAGAGATTATCTCCAAAACCTACAAAGATAGAACTTTTAAATTTTTTACAATGTTGTTCCTTCCTGTTTGATTTATGTCTCTGAAATTTGAGAGGATTTGGTCCATGGGCTCGGATTTTAGAAGCTTCCGAACGAGCTCCAGAGCAAACGAGGTTATCTCCAAAACCAACAAAGATAGAATCTTTGAATTTGGTACAGTGGTGTTCTTTCGTGTTTTATTTATGTTTCTGAAATTTGGGAGGATTTGGTTCATGGGTTCGGGTCTTGGAAGCTTCGGAACGAGCTCCAGAGAAAACGATTATATCTCCATAACCAACAAAGATAGGACCTTTATTTTTAATACAAGGGTATTCTGTGATTTTTGCTTTTCTGTAAAATTGGAAACTGACATTTTAAAGAATTTGAACCATGAGTTCGTATTTTGGAAACTTCTGGACGACCACAATAGCAAACCAGCATATCTCCAAAACCAACAAAAGTAGAACCTTTAAATTTAGTACAATGGTGTTCTGGTATGTTTTCTTTATGTCCCTGAGATGAATTTTATGAATTGGAGTGGCAATTCGTGTACCTGACACACGCCTCCCAAGGACTAACAAGCATATCTTCGAAATTAATAAAGATAGAAACTTTAAATTTTATATTGTATTTTATTATTTTATCCCAAGAGGATGCCTCTTTTACAGTCCTGAAATTCGAGTTGAATAAGACAGAAAAGAGAAGAAGTTCAAGCAGCTGCCAAAAAACTTATGGATTTTTAATTTAATTCGAATTATTCAGGTGTAGGGTATTAATAAGTCGGTTTCATCGACTTGCTGTTACATTTACTTGTTTTTATTTCATAAAGCAAAGAAAATACTCCGGGCAACGCCGGGTATTTCTGCTAGTCTAATATATAAGGAAGAAATTCTGTTTGTTTGTCTTTTTGAACCGGATTCACGTAAAAACTACTAGTCCGATTGCAAGCAAATTTGACAGGAACATTTCTACGAGTCTGGAGGGGCTTATAAGGTATATCGTGTTTTTGTTCATTAACCCATTGCAACCCGAGAGCCTTTTAAAGCATTTTGGTTTTTTCGTTGTCCTGCTTAAACGGTTTGACGGATTGAGTTGAATATTTGTACCAATGTTCTTCATAGATTTAGGCTAGTAACGAAGAAATTTGGTTGCAAAATATTAACCGCGTTTGGCCAGACGGGCTTCCAAAAAATTGTTTGTTTCCGAATTATGTCCACTTTTGTATAGTGATTTAATGGCTTGAAATAAAGCCTGAGCTGTTCTGCTTAAACGGTTGAATTAATTGATTCGAAAACTTGTAAAATAGTTGCTCTTTAGCAGAAAAGTTGCTTAGGTTAATTTGGTTACGATCCATTAACTCGTTTCAGCACCAGAGCTCAATGAAGTTTTTTAATTTCTTTGTTATCGCACTTAAACGTTTTGACCAATTCAATTGAATATTTATAAACGTATAGCTCTTTACCACAGAAGCTCACAAACTTGATTTGGTAAAGATCCTAAAACCCGTTCCGGCACCAGGGCTCAATGAAATTTTTTTAATTTCTTTGTCATCGCGCATAAACGGTTTGACCAATTGAGTTGAATAGTTACAAAAGTGTAGCTCTTTACCACAGAAGCTCACTAAGTTGATTTGGTTATGATCTATTAACCTATTGCGGCACCAGGGCTCAATGGAATTTTTTCAATTTCTTTGTTGTCGTGCTTAAACAGTTTGACTAATTGAGTTGAAAATTTACTAAAGTTTAGCTCTTTACCACAGAAGCTCACTAAGTTAATGTATCAGTTATTTGGTTACGATATATTAACCCATTTCAGCAACAGACCTCAGGCCATAAATTTCTTAATTCTTTTTTTATTGTGCTTAAACGATTAGACCAACTGGAAATTTGTTCAAGTATTACACTATAGCACAGAAACCCTTTTAATTAATTCTGCCATGATACCTTCACATACACACATTTTTAAAATTATTAAATATCAATTTGAAAAAACTTCTGCTTATTTATATAGATAAAAAAACTATCCTGTCTTTTTTATATTAAAAATATGGTAAACAGAACCTAAGATGTATACATTTAAAAAGATGCTTTTTAAAAATTTGAAGAGTTGTAAAGGTGAGGTTGCATAAAAAAGTTGTTTTAAAACATTGCCCTGACCAATGCATGGTTAATATTTCATTTCTCTTTATTAAACAGTGTATAAGCTTTGTAAAAAGACGAACGGGCAGAGTGAAACTACTAGCAAATTTTTTAGAATGTCCTTAAAAGAGTAATTATAAAGATACATTACTTACAAAAGAAAATGTATTTAATTATGGTCCGTTATAATTTGCAATGCGATTTTATGTTTCGATATTAGCGAATTATATATTGTGAAAACTCACTTCACCCGAATAGTATATTCAACCGATTACTGATTCCTTTAAAGATTATTTGTAAATGAATTGTCTCTAATTCTTCGCTCTGTTTATTCATTTTGCTAAACAAAAATTGAATGTTAATTACATTACATTAATGATATTAATTAAATATAATAAAAATTAAAAAATATTAACTTGTAGTTTGTAATCTGTAATAAGTTATTAATATTAATTGTAATCTGTAAATTAAATAGTAATAAGTAATAAGTAAACTATATTAATTAAATTATATTAACGTAAAAACAAGAGTTAATTATTTTTATTTCATAAAGTCAAACAAATTTTTTGAGTTCAACCAAGGTTCTAATAGCGGTAGTAACAGGTTTACTGAATATCTGGAAGCTAAATGTACATTCATTCTTTTAAATGTATTCGGAAAAATATATGTTTTAGAAAGCCTAGGACACATTTTTATTTTATTAATACAATCGAAAAGGTATAAAGATCGAATTATGTGTTTTTGAAATGAAAATTCACAACAAGCCAGCCTTGTTAATTATTAATTAAATAAAACCAGGCTTTGTAGATAAAAGAAGGTTCCCACACACGTCTTAAGTATAATTCCCCTTTACGAAATTTATTTCCCCACCTGAAAGGATGTGAAGTTTACTTGTCACATTTATGTGGCAGGGAAATAAAATAAAAACATTTTCTATTATTAGTACCTCTTAATTGAAACACACATGAACCCACTTCTTTTGAAACCATAATCTAAGAAAACTGTAATGTCATCTAAAGCGGTATTATAATTCAAATCTTTTCGAAAAGCAGTTTCATTGAATATCAGAGCGGCTTCTTTGCAAATTTGTTCCATTTTATTGCAAATATTGTGTAATTTTTCGATATTTTGGTCATGAAAACCTACATCTAAATATTTTTTGGAGAACTATCCATTTAAAGAAGAATAATGAGGCAAATTTAGTTTTAATGAATTTCGCAGAAATTTATGCCCTAGGGGAATTGAAATGAATTGAACACAAGTTCTTTATCTTCATTGTTCAATAATATTAAATTTTCATTCCTTAAAGTGATGCTTTCCTCTCTTACGGCGGGAACTACCTCAGTTACCTTGTATAATTTTTCCTTGCCATCATTGAAGCAATCCCTAAAGACATCCAATCTCATTAAAATTTCATTAATTTCGGTCTCCAAATGATTACTCTTTGATGATACACGTGGCGGACCTTATGATTTCCAATTGTGGTAGGTTCTCTAGGATGTAGCAAATTTGTAGATCTACTTGCTGCCTTTGTTTTTTTGTAATTTTCACCAAAAAACGAATTATTCTCTGTTTACTCTTAAACAACATGTATTGAAATAACTTACTGATGGATCAAAAATATCGCAAGGAACTGGATATGTATTAACAGTACCAGGAACCAAATATTCAAAATCGTTGGGGAAAGTCCCAAGCATATTTCAAACTGAAGTGTATGCAATCGAAAGATGTGTACAACCTCGATAGAAGATACAGAAATAGAAAAATAGCAAACAGTCAAGCTGTCATAAAAGCACTAACTCACAGGCAATTAAATTTTTTTTTTTTTCACGAGGGTTGGTGGAAAACTTGAAAGTCACCAAGAGGTATTGCACGTGCTTCCCCAGGGTAGTGTTGGACTTTAACCAATTAAAACCACCCCAACCATAACCAGTTAAAACCAAACTTTAGGATGGAACCTTTAATACGAATGTACAGTTTGGTTTTGGGGATAGGGATGTGGTAAGGATAATTGGGAAAATTGTAATTTGGAAATTTGGATTATGGGGGCTATGTAGGAAAATTTGGAGGGACATTTTGAAGAAAGATGTTAATGTTCTTCTTAAACTTAATTAAATCGTACACATAAGAATTACCAACTTTAGGGAACACATGCGATGGTATATGGTTCGACAAACGGGGCGTGCGCATAACAATCGAATTTCCATAGGCTGTATTTCGCCATCTTGATGACTCAACATGGTAGGGATGAACTTCTGTTCCCCTTCTTCTTTCTCGTTGGAAAACTTTGAGTGGAGGCATTAGTTCTTTTAGTTCTTTAGAACAAGTATTAATACCTACGAGATACCTATAAAACAAGGTCAGTAACCCAACTGTGCAACGATAGCTGAGTGAAGTGAGCATTGAAGTTACACTGGGGTCGTTGATCAAACAAATAGCCCTGTTTTGCACATTATCTAAATAACCCAGTGCTGTTTGAGGCCCTGCAGCCCAAATGTGTGCATTGTACTCCACTTTCGGCCAAATGTACGTTTTATAGATATTGAGAAGATCAGATGCGGAAAAGTAAGTTTTGCAGCTATACAAAAAACCCAAACATTTAGCTGCATCCTTAGCTATACCAAAAATGTGATTTGACCAAGTCAGTTTTTGGTTTAACCCGATGCCCGGCATGTTTAAGTCCATTGAATGCTGCAAGACCTCTCCCTGAAATGGTAGGGTCCCTGTTCCTACAGTAGTGGCAATTTTCCGCGAGATCAGACAGCATTGTGTTTTTTTGGTGTTGAACTCAACTCTATTGACTTCACCCAATTTTGAATTTTTGCTAAATCGTTATTTAGCTCACTAATAGTGAAATTTTTTGCTGTTGTATTAATCTGGTGATTAATGTTACAGCGGCTATAAAACTCATAGGAAGCTACAAGGGTGCTGTCGTCTGCGAAACTATGGATAGAATTGGAGGTTTATGAAAGTAGGTCATTGATAAATATTAAGAAGAGAGTTGGGGATAAACCTGATCCCTGGGGGACACCAGCATTTATTTTGAATTTGTCAGATGAATACCCATCGACCAGTACACGAATCGTGCGATTCGAAAGGAAATCTCCAATCCGTTTTAGAAAGACCCTACCTAGACCTAATGCTTTGCATTTTGCCAATAGAGCATCGTGCCAAACTCTATCGAAAGCCTTAGAAATACCAAGAGCCACAACATCAGACTTACCAGAATGATGAAGGTTGATGCTTAGCTTCTCATAAAGGTAAGTCATGAGATCACCGGTTGAACGACGGGCTCTGAACCCGTATTGACGATCATAAAGCAAACCTTTGTGGTCCAAGTATTTCAGAAGCTTTTGGTTCACTATTTTCTCCATTACCTTGGAGAGGACCGAAGTTATAGCAATAGGGCGGTAGTTGGAGGGATCGCTTTTATTACCTTTTTTGGGAATTGGGAAAACATGTGCAACCTTTCATTGGGTAGGATGAATACTTGAAGTGAAGGAGAGGTAGAAAAGGTTGCGCAGATGTTTTGAAATAGTGGAGTAGGTATTTTTAAGTACCATGGTGGTTATACCATCTGTCCCGGCTGATTTGCTTGTATCAAGATTTTTTAAGATTTTCATCACCGCCCGCGTCCTAAAGTAAATTTTACCGAAGGAGCAGCCAGCTCCTGGAACAGAAGGTCGCATCTGAGCTGACTGTGACAGTGTCGAATTAAAATCGAACTGCTTGCCAAATAAGTTCGCTTTCTCTTTGGAATATGATACGGTTCTATTATTATCATCAATAAGTGGTGGAAAGGAAAACCCTCTAACGTCTTCCTTTAGACTTTTGGCAAATGACCAAAAAGATTTGCTATTCTTTGGCATGTGGATGATTTTACGTTTGACATGTGGATGATTTTACGCGCTTCCGAGCTATTGTTTTGGTACAGTTTAAAAGCCTCCACTTTTCTAGAAATGGCTTCTTTGCAAATACGATTAAACCAAGATTTGGGACTCGTTTTAACAGATTTCATGAAATGAGGGATGAATAACCTCATTCCAAGTAAAATAGTTGCAAGTAATAGACAAGTTGAGAAAGGTGGAACAGTGTGGAGAATAGTTCAAATTGTTCCCCAATTGAGTTTTGACTCGGGGAGATGTTGCTAGAAAAATGACGCCAGTCCCTGTTATGAATGTTGAAACAATTTCAGTTTCTGGAGATGCATCCAAAATTTGATTGATCTGGTTCGATAGGTTTTCAATTTCCAGAGCAGTTTCTTGTTCATTTGAGTTGGGTGATCTGTATAGAAAACAGAAATGTATGACATGCTCTTCAACGAGAATTTTGACCCAAACGTAATGAAAGGTTGGGCTAGAACATTTATATTTTGGAAGTGTGTTGAAAGCTATGTCATTTCTTATATAGACAGCGATACCTCTTTTGGGTACGAAGTGTGAAATAAGTGAGTAGCCGGTAACATTACAGTTACCATTGTGGTTACTGACTTGTGTTTCACAAAGGGCTAATACTGCTGCTTTAATTAAACTAAGATGGCAATCGACGGCATGAAAATTCATTTCCAACCCGCGTATGTTACAGAAATTAACATTAAAATTGGTAATTTTGATGGAAAAGAAATTAATATAAAAGAAAAGTTAAAATAATAAATAATAATATTAAAATTGAAATCTAGTTTAAAATTAAAATCAATCACAATTAGTTTGGGAGTGTTATTTGGGAGTTAATTCTGGGAAACTATAACCAGAAAAGATACACTAAAATTATAGGATTCAGTAAAATCAAACTGAGAATTTTAACGCGATTCCTGTCGGGACAGTGTGGGCTATAGGAAACGTTACAGAAAATTGGAATAGAAAATGACGATACATGCAGATTCCACGCAAAAGGAAAAGAAACTCCTGGTGCATACCGGAAACTGTGGAAATTTATTCCGAGCAAAATATGTGCACCTAGAAGTATTGCTTTTTTTAAGATGAACTACCAGCAATAAACCCTATACAAATCTTTACTTTCTTGGAAGCAGTAGAGCAAATAGAAGTATTACAGGTGGAAGTAAAATTTACAACATACATTAACAGCGGGAGCATAATAGATCTACAAAAGGTTGAAATGTTAGTTATACCTCTTAAATAACAATTTAATCTAATCTAATATTAAAAGTTAATTTAATTTATATGTACACAAATGTTTTTTTAAAAAATTTCTTATTTCGGGATTTTACGTTTGTAGAATTTTACGCATATAAATCAAATTATAACAGTGTGATCCCATGACAAAAATTAATTTTTTTTTCCAAATTATTAACCCGTTGTGATATTAGAGCTAATTAAGGATTTTTGGTTAGATTTATTGTCCTGGTTAAACGCTTGACCGATTGATTTAAATCCCGCGTGTACCATGTCAAAAGAGTTTCCTCCTTGGTTTGGATTTAATATCTCTTTTCACGGCAAAAAAAATGATGTAAGTGAATTGTAGCCAATTTTACAGTAGTCCTTTCCCAGTTAAAGAGCAAAAAATTATTTTTTCTTGAGTTCCGATACAAGTTGCAATAAAAATGTTTTCGTCTTTTCGTTTCCCTATCTAACGCTTTGTTTATGATTATTTTTTTGAAATAATAAAAATGAGTAGCGTAACTTCGACAATATAATACGTGTTTTTATGAAATCTTTTATGACCAAATCTTGGTTTAATTCCATTTGCAAAGAAGCCATTCTCAGAAAGGAGGCGGCTTTCAAACAGTACCAAAGCAACAGGTCGGGGGGTCTGAGGGCCAGCTATATAGTGGCTCGAAACAGATGCAAGAGAGTTATGAACAAGCAAAAATTTTTATTCAACCAAAAGTTGCTACTGCTACTGCTTCGGCCCTTTCCAAAATAATTCAAAAAGTTATCAACCAGAAGCTTTTGAAATACCTAGATAGCAAAGGTTTCATTCATGATCAACAATACGGGATCAGGGTCCGTCGTTCAACCGGTAATCTCATGACATACTTTTGCGAGAAGCTTAATATCAGTCTTCACCACTCTGGTGAGTCGGATGTTGTGGCTCTAGATATTTCTAAAGCCTCCGACCGAGTTTGGCATGATGCTTTATTGGCTAAATGCAAAGCATTTGATCTAGGGAGGGTTTTCTAAAATGGATTGGAAATTTCCTTTCGAATCGCATGATTCGTGTTCTGGTCGATGGATATTCATCTGAAAAATATAATACAAATGTTGGGATTCCGCAGGGATCAGTTTTATCTCCTACACTCTTCTTAATATTTATTAATGACATCCTTTCAATAACCTTCAATACAATTCACAGTTTCGCAGATGAAAGATCCCTTGTAGCTTCCTATGAATTTCATAACCGCTGTAATGTTATTCATCAGATAAATAACACAACAGCTAAAAATTTCACTATCAGGGAGGTAAATAATGATTTAGCAAAAATCGAAAAATGGGGCGAAGTCAGCAGAGTTGACTTTAACACCAAAAAAACTCAATGCTGTTTGATCTCGCGAAAAATCGCAACCTCGATATCGAATCTGGAATTTCAAGGTGAAGCTCTGCAAAACTCAACTGACTTAAGCATTTTGGGTATCGAGGTGAATCAAAAATTGATTTGGTCAAATCATATTTTTGATATAGCTAAAGATGCAGCTAAGTGCTTGGGTTTTTGTATTGCTGCAAAGCTTACTTCTACCCTTCTGACCTTCTCAATATTTATAAAACGTTCATTAGGTCGAAAATGGAGTAGCGCTGAGATATTTCGATAAAGTGCAAAAAAGAGCCATTTGTCTCATTAATGATCCCAGTGTTATCACATCGCTCACTGCACTTAACCACAGTTTGTGCTCACTGCACTTAACCACAACCGTACGCTCACTGCACTTAACCACAACCGTACAGTTTGATCATTGACCTTATTTTATAGAAGTTCGAACTATAGAACTCGAACTATTTTCGAGGTTCCGTTCCAAATTTTCATACTCATCCTCCTTAGTCCCCAATTTCCTAATCCTTATTTTCCCAGAAATCCTTCCTACATTGTTATCCCTAAAACCTAACTATATATTTTGTATTAAAGGCCCTCTCCTAAAGCCTGGTTTAAAAGGGTGGTGGTCTTTAGTTGGGTAAAGCTCAACTCTACCTTAGAGGACCTTCTTGCAGTTCTCTAGGTGGCTTTTGATGCTTCCTACTTCCCCTCGTTAAAAAAAAATTATTTAAAGGGTTTCATAAACTCGAATTTATATTCAGAGATTACATGAAAATTATTTTCATTGTAAGCCCTATTTTGATAAATGTTGTCTTATTTTAAAGGTGATACTTCGGAAATTATAACCATATTTGTAGATCTGAAAGTTTGGAAATATATTGAGTTTTATGTTTTAGTGGGTCTATCGCCGTTCATTTGAATCGACCAACAAACCTTTTTTAATTTATAAATTGATGAAATGAAATCTTAAATAAATATAATATATTAAATATTATAAATTAACTTCTTAAAATTATTTTACCGATTAAAGAAAATTGCAATTGTTTGAAAATCTTTATATGTATGTAGGTTTTGATAACTACTTTGTACATTTTTTTTAACCATAAATAATAACAAACATTACTATACTACCATAAATTGCTATACTAATATAGTAATACATTTTAAGTCTAGGATTTTGAAAAATTCTAAACCTGATTATTTAACGTCGACAATCCTTCTTCTTATAAAAAAGATACATACCTATACCTATATCCAATAAACAGAATAAAAATTGGTAAATAGTAAAGAGTTCCTTCTCGAGAATTTCTGGAGCAAAATAAAATTGTAAGGAATTAATGTTTTTTTTTTTTTTTTTTTTTAATGCATTTCTTTGCCACATAAATCAGGAAATTACACAGCCTTTCCTGTTCAGGCGTGGCTGTAAATGTCGTAAGGGGGAATAACTCTTACGACGTGTGTGGGATTCCAACCCACACTCCCTCAGTGTTTACAGCGTATTTTATACGCTCTTACCCACTAGGCCACCGAGGCCCCTGTAAGGAATTAAATTCTCGAAAAAGGTAAATATTTTCTCGAAAAAAAATTTTATTTTTAATTCCGCAATTCTACTTTTTTGGAATTTTTTGTGCATTTGGAAACACTTTTTATGATCAGTTCAACAATGGCGGGTAATCAGTTAACATCGTTGTGTAGCAAGTGAAACAAAAATTGTAAATTAAGTGGCAATAATTATATCATATGTGACGGAATTTGCAATAAGATTTACCACAAAAATCGCTCCGGTTTATCAAATCAAAAATTCTCGCAAATTTAGAAATAGAAATTAATTTCATTTTGTGCTAAATGTTTGTCGGTTTCTGATCGTCGTCGGAGCACTAAACTATTCTCTGATAATAACATTAGTACTATTGATAACTTAGAAAATATAATAGATTCTAATCAAATAATTACAACTTCTGTGGAAAACAACAATAATAGTATAAATCTCAAATCATTGAATAAAAAACTGGATCTAATTGTAGAAAAAATTCAACTCCTCAAAATGAAATAAAGTGATTAAAAAAATCAATTTTTAACTATAAAATTATTACTGCAAATTTAATTGCTGAAAAGGTTAAACTTAATAATGATATTTCGAAGTCGAAACTAAACTATCAAGAAACAAAAATACATAAAGCCAACCAAAAGCAATTAAGCCATTCTGTACAAGTGTGTGGTATATTAAAAAAATGATGATGAAGATTTAATTAGTATAGGTAATAATATTTTAAAAAAGTTTGATATTGATCCTACTAAGAATATGATCAAAGAAATATTTTGTACAAATAGTGACATAAATAAATCAATTGGTGCACCAGCAATAGTAATTGAATTTATGAAAAAGGAAACCAAAATTAACTTACTTTCAAGATTCAAAGAACAAAAAAGGAAGAAAAATTATATGCACTCTGGTATTGTAATTAAAAACGATAGCAAAGAACGGGTGCTTATTAATGAATGTCTAACTACGTTTTCCAGTTTTATATTCAAAAAAGCTAGGGATTTAAAAAAAAATAGTATAATTTCATTTGCTTGAGTAAACGATGGGAAAGTTTTTAGTCGCAAAGATTCAGATAATAAAATTATTCAAGTAAAGAACATAAATACTGTTGATGAACTGTCAAATCAATAACAATTTTTTTTTTATCGTAAACCCAAACAATGCCTATTACAATAAATTTAATGAAATACCAATAAACTGTCAAAATAATTCACTCAAAATATTATTCTTAAATGCGTAGCATTTTATGGAGCCTGCAATACGGAGTACGGAGCCTCCAAAACAAAATTGATGTTATTGAAATTATATTAAAAACACTAAAAAATACAATTGATGTTATTTGCATCACTAAAATTTGGTTGAGAAATGAAGATACGAAATATTATAACTTTGTAGAATTCAATTCACTATACTCATGTCGTCCAAATAGATCTAATGGTGGTTGCGGTATATTTATAAATAAAAATCTTACTTACTGCGAAACATATTCTTTCAGTAACAATAATGATAGTTTCTTATGCGTCAAAATCACAAAAAACAAAAACACATTTAACATTATAAATATTTACAGATCACCAACTGAAATATCAACTGAATTTAATAATTTTATTTTTGAATCAGAAAAATGTATTACAAAAACTAATTGCAAGGTTAAGACATATATAACTGGTGATTTTAATATTAATTTAATAGACACTATACACAGAATTTTAATCAAAACCAACCAACACGAATGATAACAAATACTTGTATTGATCAATTTTACACAAATTCTTTAACAGATATTTTAAGCTTGTCACATGTTAATATTAACTTATTGGATCATAATGTCATTTTACTTCAAGTTTCAATGAAAGATGATTTTATTAACCTAAATGAAGATAGTGTTGGGATAACTGCTAAAACGATTAACCTTAAAACACTCAGTCAATTATTAAGTACTAAATCGATTATACTTAATCAAATGAATGGATGTGAAGATATATTGTGTTTTGAATTTGTAAATAAAATAAAAATAATATAAATAAAACCTGCAACAAGGCAGCAAAAGAAAACTCAAAACTAATAAAAAATGGATTTTCTCTGTCATCAATTAAAAATACCTCTAGTATTCAAAATGGTCAAAAGATAAATCAAACTGTAATTTAGAGAGCGTTTATAAATATTTCAGAAATAAAGCAACAAACATTCGTAGAACTAAAAAAAAATATTTTTTGAAAAAGAGTTCAAAGATAGTGAAAATAATATATCTAAGACATGGGATTGCATTAATAAAATCATATATAATGAAGAAAAGAAGCAGAATAAAATCGACTTGTTAAAAGGACTATCAGATAAGGAATCACACATCAAAATCAACGAATTAAATTTACATTTTGCTACAGTTAGTAAAATACCGGCTGAGAAATGTAAAGAAACAATTTTCTATGCGCCAACTATATATCAACAAATATCAAATTTATAAAATAATCAGCAAACAAAACAATTCAAACTCGATAGATTACATGAACATGTCTGCAAAAATGCTAAAATTATGCAATGACCAACTCTGCGAACCAATATCTAAAATAATTAATAAATCTCTTATAGAAGGAATAATTCCGAAACAATTAAAAATTGGCAGAGTTGTTCCTATTTATAAAAATGATAGTAAATAAGATTTAAATAACTACCGACCAATTTGTTTAGCACCGGTAGACCAAAATTTTTGAAAAAACGCTTAACTATCAATTATTTACATACTTGAGAAAATTCAATATGCTCAATAAAAGTCAACATGGTTTCAGAAAGAAATCAAACACTGAAACAGCTATAATTGATACGTTAAACTATGTTTAAAACTTGAAATAAAATAGGAAAAGAGTATTAATACTATTTATGGATTTAACTAAGACTTTTGACTAAGAATCTACTGTTATGAAGTTTTGCTCAAAAAAATACAAAACTATGGAATAAAAGCAGTAGCATTCAAATGATTCGATTCGTACTTAAGTAATAAATATCAGTATACACAAATCGGTGAAATAATAAGTAACAAGGAAAGGTAAATTATGGTGTATCACTAGGGAGTGTTCTTGGACCGCTATTATTTCTATTGTACATAAACGTACACATAACATCGGCCTCATGTCACATTTTCTTATTTGCAGATGATATTTGTTTAATTTTCGAAGCTGATAACTATACCGAACTTCAAAACGTTATGAATGACGATATACAAAACCTAAACGACAGTCCAGAAGCTAACAATGAACACAAAAAAAAAACACAATACGTACTAATTATCCCAAACGCACAATTACTTATTATCAAAAGATCGAAAGTTGACTGTCAAAAAGATTAGACGTGTTTTCTTAGCGCAAAAAACAAGAAAAAAAGAAAATAAAAAATAATAAAAAAGGAAATAACAAAAATAATTAATAAAGGATAATAATTTCAAACAATATAAAAGAGGAAAAAAAGGAAACGAAAATTAAAAGAAAACCGCGAATATTACAGATAACTGAAACAAATAAGATATTCTAAAATATATATAGTTATTCCTTTTTTTCTTTTTTCCTTTTTATTTTATTTGAAATCTTCTATAATAAATTTAAAAAAAATGTCAAAGCAGTGTTTTATTGGCAAATCTAAAATTTATAAAGCCAAAGCTGTGTTGTGCATGGGTTGTTGCAATGAATCGTTCCATGTAAGATGCGGCAGTATTACTGATGCATTACTTATGGAAATTGAAAAAGGTGTACTGTGGAGATGCAGTTTATGTATAAGCAACTCTGCTGATTCGTCAATTTTGGTTGATGAGAACGTCTGCGCTATTGAAAACGATGTGATGGACTTACAATCATTCCAATCAACCAACTGCACGCTGGAGAATATGGCGAGCTACCTTAAATCATTGGGCGCAATAGTTCTGGAAATACGTAATTCACAGAACTTTATATCTCAACAATTTGAGGAAGTTTTAAAAAGGAATAATGAATTGGTAAATGAAAACAACAACCTTAAGGTAAATTTTAAAACTTTAAATAACAAACTAGTGGTTATGGAAGAAAAATATAATTTATTAGAAGAGACTATTGATAAGCAATTTCAAAATTATTATAAAAATGATATAGTAGTTGCTGGACTATCTAAATATATTAATAATTTTAACAAAATTTTCCTTAAGATGACACAAAAAATTAACGCAAACATCCGTCCTTCAGACATTTTGAATGTTAAAACGATTGAAACTTCAAAACTGAATAATTCTAAATCAAATAATAAAATGGTAAAATCTTTATATATAGAAAAGTTTAAATCACAAACCATCAAAGATATCCTATTAAAAAAAAAATGTATCTTTTTTGTGCGGATTTTGATGTGGATGAACAACATAATAGAGAGATATTTTTTCTTAATCATCTATCTCCACTGCAGTCTAAGATGTATCATTTTGCTAAGCAACTTAAAATTAATAAAAAAATTCAATTTCTATGGGTCAAAGACAACATCATCAAAATTAGGAAAGATGAAAAAGGCAAAATATTCAATATTAAAAATTTCAATGACGTTGAAATAATTAAAGAAGTACTCCAGCTTGAATAAATTTTTTTATTTTCATATGTGTAATATTAATATTTTTTTTATTCTTTTTAACACATTTTGTATCCATATTCAATATTCTAACGCACTATTTGTCTCTTTTCGTTTATTTGTTTTTGTTTAATTTTTTGTGTATATAAATAAAACCATTCACTCAACATATGTAAAAGCAAGACAAAATATGAAATTCTTGGTAATATTGAAACTAATATATTTTGACCTTTTCATTATATTTTTTTTATTTAACTTAAAATTCATTTTTTATAGGACATCTACTAGGCATCTCCATCTGACTCTATTCGGAGCAGTTATTTTTGCTTCCTCCCATGTTTTTCCAATCGAGGTCAGTTCCTCTGATATCGTTCGCCTCCAGGTGTTATTGGGGCGACCTCGTCTTCGGGATCCTTGCGGGTTCCAATCTAGTGCTTCCCTTGTTATGCATTCTTGCGGCTTTCTAAGTGTGTGTCCTATCCATCTCCACTTTTTCCTTTTAATTTTTTGCCCAATCGATTCCACTTTGGCAAGCTTCCAGAGGTCATTGTTACTTATAGTATTTGGCCAGTATACTCTGCATATGATTCTTAGACACTTATTAATGAAAACCTATAGTTTTTGTGTGATGTTGTTCGTAACTAACCAGGTTTCACTTCCATATGTTAAGGTGGTCTTTACGCAGGTTTCGAATATTCTCAATTTTGTACCCCTGGATATTTGTGTATTTTTCCATATTGGCTGCAAGCGGCCGAACATTGCCCTGACCTTCTTAATTCTATTTTCAATGTCGGCGTGTATGTTGCCGCTGTCTTTTATAATGCAGCCTAAGTAGTGGAAGTTGTCTACATATTCGAGTGGTGTGTTGTTTATCAGCGGGTGACGTGGGTTGTTGATGTTAATGTCCATTGCTTTCGTCTTCTCGATATTTATTTCAAGACCCACACTTCGAGCTAATGTTACTAGTTGGTCTATTTTAGCTTGCATGTTATTTATTGTATGCGATAGCAGGCAGATGTCATCAGCATAATCTAGACCTTCTAATTGACTGAAGAGATTTCATGTTATTCCAGTTCTTTTGAGACTGATCTCTTTCATGATGTCATCTAGCACTACTGTGAAGAGGTTTGGTGACAGTGGGCAATCCTGTTTTACTCCTATGTTGGTGATAAATGGTTCGCTGGTATTATCATTGTGGAGTACTGAGAGTTATGTCTCTTCATAAATGTTCTGTATTATTTCTATTATTTTTTCCGGCACATTTCGATTCCTAAGTGCTTTGCACATAGCTTTTCTTCTTGTACAATCAAATGCTTTCTTGAAATCGATGAATACTGGGGGCTCGCCATTCTATTGATTGCTCAACGATGATTCTGAGCGCATTTACCTTGTATATGCGGTTTCTATGGGGGCGTAATCCTGCTTGTTCATTCCTTATTTGGTTCTCCAGTTTTTCATGTAGCCTTGTTTGTATTATTGTTGCCATAATTTTGTAGATTGTGTTTAGCACTGTTATCGCACTTGGTGAGATCACCTTTCTTAGGAAGTTTGATGATTATTCCATTTTTCCATGTGACCGATAATCTACCTTCATCCCCTGCTATTGAGATGTGAGGTTCTAGCAGCTCGGCTGATGTTTCTGGGTCTATTTTTATAATTTCAGCTGGGAGACTATCTTCACAAGTTGCTTTGTTTATTTTAAGCGACATGTTATTAATTCACCATTTTGATCTTGGATGGAGGGGTTTTTGTACTTTCTTTTGCCATTAAGCTGATTCACGATTTTATGTAGCTCTCTTGCGTTGTTATGTATTGCAGCCCTTTTAGCCTTATTTGCGAGATCGTTATTGTATGTTCTTTTGTCCAGTCTTGCAGCTCTTTTGGCTTGTTTAGCTATATTAGTGTATTGTTGTCTTATAGCGTTGTTGATATTCATTTGCTATTATACGCTGTTTCTTTGTGTGATTAGATTCCAGGTGTTATTGGAAATCTATATTTTTCTTTGCGGATTGTCCCGAGTTGTTCTTCTGCTGTGTTTTTCAGAGTCTCGACAATGTGTTCCCATGTGTGTGGTTGGTCTATTGGGAGAGTTTGGCTTATTGTTTCTACCATGTTATTTCTTGTTTCAATATTACGGAGTTCTTGGAGATTTATCTTTCTTCTTATGTTTGTTCGTTCGTTCTTCTTTTGTATTTTTGACATATTCTGAGATCTCCGGTTATTAATTCGTGGTCGCTTCCTATATCCGCACCTCTATTATTTCTGACATCTTGCAGTGTGTTTCTCCATTTTGTGCTGATACATATATGGTCGATTTATTTTCGTTTGACCGCTTGCTGAGGTCCATTTATAGTTGTGTATTTCTTTATGGGGAAAAAACGAGCCGCCGATGATTAATTGGAATGTTTGACATAGATCTATGAGTCTTTCTCAATTATTATTTCTAACTCCGTAGCCATGTGTCACTATTGTATCTTCTATACCTTGATTGTCTGATCCTATTTTAGCATTGAAATCACCCATTAGTATCGTAATATCACCTTTCCTTATGCTATTTACCGCTGTTGTTAATTGTTCGTAGAAGTCGTCTTTAATCTCATTTTCTGCGCCTTCTGTAGGTGCGTAGCATTGTATTATCGTTATATTTTTAAATCTTGTCTCAAATCGTGCCATGAGTATTCGATCTGATATTGGCTTCCAGCTGCTTAGTGAGTTGCGAAAATTTCTTGATATTATGATACCTACTCTGCTCTTGATATTATGATGCCTGCAAAAAGTAGAGGGGGACCTTTTCCACTGTATATTGGTTTGTTACCATTTGTTGTTATTTCTTCTCCACTTTTGTTCCACCTCATTTCGCTGATTCCGAGGATATCTAAGTTATATTTGCTCATTTGTTGTTCTACTTGCGCCAGTTTGGATGCCTTACATATCGTTCTTACATACTATTGTCCAATTCTTCTTGTTACAGTGAATTCATTTCTGCATCCCAGGCTCTGCTTTGTGTTTTGAATCGTTTTTTACTTTTTTTGATTAAGTAAATGATTGGTTAATTGTAATCTATCTACAAGAAGTCTCTTTCTTAATTTTCCCCTAGTGTCATCTATCGGTCAAGTAGAGAAACCGTGTCAAGTACTTTTGGATGCTTGCTGCCGTTGTAATTGTGTATGACAATTTCAATTACATTGATTTTCTCTTGTCAATGATGTCATTTTGACAAGAGCATATGCTATAGATATTTTTTAGTATATATTAAATATTGGTTATGGTATAGTTATGGTTATTGGTTATGGTAGAATATTTCAGGAACATGGTTATAGGTATTATTTTTATATTTATATTTTACTAATAATTATTTTTTTTTTTTTAGATATTAATTATTATGATATACATTATTATTATTTGATATATTTTTATATTGTAATATGGATATATATATGTTTTTACACAGCCGGGGATCGAACCCGAGACCACTCATTCCATTATGAGAGGCAGTGTTTTTGCACACTACACCATTGGCTGGATATTTTTTTTTTCTTATCTATAACTAATTTACATAACTTTTTAATATTACCAATAATTAAAACAATTTACACTGCAAATAACTGATCTACACTTTTATACATTAGTTTATTTTTTAATATGCATATAATATAAATACTCCTTAACATTAAATGCTGTAGTGTACAAGAAAAGCTTTATATATCAATTTTTTTGTCTTCTTTCTTTTTAAGAAGATTTTTTTTTAATTTTTTGTTTGCTTAAATATATAACTAATATAGATAGCTTTTTGATATTATTAATAATCAAGCAGTTTATATTTTAAATTACTTGTTCAAATTTTTGTATATTTTTTTATTTTTGTATATTTTTTTATTTTTTAATACACGGGTAATAGAACTACTCCATAACACTAAGTACTGTATACTATATAAGAAGAGCAAAGCTATGGCTATTTTAATCTATTTATGAACCACCACGATAAATTATATTTCTAATAATGTGATGGTTCGTGTCTTGAATAAATCCACCACATTTATTGCAGATATTTACAACAATAGAATATATAAGAATATATATATAATAAATGCAAATTACTTATTCAATCATTTTAATCAATTCAATCATTCAATCAATCAACATGAGTTTGTTTGATGATATTTTATTGTTTTTATATTTGTTTTATTTTTTCTATTTTTTATGATAGAATTTACTATGAAGCAATCTGTGCATGTTTTCAAAAATTATTGTTATTACAACAATAATAATGAGCACGATTAATTTTAATACGGATATAAATATAAACATCCACATAGGGCCGGTGCAAAATGCAACGAGGGGTTATAAAAAAAATTTGAATATTATTTATATTAACACTCAAAGCTTGAGAAATAAGTTATATAAAGTTGAGGCTTTATCAAATTCGTATAACTGCGTTGTACATATTGTTGTCCTTTCCGAAATTTGGCTAAGCAAAGAGGAGAATAAATTTTATAATTTACCAGGATATATACCATATTTTTGTAACAGAGCCAACTCATACGGTGGTATAGCTATATATGTTAGGAACAACATTTGTAGTTATCTCGAATTTAAAGAAGATTACCTTGTCTCAAATATCTTAGTAATAAGGTTGAACAAACGAAATATAAACATTATTGCCTTTTATAAGTCGCATCACACTTACCTAGATATTTTTATTCGAAAAGTTGATGAAATTATATTGAGATACAAAAATTCTATTATCTTAGGTGATTTTAACTTAAATCTCTTTGATATTAATAACATACATGTTATTAATTACACAAACATCTTGATGGCTAATGGATATCTTATTTACAATAAAATTTCTCAAGCGTATGTTACTAGAGTATCTTCGTAAACAATTATCGACCACTTCATTGCGGATATTATCAAACCAAAATATTATTTTCATATACTAAATACTGCACTGTCTGAACATCAGCTGTTTTTCATCAGCGCTAATCTCAACCCAGAAACTGAATCAATGGAAAGTTATAAAACTATTCTAAATTACGATCAGTTATCTTCTGACGAATTCTGCAACAACATAGGTTCCCTTCAAACCTTATATTCTTCCGTATTTTCGTTAAACGAACTAGTTCACAAATTAGTGTATTTTCACAAATAGTTCACAAATAGTGTATTTAGCGAATAGTTCACAAATTAGTGTAACAATTCCATTCAAAAAAATAAAAAGCATAATCACTGGATAACACCAAAAATACGCAATATGATTAAAATCCGTGATTCATTTTACAAATATAACAGAAGGTACCCAGATGATGAGAATGTAAGAAATTCATATCTAAAATATAGGAGAAAGGTGAAACCGTTAATTTTTAATGCAAAATCGAAATACCACTCCGACGCCATTTCGAAAGACCCTGGGAATCCAAACAAATTATGAGAAGTTTATAAAAAAAATTGTTTTTAATAAAGAATCTAACACCTCTGACAATAAAATTAAATTAATCAGCTTTGAAAATTTATCTTTCAGTGATCCTAATAACATTGCCAACACAATGAATAAATATTTTACAACGGCTACTGATAATCTTAACATTAACCCTAACGAGATTGACAGTATTTTCTTTAGAAATGCAAATCCAAGCAATATACACACAAACTTTAATCTCACACCAACGACCATAGATGAAGTAATCTCAGTAATTACTTCTCTGAAAAAATCTGCTGCAACAGGTTATGATGGAATCTCAGCAAAATTAGTAATAAAGTTTGCGAATAGAGTCGCTCCTGTTTTGGTTAAATTTATAAACAACTCATTCAAATTCGGGTCTTTTCCATCATGTCTGAAAAAGACGATTATTACACCAATATATAAATCAGGTGACATTACAAATCCCCCTAACTACCGACCAATTTCAGTATTGTCTGTGTTTTCAAAAATATTTATAATTATAATTAAAAACAGACTGGTAAATTGTTTAAATGCAAATAATTTATTACACCCTGATCAGTATGGCTTTGAACCACGTTCTAATACAACTGCAGCTTGTCTGGCATTAACCGATCGTGTTACTAAAAGTATGGATGAGGTTAAATTCACTTGATGTGTCTTTATTGACCTAAAAAAGGCTTTTGATTGTGTCAACCATCAAATTTTGATCTTCTTCAACACTTCTATTCACAGCTGCTACATTCTCGGTCGCACGGCCACTACGTTGATAAATGTTTCCTCTGTTATCAAGAATAGATCCAGTTTCTAGAAATTTATCAACCATCAGCTTGATGGCACGATTCGTTGGAGCATTTTCTTTACCAAATTTTGTTCGAAATTTCCTAATTACATCTTGAAAACTTTTACCATTTTCAAAAAATGTTGTAATAACAAAAACACGTTGTTCCTTCGTGTAACGTTCCATATTAACTAACCGGAATGTATTTAGAATATACCTAAAGGAACCTCGTATAAAAATTCCAGGTAAAAAAAAAATGGTGGCAAAATCAAAATGATACCTCAATTTTGAACACCCTTTATAATTATATTGGCTTGGCAATAATAGACAACAAAATGAAGTGGGATGAACATATTGAACACATCACCAAAAAAATGTCCCCGTTCGTTTTCATACTAAAAAGGTTACAAAAGTTTCTCAATCGTGAAACTTTGTATATTATGTATTCATCATATATTATATAAAATATCACTTATGTAAACCCCATTTGGAGTGGAGCTTCGGAAACACGTCTCAACAAGATAGATACACTGCTCAAAAAAGCGATAAAAAATATCAATAATTATTCGTTGTTGCATCCGACCAACCAGCTTTACTCAGGAAAATACATAAGTTTTCAAATAATTTGTAAACGTCAATTATATATGATTGCTTTTAAAATAATAAACAATAAAATCAAACATACTTTAATTTTAAATAGAAATGTAGATATACACAATAACAATACGCGCAACAAATCAAATTTTTATTTGTCTCTGTTTAAAACAGATACACAAAGAAATAACTGTGTCTACAATTGTCTAAAAATTTTTAACGATTTGCCACACGATTTAAAAAATATTGAGAACATAGGTTTATTTAAAAAAAAAAATATCAGATTCTTTGGGCAATGTGTAAATTTCTGAAGCAATATGTGTGTTATGGGAAATGTTGTGGTTTTTTTGTTTCTGGCTTGTTTTTCATATAAAATTATTTTTTATTTTTTTTGAA
Organism: Poecilobothrus nobilitatus; assembly: GCA_947095535.1. Taxonomy (NCBI): domain Eukaryota; kingdom Metazoa; phylum Arthropoda; class Insecta; order Diptera; family Dolichopodidae; genus Poecilobothrus; species Poecilobothrus nobilitatus. The sequence continues at coordinate 101,117,327 of OX352772.1, forward strand.
TTTATTGAATTATTATTTTTTTTTTTCTATTTATATTTTTTTTCTCTTTCTTTTTCCCTGTAAATAAAATTAAGATTCTTTTTTGTCTTGCTTGGTTGTTTTTGATTTTATTTTTATTCTTGTTTTTTTTTTGTGAATTTTTGTATTTTGTTGAATTTGTATTAAATTTTATTGAATTTTAAGTGAAAAATAATAATTGAATTTAATTGAAAAACTCGAACTTTTAACAAATAATAATTATATTATAATTATATTGTCAATTTAAACTTTATTTAATTCTATTAAACCAGACTGCAAACGCTAAGGCTGTAAACTAAGAAAATTTTTTTTTTATACATTTATATATATACATATTGTAAAATTTATTGTTAGAATTTATGAAATAAAGATAAAAAAAAAGTGGTAATGAAACACTGCAATAAGTAACTGATTTCAAATATCTTGGGCTTTGGATTGATGCAGATTTGAAATGGAAAACACACATTACCTACCTTAGTGATAAATTATCCTAAATTGCAGGTGTATTCAAAAACATATCTGACCTACTGCCTAATTCAACCAAAAAGTCGATGCATTTTTCACTTTTTCACAGTCACGTTAGTTACAGCATAAAATTATGGGGAACAGCCTCAAAACAAGTCATTGAAGATCTACAGGTGACACAAAATAAAGCTATAAAAAACGTATATAACTATAATTGGAGGGAAAACACAGAACTCATACAACTTTTGTATATTTTAAAATTAATAATTAAATAAAATAAAAATATATGTTATTTTTATTAAAATGTTTTATTTAAAAATTGTTTTTTTTTTTAAATTAAGTTATAACGTTAAAACGTTTAAATTAAGTTATAACGTTTAAATTAAGTTATTTAGTTTTATTTCAAAAAAAAATTGTTTAATATAAAAATTGGATATTATGACTTTCCAATTTAAAGACAAACTTAACACTAAAATTTTTAAAGAAAGGAAAAATTAACCAACACTTCAATTTTTCCTAATTTCTACAAAACAAAATATATAATAAAAATACTTAAATTCTAAAAAACAATTACTGATAAATTTATTTATTTTAAAGGAAATCAATTTGCTGATAAGGATTATTTTTCATATCCAATATTTTAATAATAACTTTCACATGGAATAATTAGTTACGCAACAAAATAAATATACTTAAGTGTTTTATTACAACATAAGTGTTGCACAACAAGCCAAAGTAAAACAAAGAAAAACAAATATAATAAGTCTAAAAAAAAATATTTAATACCTATATTCTTTGCCATATGAGAATCTAGGTATAAAGAAAAAAAAAAGTTTAAGGTTGTTTTTCTTTTTGAATATTTTTTTTTTTTTTTAAGTAATTTGAGTTTTGAAGTACTGCTAACTTAAGTCAACTTTTGTGTGTTATATTAAAATAATAAAAAGAAAGAAAACGAGAAGAATTAGAATTACGACAAACGGAATGTTTCACGTGGCGATACTTGTTAAATATTTCGTTTGTAATGTTTGTTTTTCGTTATATTAAAAATAGAATATTTCATGTGGTGATTTTAGTTAATATTTTGGTTATTTAGTTATATTGGAAGAGGATATATGACTCCCGCCTCCTTAAGATTGATGTCCTCCTGGACATCATTTTTTCTTGATATGGTTGGTAAATAGTTAATATTTAATTCTGGTTTGTTTTCTTGAATTTTCAATTTAATGCTTTTTATTTCCTTTGGGTTGCAAAGTATAAAATTAGTACAATTAATGCTATAATAAGTAAATTTAAAATTAGTGTATAAAAAATTTTGTTATTATTTTTATATGACATTTTTATTTCTTCAATTTCTTTTATGTTTTCAATTTGTCAATGAAAATCATTTAAGTTTACTTTTAATTCTGCATTTCCTATATTTAAATCGTTTGGTAACATGATATGTTCAAATATATAATTTTCTTTGTTTGTAAATACTATTTTATTTAATTCAACAGTACAATTACTAAATAAAATTAGATAGTTTTTATTTAGTATATAAGTTATATTATTAGCAGAGGTTTTTAACATTCACTTTTCTGCGTTTTTTACTAATACAGTGTTTAGAGATATTTCAATAATTCTTAAATTTTTTTCAATTTCTTTACTACATTTTTTAACATTAGAATTAAGTAGATTTTGGATATATTCATCAGCATTTTTTAAATTTTTTACATACATATTATTTTCATCAGCATTTTTTAAATTTTTTACATGCATATTATTTTCATCAATAAACATTTTATTTTTGTGTGTAATGAAATTCGAATTAATTAGAGAAATTTCTTGAAATTTGTCATTAGGTATTTGCAAAATTTTAATTTTTGTACTAATTGCTCAGATAGATTTGGGATTGAGATAACGAAAATTAGTTTCTCATCCTTTTGAAAATTTTAACTTTTAATTTCTTGATATTTAAATGAATCTATTTGATAAAGTTCTATTTCTTTTGATGTTAGTATAGAATTAGTCGTAACGCCATGTTTTGTAAAAGTTAAGTTACTTAAAATACAAAGTAATTAATTTCATGATTAAGAATATTAATATTATTTAAAATTTGTAAAAAATGAATTTGTTTAATATGTTGGGGGTTTGTGTCTATTAAAGTATTAAGAAGGTTTTCAGTAAGTATTCTGTCTTTAGATATTTGTTTCTGAAGAGTGTTTAAATTATTTTCTAAATCGTTGTTAATTTTAATTTGTTGATTGGTTGCAAATTGGCAATTATGGAATTGGCTAATTGGCTGTTATGGAATTATGATTATTAAGGTCTACCTGGTGAAGATGTGATTCGATTTCAGCATGATCATCATTATCCGTAGTGCCGAATAACCATCTCAATGTGGAACCTTCAAAGTTAATCAAACCTCCATTTTTTCTGAGTAGTGCAAGTGTTCTTATGTTATGACTTGTTTTATTTATTTGTGTTTTTAATTGTTTAAGAATAGTTAGGTCTTCAGGTCCTTTGAAAAACGTGTTAGTAGATTGTTCGATTTTTGTTAGTTTGTTTATGTTAATTACTTTTTTTTATGAATTAAATTTTTAATTTGTTCTAAATTTGAGATTTTACCGTTAAGGAAATTAAGTGGTCTAACTGGGGTTGTCGAGTGGATTGAGTTTAAATTTTTGGGTATCGAATATTCTAAGATGCTCATTAAGAGTACCGTGAGCTCTTTCGATATCAGAGTTACCTGTGTGGGACCTAGGTGAAGTAAAATGAACTTGAATATTTTCTTCCCTGCAAAAATCTCTTATATTAAGCTTGTTAAATTCGTTGTCTAGTACAAGTTTATTAGGTTTGACTAATATAGCGAATCTAGTTCTAAAAACATCTATAATAGTTAAAGCATTTCTGTCAGTTAAATGGTGAATTATTAAATGCTTTGAAAATTTGTCGAAAGTTGTTAAAAACGTCAGTTTATAACAATAAAAAACATCTCCGCAAACGATATCATTGAGTTCGTCAGGAGTTTCCCTTATTTCGAGTTTAGTTTGAATTGGATATTTTTGCATATTTTGCCTCATTGCAATTGATTATAAATTTATGAACTATTTCCTTTATTTTTGGAAAAAAACATGTTGTGTAAGATATTTGTTAACTATATGGTCTACGATTGGAGAATTTGTTAAGAATGGTATTCTTTCATGTTTGATTTAAGTCTCTGAAATTTGAGAGGGTTTGGTTCATGGGTGCGGATCTTAGAAGCTTCCAAACGAGCCCCAGAGCAAACGACTATGTCTCCACAACCAACAAAGATAAAACCTTTATTTTTAGTACAAGGGTGTTCTGTTATGTTTCCTTTTCTGTAAAATTGGAAACTGTCATTTGAAAGAATTTGAACAATGGGTTCTTAGTTTGGAAACTTCCGAACGAACACAAGAGCAAACGAGAATATCTCCAAAACCAACAAATATAGAACCTTTAAATTTAGTACAATGGTGTTCTGGCATGTTTTCTTTATGTCACTGAGATGGATTTCATGAATTGGAGTGGCAATTCGGTTACCTGACACACACCTCCCAAGGACTAACAAGCACATCTTCGAAATTAATAGAATTGAATTGATTGAAATAAGATAGAAACTTGAAATTTTTTACAAAGGTGTCAAACATATCCCAAGAGGATGCCAGTAGGTATAGGGGCACTTTGGCATGGGAAAAAATAAGCCCATATCGCCCATACGACCTAGTTTTTAATAAACCATATCGCACGCCCACGCAAATTAACCTATATTTGAATGACCTTGAGTTTTAGAGAAACCGGAAGTGTTGTGACCTGGATTCTGTTAGAAGTTGGGGTAAAACAAAGTCTTTTGAGCTCTTTGATTGTATATTATAATAGGTCAACATGAAAGTAGTTAGCAAAACTATTATATGTAAATATTAAAGCACGTGTTATTTAATGTTTATGAACTAATTTTAAAGTGTATCTTTAAGGAATGCGTGTTTTTTTGTGTTGGTTAACTAGTTTTACTATAGGAAGAAATACAAACAAACAATTAGCATCTTCGTTTTTTTTTTTTTTAGCAGAATATCTGGTTTAGATTACTATGTAGTATTTTAAAAAGGTAGAAAAAGAAAGAGGCAAGAAAAGTTGAATGCAAATAGATTGGTATAGTATAGTATAGTAAGAACGTAGAATATATATCTACATATATATGTTGCATATAAAAAGGTTAAAAAGAAATTCAAAATAGAAATTAGCGTTTACATGTACCTTTTTCTTTTTTCGCTTGATTAAATCTGGTTTTGTTTACAATATTTGTATAGTAAAAGAATAAATTGAATTATCAAGATAAATTTATGAAGAATTCCGTTCTTAAATTTCTGAATAGCTGGTATAGGATGGCTTGTATGTTATGAAATTAGAAGGTCAAAACAAAAAGGAAAATCAAAAGGCTATTAATTTCTATGTAGAAAATTCTAAAATAGAAACTATGTAATAAGGAGATTTAAATTGAAATTTGTAATTATGTCATACAGATGGTAGACAAATTACGTTTTCGTTATGTATTAAGTTGAGTATGCTTATTTTTTCTAATTTTCATTTTAAAAATAAATTTCTTGTTTTACTTTTTTTCGTTTTAATTAGGTGATACGAAATATAATAGTACATTGCCTACTTATATTAAATCATCTATTCTAATCTTTTTTTTTTATATATATGACTCTCTAAAATAGTCAAATACCTCTCACAGAGCTTAAACTGAAAAGCCTAAGCAAAAAAATGTAAATAAAATGCAAACGATTTTTATTAATTATAAGTAATTACTTTCTCTTTATTAAAAATTTTTTTTTGAACATCTATTATTTATAATTAAAATATATAATCTAAATAGCTGTAAAAAAAGAAAAATTTAAAAGCAAAAAAAAAAAGTGTAAACAAGTAAAATACAAAATTTTGTTTTTTTTATTAAATGTTTTTTATTTATTAATTTTATTTTTATTACAATTTTATTGGTTAGTTGCTAAATGTTTATTGCTTGTTTGATCAAGCAGTTTTAAATTTTCAGTGCTATTTCTAATTAAATAGAGATCGCCTTTTAGAATTTCATCCCGGAATTCTTTATCTTCGAATAGGTCCAGATAGGTTTTTGGTATGAAAATTATGTAATTTTCTGTTTCAAAAACCCAAGACGGTCCAAACTATTACCATTAACTGTTGGTAATAGTTTAACTTTTTTAATTGTATAGAGCGCATCTGGCTCCATATATTTTACCTTTAAAAAAGTTTTTCTTTTTCTTTTTGGTTGCTCATATGATTGGTGTTGTTCGTATTGTTGTTGTTGTTGTTGGGATTGTTGCTGGTGCTGTAATTGTTGCTGGTGCTGTGATGCTTGTTGGTGTTGAGGTTGTTGCTGATGCTGGGATTTCTTCCTCTTCGGTCATAGCACAACCTGTGTTGGTGGTGTAAAGAAAAATATGTCTTGAGTGTTGTTGTCCATGCTTGATTATGTTGTTTACTTTGCTTGATTTTAAGTAAGACTATGATTTCTTCTATAAAATTCTGCAGTATTTATATTAAATAAAATTGTTAGAAATCTATAGAATTTACCAAAGCATATTAATTAAAATTTTAATTTATTGTAACTGCTTTCGGCTTCATAAATCAAACTACATTGTTGAAATATTTTCTATTTCAAAGAAAGATTCAAAAAGATGTAGGTAGTTTTAATTAGAAAAAAAAAAGGAAGATATAATTTATTAAAAATACAATGTTGCAAATACTTTGTTTGAAGATAGGTGTTTACTGTAAAAACAAAATATTTGTGTTTAAACCTGAATTTATTCTATAAATTCCTTTTCGATAATTTATATCAAATGCAATTGCATGTAATATATACAATCTACTAACGTATATTTAATTAAATTGAATTTATTGTAATTACTTTTTTAGAATTCATACATCTTACAAACATTGTTGCAAATATTAGCTTGAAGAAATTTTTTTCTTTTTTTTACTCTAAAAACGAAATATTTAAATTTGTTTTGGTTAGTTTGGTCAAATAGCTGCAGCAAGCGGGTCAATACAAAAAAAAATAAAAAATGTAAAAAAAAATATTATTAGAAAGATTTTTTAATCATTCACCGGAGATAGAATCACTTCCTTATAGGATTGAAAGTGATTCAGCATCAGTAGTCAAACGTTTTAACGTACGCGGACGTAAAGTCAAGTTTATAATTAATTCAGTTCCTAATAACGTAGAACCGGTTAACTGGATAAAAAACGCATTGTATAAAATAATTCAAGATGTTACAAATGATTTGCACCCTCTAGATTAGGTAGGATTAACATTCTGTGGAGAAAGCTTTCAGCAACATGGTACTGGATGGCTAAGTTTTAGTAATGCAGGCGATCTACCATTTTCTGATGTATGGGAAATGATATCAAACATTTTTCAAAGTAATTCTGAAGGTAACTACTAAATAAATACTTCATTATTATTTTATTATTAATACTTTTATTTTGTTTTTATGTTACAGGTTTAAGCACTGATACATTTTGTCTTTCAGTTACTTCTGTAAGGCTACCATTTGGGAGAGGAAGATCACAAAAATATTCATCATATGATGAGGAAAGCTTAAAGCGAAAGGGAATAATTTGCATTAAAAACAAAAACAATTTATGTCTACCTCAGGCCTTAATTGTGGCAATATCACAAACTAAAAATGATAAGAACTACAAACACAAAATTCGTAATGATACAGGAAAATTACAAACTTTAAAAGCTATCGAACTAACTAAAAATCAGGAGTAAAAATTCCAAATAAAGGTTGTGGAATACACGAACTCAAAAAGTTTCAAGAATATTTGAAAAATTATAAAATTGTTGTGTACAAATGGGAAACAAGAGGCAGAGAGGTAATATTTGAAGGAATTGGACCTGAAAAACGGCTAAATTTGTTGTTTTATAAAAATCACTACAACGTAATAAAATCGCTGACTGCAACCTTTTGCGCCAGTTATTATTGTGAAGATTGCCACATTCCATACAACACCAAAAGTAATCATAGATGCACAGGAACATGTCCATGCTGTCAAAATTCTCCACCATGTCTTAATAATTTAAAACAAATTTTATGCAATGATTGTAATCGTTCATTTCGAGGTCGAATGTGTTTAGATAACCATAGGGCGTCAAGTTCAAAACGCAACAGTATTTGTGACGAAGTTAAAAAATGTTTGTCTTGCTTAAAACTTTATAGAGCCGACAGAAATCATGTACGTGGTGAATACTTTTGCAAGATTTGCAGTAACTATGTTCCTGAGAATCATAAATGTTTTATTCAACAAAACAAAAATCAACCTAAACTAAAAAATTTTATTTATATATTTTACGATTTGGAAACACAACAAGAAGAAGCTTTTGGAGAGAAGTACATAAGAGGCATTCTATCAGATATTAAACTACATGATCCAAATTTGTGTGTTTTCGAGCAAAGATGTGACGCATGTATTTCGTTGTCCTCGTTATATTTTTGGGAAACATGTAAATTTAGAAGAAGAGGAATTAAAGAGGGAAATATTATAGAGTAATTTCTGATGTACATAATGGAGATAAGAAAAGAATTCAAAACTGACGTGGTAATAGCACATAATGGACAATCTTTTGACAATCAATTTATTTTAAATATTATATTAGAAAAAACCTCTTTAAAAACTAAACTAATTATGGGAGGTTCAAAAATTATCATGATGTTATTAGATAATATAAAATTTATAGACTCAATTAATTACTTTGCAATGGCATTATCAAAATTACCAAAGGGTTTTGATTTACAAATTGATTTGAAAAAAGGATATTTCCCGCATCTCTTCAATACAACGGAAAATAAAAATTATATTGGACCATTACCAGATACCATGAAAACTAACGAACGTGAAGTATTTCTGAAATGGTATGAAGATCACAAAAATGATGAATTCTATATGGAAAATAATATTGTAAAATATTGTATAAATGACGTAGCAATACTAACGCAATCATGCTTAAAGTTCAGAGAATTTTTTCTTAGAGAATGTAACGTTGAACCTTTTCTAAAGGCCACAACTATAGCGTCTGCTTGTAATCTTGCATTTAGACGTAATTTTTTAAAACCAGATACGATTGGTTTAATACCCAAAAACGGGTATAGGTATTCAGATAACCAATCAAAGGCAGCTATTCAATGGTTGGTTTAGGAGGAGGAAAAACGGAATATTAACATTAGACATGCTGCTAAACAAAAAGAAGCTGTCGTAGCCGGTGTAAAAGTTGATGGTTTTTGTTCAGAAACTAATCAAGTTTTTGAATTTTATGGATGTTATTATCACGGTCATCCTAACTGTTTTCCACGTAATCGTAATTCATATTTATATGATGATAAAAATGATACAATGAATGAACGATATGATAGAACTATTAGAAAATCTGATAGGTTGAAAAGATTAGATTAAAATGTAATTGAAATGTGGGAATGTGATTTTTATTCTCAAATAAGTAAAAGCAAAATGAATTACTTAAATAACCTTCCATTAGTACAATTTTCACCATTAAAACCTCGGGATTATTTTTATTGTGCTCGTACAGAACTACTACAAATGTAAAAAAGGAAAAAATTTAAATATTTATATATTTGTTCTTTATATCCATGGGTTTGCAAATATGGAAAATTCCCTGTCGGCCATCCAGATGTTTATGTAGGAAACGTTAACTGTACTAAACAAAATTTAAAAGATTTGAATGGACTTATAAAATGTAAAATTTTACCACCAGAAAATCTTATACATACAGTATTACCTGTAAAACAAAACAACAAATTAATTTTTTCCTTATGTCTCACATGTAGTGAGGAAAAAAACCTAAATGAATTTTGTTTACATAATGATAACGAAAGAGCTTTACTTGGAACATGGATTATTGATGAAGTGTTAAAAGCTCTTGAATTGAAATATAAAATATTAGAAATTCATGAAATATGGAGTTACAACATATGTCAATACAATGGTGTAACAAAAACAGATGGTCTTTTCACACAAATGATGAACAAATTTTTAAAAATAAAACAACAGGCATCGGGATGGCCTAGTAACTGTATAACAAAGGAAGAGAAAGAGAAGTATATAACGGATTTTCTTAGAAATGAAAATATTCAACTAGAATTTAATGAAATTGTAAATAATCAGGGACTACGATCTTTTGCAAAATGAATGCTTAATTCTTTTTGGGGTAAATTTGGACAGAGAGAAAACTTACAAAAAACAATAATTATTAATCAACCTAAGGATTTATATGACATGTTAACAAATCCATCTATAGACGTTTTCTCCAGTAAGTGAGGAAAACATTATAGTTAACTGGCAGTACAAAGAAGAAGCAGGTGAATCATTATCTACTGTAAATGTATGTATTGCAGCTTACACAACTACTCAAGCTCGATTAAAATTATATAGTTATTTAGAAAACCTAAAGGATAGAGTTTTATATTATGACACTGATTCCGTAATATATATAAGTCGTACAGGAGAATATGAATCCCAAACAGGTGATTTTATAGGAGATATGACCGATGAACTAGAATGTTATGGTGTTGGAAGTTACATTACAGAATTTGTAAGTGGAGGCCCTAAAAACTATGCATATAAAGTTCACAGTACGAAAGACAATGAAGAAAAACTACTTTGTAAAGTTAAAGGAATTTGTTTAAACTATACAGCCTCCCAAAAAATTAATTTTAACACAATTAAAGAAGCGGTGCTAAATGTGAAGGAAGACAACGATATATACATACTTTCACAAAATATTCGACGTAATAAAGAGCATAAAGTTATCACAGTTGCTGAAATAAAAAAATATCAAACTAGGTTAGAAAAATGTAAATTTATGGAAGATGGTAGTTCATTTCCCTATGGGTATAAAAGATCTAATGTTAATAATTAATTAGAAATATAATGTTTAAATTTTTATTTAAAAATTTTAGTATAAATAACACAAATAAATATCAAATATGTTCAAATTTATTAAATACTATTTTTTTTATTAATCCAAGTATTATGATCATCATTGAACCCTAACCATTTAACAAAAACTTTATAACCTTGTTTTTTAATAATTTTTCTACCAGGTAAGAATTTGGATATTTAACAGGAGTGAGTTCCTCTTTGTAGAAACCACCTGAAATAGGATTATTTTTATAATCTGATAATTGATATGTAACTGGATAGGTATAATTGATCTTATCAATTTTAAATATTTCAGTTGACCAATTCGGTTGATAGCCTTTTTCGAAGTGACCTTTATTTACTTATTCTTACATATTCACCAACCTTATATTTACTTTTTTGAAAAATTTTAGGTTGCATATATATATTTTTCAATATATTTCTTTCATTTTTTCACATAACTTTTTCAGGTGGAAGCTTTATTGTAGAATGTTTTCTTGAATTATAATCTTTTATTATTGATTGCAGAATAGATAACCATTTATAATTTCCATTTAGACTAAATTATTTCCACATAGAATTTTTCATTGTACGATTAAATCGTTCAACAATTGATGCTTTTAATTCACTGTATGTATGATAGTGATTGATTATTTTTTCTCTCATATAGTTTTGGAATTGTGAATTAAAAAACTCTTTGCCTTGATCAGAGTGAATATTTTTGGGTATAACTTTAGCGCGCTCAAAAATTCATTTCAGGGCATTTAAAACATTTTCAGCATTCTTTGTTTTTACAGGTTCAGCATATGCGTATTTAGAAAATATATCATTGACAGTTAACATATATTTAAAGCCATTATTAAACTTTGCGTATGGCATCATTTCAACTAAATCAATTTGCCAAGTATCATTTAAACCTCTTTGTAAGAATTTCCTTCTAGGATATCTACGCCTTGGTGGTCTATGAATTTCCATTACAATTTGAGCTTTTGACATTATGCTTATACCATTTAATTAACTTTTCTAATTCTTTGTTATATTTTTCTACAAAATAGCATTCACAAGTGTCAGGCCCTGACGTACAAATATTATAAGCCCAAGGACAGCAACTAAAATGTGTACCATATTTTGAACTGTACTGTTCTTTACCAACAAATTTTTCTAAATAATTGTATAAATTTGAAATATAAGTTTTGTGTTCAGCTAATAATGTAAATGAGTATTTTTACATTCTTTTTATACCTTTTCAAAATTTGAATATTTATTCAGTCAGTTGTCAGTTCTAATCTTAGTAACACTGCAAATTAATAAAAAAAAATACTTAATTTTCTCAAAAAGTCTGGTTATTCATTTTGACATTTCAAATGGACAGTAATTTTGTAGAAAGAGGGCAAGTTTCTGAATCTTTGGACAATGATAAAGAGAATTTGCAACCAACCACATTATATCCGTATTATTGTAGATGTTTAATATTATTTTTTACATTTTTGTTTATTTATTGTGTTGTTTTTGTTATTGCCATATTTTATTGTAATTGTAAAAACAAAAGTAAATAAAGTTTATTTAAAATTTTTTATTATAAATTTATTTTACAGTTTAATCTTATTCTAACATTTTATTCTCTTGATTTATATTTAAATATTTATCTATTAATTCTTTTAATAAAAATGGAATCTCAAAAAATAATCTAGAATAATTACATTCAGCATTAAACCGGTTTAATGGAATGTATATTTCATCTTTTAATATAGTTTGCTGGTTTTCCACACACGTTCTAATATATTTTCCTACGTATTCTTTTACACATCCTCCAGCATTTTTGTTGTAAACCATTACTAAGTGGATAAAATTAAATAGATTACGAAATTTATCAATTTCCTCATCTTTTAGTACAAATGACCGTGGTTTTCCAGCTTTTATACCAAATTGTAAGCAGGAAACTTTATTTTTAGGATGTAGATGATATTGCTGATAAAATTCCAACCAATCTTCATAATTAATAAGCATTAATTTTTTCCCAATGCGGTGTAATGAAATTGTTGCTTCTATTAATTCTGTATGAAAACCAACAACAATTTTTACAGTATGTGCTTCGTTTAAAAAGTAGGTATAGGCCAATAACATATTGTATATGATACTATTCCTCTCACAGTTGTTTTAAAATGAGTTAAAAAACCGCAATATTTTAGATATATATATTTATATTTTTTGTTTAGAAACACAGCTCTGAATATACTTTTTCCCAAATATGCTGTTATAAAGTTTTAAAATTAGATTATCATTATGGATATAACTAACACTACTAAATTGTGTTAAAAATTTATTCATACTTATATTATTACACTTACACCAAGCGTAAGCACAACAATATTGTCCACATACATCTGAAAAGTTACTTTGTAATTGTCTATTATTAAATATTATGCATTGGTTTTTTAAATAATTAAGAATTTCTGGTTTATCTGGTGTGCCACCGTAATAATCAAAATATTCTATACAACCATCTTTTGGAATAAAAATAACTAACCAATGTGTTCCAGGATCTTTGGCTTTATAAGTGTTTACAATCATGAATGTTGGCCTTTCAACTATATTAGGTAATTTATCCAAAGCAAAAACTCCTTTCAAAAATTTGTTTGTGTATTTGTTACATCTTAATATATTAGTTAATTTAATTCTAAAGTATTCATGAATCAAATTTACTTAAATCATACACTTTACTTATTTCATTAGTGTAATTTATTAAGAAATCTTTTTTTATTTTTTCTTTTGTTATAATAATATCAAATTTCTCCAATATCTGTCTAAGATCGTTATTTATTTTATTATTGTGAACACTTCCAAAAGTATAATTTTCAAGATGATAATTTAAAAGTTCTTTTGTTGGAAATTTGTATGTAAACTCTTTTATTAATTTTTTGCAAGGTTCTTTAATTCCAAGTAAGCAAATATCTTTCGCGAATAAGTTGTTTTTATCATCACAACAAAATGTTACATCTACAAGTGCACAGGTTAATGACATCTTAACAAATACTCAAATTCAAGTCTTAAGTAATATATTTATAGATTTGTAAACACATTTCGATTTTTATCAATTTGTAAACTTGCATCAAATTCTCCATAAACTATAGCAGATAGAGTTGATGGAAGCGGTTTTGATAGCCTTGTTTCAATTCGGACAGTGCCTTGATTAAGTAATCCATGACACACTTCATTTCCTGATGCATCTGGAGTTAAATCAAAAGCTAATATAAAGAATCCATTACTAAACATAGATTTTGTTATCTGATGACCTTTATCATTATGATATATGCCTGTACCAGAAAATAGCGTATGATATGCACGTGTATAACAATTATTTTCTTCCGTAAAACTGGTTTCAATTATTGTATTAGGTATTTGTACTCCATTTACATATAACATGAATTGAGAAATATCAAAGTGTTTAAAATTAAATGGATTTTTTGATCTTTTTCCAGAGTAACCGGCATTCTCTGTCATACAAAATAATATCGTGTTTGGTAACTGCCCAATAAATACATTATCAAGCGAAATAGTTGTACTATTAGAAGGAATCGTAAAACTTTTTACTTCTACCCGTTTATAATTATATTTGGTGTTCGACTTCTCAATAAAAGCATTATGTGCTAATAATACTAGGATTAATAGTTGCATGTCTCATAAACAATGTTGCTTCTACAATTTTTAATTGAGATTCATCAGAATCATCTCCGAAAAAGAAAAAATCTGGTTTTTCTAATGTTAAAACTATTCTAACATCAACATTATTTATCAGAAGAGTTGGCTAATTGAACATATCTACATGTAATTTGCCCATAAGCTCTACAACATTGCTATTTTGATAAGCTTTTTGGCGCTCCTTTGAACTAACATTGTCAAATTTTGCTATATTTGGTTTATCCAGATTCCAACCGGTACATTCCAAATGTGTTGTTGCTGCATCTGTACCATAATTTAATAATGATTTAATGTAAGCTCTGTAGTGGTGATTACCGTCTGAGGGGGTTATATTTTTACCATTTAACTGTAGATTACACTGTTTTATTAGAGAGTGAAAAAGATTATTAACAACACTTGGTTGTGCTATTAGTCTTCCATCAGTTCCTTTATCATTATTCCAATGAGTTCCATCTTTTTTTAAAATTTGTACTTTTAATCGTAAATATACAGAAGATAAATCTCTATATGTATCACCATGACCTAATGATAGAAATTCGATTGTTGACGCAATTGGATTGTAAGAAACCTCCTCAGATCGTAAAATACTGGATTGAATAGGTTGAGTTTTAAAAATATCTAATTCAGATTTCATACATTTCACCATGATTAGTTAAAAATATCTTTTAGTTTCTTTTTCTTATTAACTTTACGCCGTTTTGACATAGAATAATTTGAATTGCTAATGTTAAGTCTTTTTATAGTTTTCCTTTTTCTTTTACCAGATCCATACATTTCATTAAGCTTTCTAACAGCTCCGCGTCTTACATTTTTCATAATTTCTTTACCTCTATCTTGAACAACTTCCTTTACATTTGCCCCTGATGCAATATCAGATAAAGCGCTAATACCAGAGTTAATGACCTCTTTTTTAAATATATTAGCACCTGAAGCAAATATAGCTTTCAAATACTTAAAAAGACCTCCAAAAAAACTTCCTAATCCCCGACCTCTTTGGTAAGGTATGGTAGAATGCAATAAAGGCCCAATGTCATCAAGACCTCTTCCGGATTGTACTAAATACAATTTCTCCATTACGTTTAAAATAAAATTAATATTAAAATTTACAAACTGACATTTATTTATACTTTTTTAAAATGTAATACAATTTTTGTGGGAATACTACTGTCACTAAAATTTATTTTATAACCATATTTATCAAATAAGAGCATTGAAATACTATCAAATGATTTTTCAACATTACAATATTGAATTATGTTAAATTCTTTTACTGTGTTAGTAAAAGCATTTTCTGAATTAACAGTTCTTAAACATCTTACATTTTTACGACCTATATTTTGTGGTTCAATAATATCAGTGGATATAAAAAACATATCTGGTTTCTCTACAGGAATTAAATTCATGCTATCAATAAACAATTTAAAAACTTCAATTACACGAGGTTTATATTTTTTAGGGTCAGTTAATTTTACGAAAGCTTGAATAAAACATGTTTTTAAAAGTCCATCTAAGCTGTAAGTGAAATTTGTTCTTAATTTGATGTTAACTTTTGGCTTACTTAAACAGATAATAGTGTATAATAAAGTTTTTGGAAACTCTTCAGCTTTGTTTGGTATTACATAGTTTGTATCGTCATTTATAAAGTTAAAAATACCCCAAATTATTGACGTAAAACTTCTTTTCTTGAAAATCATAATAATGGTCGAATATTTTGATTTAAAGTAGGAAGTAACAGAACCTTCCAATCGCATATCATTTGATCGTTACTATATGGTATATAAGTAGTCCCAACACCAATACGGTTTGTCTGCATACCAGTGATATATATTTGAGTACTTTTTCCATTCCTCACCATAGACATTTGGAATAAAATCATTAGCATATATTTCAGATACACCAACTTTCCAATTAGAATCGATCATATATTTATCCATTTTATTCGTAAAAGTTGATAATGTGTTTTCGGGGTAAAAATTCATAGATGAATCACTGAGTAATGTGACATAAAATTCATCATTTACTTGTACGTTGTCCATGAACTTGTAGATTTATTTTTACGAATTGGAAAATTAAGTTGTGTTTGATTATCACCTGCTTTCGCTGATCGCAATAAGCGTTTTGGAGATCTATTTATAGTTTTTTCCTTTTTCGTTGGTGGACTTGGACTATCTAATGGAACTGTTATTATATCACCAGTATCTGTTTCAAATATTTGAACATTTTTACTCCTAATTGATTTTCGTTTTCTTAACCGTTCCTCCGCTGTTTCAGCAGACATTGCTTTTGATAAAACATTTTCTGCATTTTCTTCGTCTTCAAACACATTGTCAGGGGTATCCTCATATATTTCTTCCTCAGGAAATTGCATTTTAAAGTCTCTATAGTTAACAGAATCTGATTGTACCTTTGCTTTTTTAAGTAATGGTTTTACACGTGTTTGAGTACTTTTTGATTCCATTAGTATCGTTTTTCCTTTTTCTCTGTTTTGTGGAAGAGTTCTGCTCTGATTTTGTTTTTTAAACAAGTTTTGCCATAAAAAATACCATTTCTGGATATCAGTCAAATGCTTATTTAAGATAATTTTTTTCATATTTTTAACCAACTGGTTAATTTCAAGATTAGAATTTTGTTTAAGTTTTTCATATATTTCCGGTTTTAGAATTATCATTTTATTAAATGATGAATTATTCATTTTATAAGATTTCCAATCAATCCTCAAAGAACTGCACCAAGAAGAGTAGGTAAAAATCCTCCTTTTTGAATAATAATTTTTCGTTTATTATTTATTGAGTTTTTATAACAAATGAGTGATGTTAATTCCCTTTTATATCTTTTTAATTGATTTTTTGTTTTTTGATTCAACTTACAGTTACCATTTAAAATATTTAACGATATTTCACAAATTGTTTTAATTACATCTGGTTCGCAATGTTTTATAATAACTCTTTGAAATTTCGGTTTAGAATTTTTTAACAAGTGCAATATATGTCGGTTGATTTTCAATCGTTTCATATTCTTTTGCATATTGTTCCAACTGATTTGTTGTACAATAACACAAATCTTGCTCGAAAATGTCACTTCTCAATCTAAATAAATCATAAACTTCTTGAGTAAGATCCATTAATATATAACCATATGGCTTAGATGTCACTTCATTATATACTTTCTCAAATTCCTTGACCTGATTGGGATATATTTGACGGGCTAATGGTAATATCTGTGATTTATATCTAGGATTCTTAAAAAGAATTATGTATTTGCAATTCAGTGAAATATCTCTGGAAAATTTACCTTGATGAAATATATTTTGGGTTACAAATATTACCGATAAATTTCTATGATGCGATCCTCTAGTAAATAGTTCGCAGACTTGTCTATCATAAGAATTTAACATCATATCATCTATCACAATTAATACAGAGTTTCTATTATAACTAAAATCAGCAATACTGTTGCTATACTCAATATCTGTTATATCATTCGATACTGCATTTTTATCTGGGTTACACCAAATAATTTTATTGATTTGCGGATGTATGATTTTATTTTTTAATTTTATTAGGTTATGAATAAAAGTAGTTTTTCCACAACAAGTTGGCCCAGCCACCATCATTGTAAATGGGTGAAAAAACATAATTAAATAATTAATTTTTCATGATAGCAAACCTATATTTATACCAAAATATACACTCAGAAAGAGAATATAAAGTCCTGCTTCATTCACTCAAAAGGTTATTCATTCATCAACATTCATAATGGATAATCAACAAATTTTCATTGTTGACTTACAATTTGTACAAGGAAATGAAAAGCAATATTTTATAAAGGAATTGGCTATTCTTAAAAAGGGGAGTTTGATTCCAATTGTATATCATTTTAAAGCGGCTTAATTGTATATCATTTTAAAGCGCCTTATAAAATAAATGGATTAAAATGGAATAGTGGTACAGTAGAATACTTATGTTTGAGGGATATACTTAAGTACTATTTACAATCAACTGATATAATTTACGTTAAAGGAAAGCAGGAAAAAAATTTTCTTGAAAAATACATAGATAGTACTAAAATAAATGATTTAACCAATACAATGCCATCATTGTTAAAAATTGAACATTTTAAATCTATGAGTCCTACTCCAACACATAATGTAAGTTCAAGTTTAAGATGTGCAATTAAATATATCTATATGTACTTACTTAAAGAAAACGTGTTAAAATAAAAAACAAAAAAAAAACAAAAAAAATAATTTTTATTTGTAACATAAATATATAGATCATATGGAATTAAATAATCCAACTAGAAAAGTACGATTTAATTCAACTTTACAAATTAAAGTTATGTATGTATGGAGCTTTGCTTACAATTCTTCTCGGAAAAATCATTGGCAACAATATGCAATTGATAGAATGAGATTTCAAAGGCGAATAAAGATCATTGAACCCATCATATCTAAAATTTTAAGTAGTAGTCATCGTAAAAACATATTTAAAAAGAGATTTTTGTAATACTCTAAAAATAAAATGCACTTTATATTTTGTACATTAAAGTTAATAAAGTATAACGTAGAATATATATCTACATATATATGCAACATATATATGTAGATATATATTCTACGTTCTTACTATACTATACCAATCTATTTCCATTCAACTTTTCTTGCCTCTTTCTTTTTCTACCTTTTTAAAATACTACATAGTAATCTAAACAGATATTCTGCTAAAAAAAAAAACGAAGATGCTAATTGTTATTTTGTATTTCTTCCTATAGTAAAACTAGTTAACCAACACAAAAAAAAAATTAGAATAGATGATTCAATATAAGTAGGCAATGTACTATTATATTTCGTATCACCTAATTAGAACGAAAACAAGTAAAACGCGAAATTTATTTTTAAAATGAAAATTTGAAAAAATAAGTATACTCAACTTAATACATAACGAAAACGTAATTTGTCTACCATCTGTATGACATAATTACAAATTTCAATTTAAATCTTCTGATTACATAGTTTCTATTTTAGAATTTTCTACATAGAAATTAATACCCTTTTGATTTTCCTTTTTGTTTTGATCTTCTAATTTCATAACATACAAGCCATCCTATACCAGGTATTCAGAAATTTAAGAATGCAATATATTCTTAATAAATTCATCTTGATAATTCAATTTATTCTTTTACCTTTTTTTCTATCTTTTAAATAATATACAAATATTGTAAACAAAACCAGATTTAACAAACGAAAAAAGAAAAAGTTACATGTGGACGCTAATTTCTATTTTGAATTTCTTTTTAACCTTTTTATATGCAACATATATATGTAGATATATATTCTACGTTCTTACTATGCTATACTATACCAATCTATTTGCATTCAACTTTTCTTGCCTCTTTCTTTTTCTACCTTTTTAAAATACTACATAGTAATCTAAACCAGATATTCTGCTAAAAAAAAAAAAAAACGAAGATGCTAATTGTTATTTTGTATTTCTTCCTATAGTAAAACTAGTTAACCAACACAAAAAAAAAAACACGCATTCCTTAAAGACACACTTTAAAACTAGTTCACCAACATTAAATAACACGTGCTTTAATATTTACATATAATAGTTTTGCTAACTATTTTCATGTTGATCTATTATAATATACAATCAAAGAGCTCAAAAGACTTTGTTTTACCCCAACTTCTAACAGAATCCAGGTCACAACACTTCCGGTTTCTCTAAAACTCAAGGTCATTCAAATATAGGTTAATTTGCGTGGGCGTGTGATATGGTTTATTAAAAACTAGGTCGTGCGATATGGGCTTATTTTTTCCCATGCCAAAGTGCCCCTATACCTACTGATGCCTCTTTTACGTTTCTGAAATTCTAGTTGAATAAGCCAGAAAGGGGAAGAAGTTCAAGCAGCTGCCAAAATCTTATGGATTTTTAATTTAATTTAATTATTCAGGTGTAGGATATTAATAAGTCGGTTGCATCGACTTACTGTTCCATTTACTTGTTTCTTGTTTATTTATGTCGATTCTGCTGAGAAAATCAACAACTTTGTTTTCTTTCTCTTTAAGTACTCTATATCGAACTCATATTTATTTAACTTGATTTTCCATTGTTGTAATTTGGAATTAGGTTCTTTAAGTGAATGTAGCCCGGTAAGCGGCTGATGATCAGTTCTAATAGTAAATTTAGTGCCATATAAATATGGGCGAAAATATTTGATTGCCCAAATAATTGCGAGAAGTTCTTTTTCTATTTCTATTCTTTTTCTAATAACGAGTTTCGTGCTCGTTAAGAGTTCGACTAGCAAGCAAATTGGGTGTCCATCTTGTGACAAGACCGCATCAATTGTGAAGCTTGAAGCATCCGTTGTTAAAACAAATTGTTTTTTAAAATCTGGATAGTTTAAAATTGGATAATTCATTATCAGTTCTTTTAATTTATCAAAAGACAAAACGTAATTTTGGGCATTAATATCGATTTTCTTATCTTTTTTTAAATAATTAGTCATGGGTTTAGTTACTGCGGCGTAATCTCTAATAAACTTTCGGTAGTACCCTGTGATATCAAAGAAACTTTTTATCTTTTACACTTGTCCTTTTCATCCACTAAAATTTGGTGGAACTCTTTTGCCAAATCTAAATAGGTAAAGTATTGAGCTCTACCCAACTTGTCAAGAAGTGGGTCCATATTTGGGATAGGAAATTTGTCGTCCGTGCTAATTTCGTTTAATTTCCTATAACCCACTACAATTCTCCACTTAGATTTACCCGAGTTATCTATTTTCTTTGGGACAACCCAAATTGGAAAATTATAGGGAGAACTAGTTGGTTGTACTATACCTTACGTGAGCATTTCTTTTACTTGTTTTTCTACTTCTATTTCGCGAATTTTAGGAAAACGATATGTTTTCGAATAAATTGTTAGTAAATGTTTAGTCATAATTTGGTGTCAGTTATATGGGTAAGATTATCTCCCTCCTTGTAAAACAAATCATTATCTTTTGATAAAATTTCTTCTAAAATCTCACACTGTTCGGTGTTCATAAGTTCAGTTTGTAAATTTTGGAAAATATCAGAATGGTTTATATTCAAAATTTCCAACTGAAAAGTTTCATTATATGGGCAAGAATTTTTAAATTTAGTTTTGACGCCATTAACTTCGATTGTACTTTCTAGTAAATCGAATTTAGCGCCAATCGGTACATTTTGGATCGCAGCAAAGTTTTTATTATTTAAATAGCAAACTTTCCAACTCATCGTTGTATTTTTATTAAATTCGGAAGGAGTTTTCGTGATAATATCACGTTCTATACTTTTGTCTGCCATTAGGGTTGTTAAACAAATAGGTATTTTGATTGGCATTTTATTGGAAAAATATTTGGATTAAGTATTAACATAGCAGCACCAGTATCTATAAGAAAATCAATTTTTAAATACTACGGTTTTGAATTATTATTGCAGTTTATAGTGTTATGGTCGATCTCCATTGATTCGTAATTGTTATTGTTATTTCGCCAATTATTTTTGATTATAATTGTTTTGTCTTTCATTGTTATTATGATTGTTACCGCCAAAGTTATTGTTATTAGTGAAATTATTATTATTATTACTATGCGGACAGCGATTGTAATTATTAATTTGTGAATTTCTATTAGAACGGTTTGGCCTAGAATTTGAATTGGAATTATCATTTTTATAAAGTTGACTTACCGATCGAAATTGTGTTGTTTCTGCCTCTTCTTTTAACTTCAGATATGTTTCCTGTACGCCAAACGATTTTATTAGTTGTTCTTTTATCTGGTCCCATGTAGCTTAGTTTAATATCCTGATGGACACAGCAGCTTTGCCCTGAATTTTCCCAAGAGTATTATCGTTACATATTTACGTTGTTCTACATCAGTTAGCATTCCTGTCAGCAACTCCACTTCGTTAATAAAACTGGATACTTCATAATATCCGGTCACAGTAAATTCTGGAACAGCTCTGGCTTCCTTTACTATGTCACTTAAGGTAAAGCCTGTGAGTGCCATAGTTTGATTATTTGTTTGTATTCTTGAAATACTAAATATAATTGTATTTAATTAATTGTATTTTAATATAATTGTATTTGCTTGAAATACTAATGCAATTCTGTCTAACTCAGAACTGCTCATTAAATAAATTTGAAAGAACGTGTATTTTTTATACCCTACACATTAAGTATAGGGTATATTAACTTTGGTATGGTGTTTGTAACCACCAAAAGGGTTATTCGAAATTAATAAAGATAGAAACTTCAAATTTGGTACTAGCGTGTTGTTTCCTGAATCCCTGATTTGTCCAAAATTTGAGATGAATTGGAGGAGCTGTTCGGGTACCTCCCATACAACTCCCAAAACCGAACAAGCATATCTTCGAAATTAATAAAGATAGGAACTTCAAATTTGATACGAGGGTGCTGTTTCTTAAATCCCTGATTTTCCTAAAATTTGAGATGAATTGGAATGGTCGTTCGGGTACCTCCCATACAACTTCCAAAACCGAACAAGCATATCTTCGAAATTAATAAAGATAGAAACTTCTATCTAAGTACCAAGTTTGGTACTAGGGTGTTGTTTCCTGAATCCCTGATTTATCCAAAATTTAAGATGAATTAGAATGGTTGTTCGGGTATCTGCCACACAACTCCTAAGACCAAACAAGCATATCTTCGAAATTAATAAATATATAAACTTGAAATTTGATATAAGAATGTTCTACCCTGTTGATGTCTCTAAAATTTGAGAGAAATTGGGGTGGTGGTCCGCGTGCCTCCACACACTTCCCAAGACCTAACAAGCATATTTTCGAATTTAATAAAGATAGAAATCTGAAATTTTGTACAAAGGTTGTAAAAGCATTTATTTTTTTAGCTTAGTTATATTAAATACCTACCTAACTAAAATAACTTATGGATTTTTAATTTAATTTGAATTTTTTAGGTGTAGGGTATAAATAAGTCGGTTGCATCGACTTACTGTTACTTTTACTTGTTTTCTTTTAATATAGATCAATACTTGAAAGTAACACTGTTTTTTTTTTGTTTTTATAATAATGTTATTGTTTTAAATAGTATACGGCAAAAATAGAAATTGTTTTTGAAGTTCACTCTTTATTTATTTATTTTTTTTTTTTGAAATTTAACAAGTTTATATTTTGCTTTTCTTAAAAAAAAAAATACTTTTATGAACTGTTTTTAAATTAATTTCTGAAATTTATTTCCGATTTATTATTTTTTTAATATATTATTATTTAAAACAGTGTTGGTATCATACCGACTGCGCCACTTTTGTATATTTTAAAATTAATTATTAAATAAAATAAAAATTGATGTTATTTTTATAAAAATGTTTTATTTAAAAATTGTTTTTTTAAAATTAACTTATAACGTTACTATTCTGTTTATTTAATTTTATTTCAAAAAAAAAATTGTTTAATACAAAAATTGGGTTAAGACTTGGACTTTCAATTTAATCCAATTTACAATTTGAGTTTCCAATTTACAAGTCAAACTTAACACTAAAATTTATAAAGAAAGGAAAACTTAACCAACGCTTCAATTTTTCCTAATTTCTACAAAACAAAAATAAATATAATAAAAAAACTTAAATTTTAAAGGAAAACAATTTGCTGATAAGGATTATTTTTCATATTCAATATTTTAATAATAACTTTCACATGGAATAATTAGTTACGCAACAAAACAAATATACTTAAGTGTTTTATTACAACATAAGTGTTGCGCAACAAGCTAAAGTAAAACAAACAAAAACAAATATAATAAGTCTAAAAAAAAATATAATTTATTCTTTCCAATATGAGAGTCTAGGTATAAAGAAAAAAAAAACTTTTAATTTTTTTGGATACATTTTTTTTTTTTTTTAAGTAATTTGAGTTTTGAAGTACCGCTAATTTAAGTCATACTTTGTGTGTTATATTAAAATAATAAAAAGGAAGAACACGAGAAGTATTAGAATTACGACAAACGAAATGTTTTACGTGGTGATGTTTGTTAAATATTTCGTTTGTAATGTTTATTTTTGGTTATATTAAAAATAGAATATTTCATGTGGTGATTTTAGTTAATATTTTGGTTATTTAGTTATATTTGAAGACGATATATGACTTACATAGTCAAAAGGAATTACTATTGATTAGAGATTTAACAAAGCTTAAACTTATAATCCACATTCACGAAGTTACAACGCAACATATTCACCCAATCACAATAATCAACAAACGAAGTGATGTTCATAATCTTAAGACAGGGACATAATCTTAAAGTCTACTTCATTTTGAAAGCACTAAAACAGCAAATTTCGGCACATTAACAACTTTATACATAGGCATTATGCTATACAACAAAATAAGCATACAGTTTAAATCAATAGACACCACAAATTTAAAAAAAAAATTGACCACAATATATTTAAATAATTATTGTAAACCAAATTAATGTTAAAGTGAATTATTTTTTCTTTTTTCGATTCTTTTTTTTTTTTTTTACTATTTTTTCTATTTATTATTTTTTGATTTTTTTTTTATATGTATATAGAACCAGTTTTTGATAAAAATAGTACCTTTAATTTTTCTTTTTTTTGTGTATATATTTAAATTCATGTAACCAAAGAAATTTTAATTGCTATTTGCTTTTCTTTTTTATCTCGCTTCCACTTGCTAAGTTAGCAAATTCGTTTTACCTATAAATTATAAATTACTTTCGTTTTTCTCTTTTATAAACATTATATCAAATTTATAAAGCCTTATGATGAGATTTATTTCTTTTAGGCATAAATTGTTGAAAATAAATAAATAAATATATTATAGTTATATGTAGTTGTACTTGTAATTGCAAATATTTTTTAGTTGCAACTAACGAAGTAATCGGGGATTTTTCGAATATTTCGTAAAATATATGTATACAAAAAGTATAAAAAAATATCGCGGTATTTACAAGAAATTATATCTAGTCATCTGTTTTTGAGTGATGAAAATAAATTATAGATTATTTTATTATGTAATTTTATTTTATTTTCTAATCGATTAATTTTCTAATAAAAATTTTTTTGTGATATGTTGAACAATTAAAATTAGCGGTCTTAGAAAGCCTTAAAGAATTTCAAGTTCAAAATGCTAAGCAATTTCGCACAATAGCACAAGAGTTCAAAATATTTGACATCAATGGTAAAAGTAACCCAAAATTTAAAACAACTTTTAAATGCACTGTTAACAATCAAATCTTCAACGCAAAATGACCGAAATTTTTCAGTTGCTGGTGATTCGTAACGAAAACAATCGTGACGATCGAAAATGGCAGATTAAACAATAAATGATTATGTTTTTTAAAAAAATATTATATCCTTAAATTATTTTATTGATACAAAAACAATGAAGTACATATATTATATTGTTTTGCTAGATATTAAAAAAAATTCTTTTGCAATAATTTTGATTTATTATATTTTTTAATTATATCGCTTTTTATTTGGAACATTGTTATATTAAATTTTTAATTAATTTTTATTTTTGTTATATTTTTATATTATTTTTTTTGTTTTGTTTTCAAAAAACATTATGAATTTCTACATATTCATGTAATACAAAATGTTTTATTCAATTTTTTGAGAATTCTCGAGAAATTTCGGGAAATGAAATCTGTGATTTTTCTTCTCGAGAAATTAAAAAAATGAGAAATGTGGAACACTTGAGTGAACACACAGTCACGCCATCCGCATTTAAGTATGTATATTATGTAATTGAAAGGTGTAAATTAAACGAGGAAGAATACAGTTGACTTTGTCAACTCTTAGATACCCATACGAACCGTTAGTATGTTCACAGCCTGTCACTCTGCTAACAATATTATAATTTTAATATTTTAGTATTTTAAAATAATTTGGGTGAATTTTATAATTTCTAGAACTATGGGTTGTACATATATTCAAACTATATGTTTGTATGTACATTCTTCAAAAGCAGATTCTAACTTTCCACAAAACGATTATCAATCCAAAACTTTTTCAAATATTCTATAGTACCATTTAATACTAAGCGGTAAATGTATATTAAATTTATTAAGTACAAAACACTAAATATAATTTTAAATATTATATTATATTATATTTAAATATTCCATTGACAGAATAATTTCTTATAAGTACAATAAAATACATATATGTATGTAAATACGGCACTATATAATATACACATATATGTACTCTTATTATTCACTCACTAGTGGCATATACGATATGTAAACAAACATGATATTATATAAGTATGTATATCAATATCATATAAATAATAAAAATTCTTCAAGCAACCGTTATGTTGTTTATTTAATTACATTTTTTTGTACTACGCATTATATCCTCAACAATTTCAAATTATAGAGTAAAACAAATGCAAAAAATTTGTTGAAGAAATTTGTTAGAAAATTTGAATAAATCAAGTAACACTTTCGACAATTATAAAGTAACCCTATATTATTAAAAAAAGTTATTAACAGAAATAAGAGTATAATCTGGTATAATGTTAAAGCTTTAATTTTTGTGTAGTACTTCAACAGGTGTTCAAGTTACAGGTGTTTAAAAATAGGAAATTTTCAGTTTTTGACCCCTTACAGCTCCTAAACGGGGGGTGATACAAAAAAATTTCTGAAATGACTCAATTTTCAAAGATCTAACTTCTGTCAAAATTTCAAGTTTCCAACTTAAACCGTTTAGAAGATAGAAGGGTTAAAGGATTTTGCACAATTTGAGTTTCGCATAACGGTAAATTAAGACACCGTATGCCACAAATATATATTTATTGTATATATACTTTTAAAGCTAATAAAAGTAGTAATCGTTTGGAGTTTTCAAAATGAAGATATACCTTATACAACTTGTGCTATAACAATTTAAATATAGAGCTTTTTTGAACCTTTGGGGAGCTGTAGCTCCGTAACGGGTGGGGCTACACAAAAAAGTTATTAAAAATAAAATTAATATAAAGATCTATCAGTGGTTAAAATTTCATAGCTCTATTGCAAAAAAAATGTGGGGACCTAAAAGTTAGGTGTTCGAGAGCTACCCTAAGGCTTGGTCCAAACTCAACCCAAAAAAATAGGGAACCTACAAATTATTCCCAGAATATTTTGTGTAAATTTCAAGATTCTAGCTTTCTTAGTTTTTGAGTTAGCGTGCTGACGGACGGACGGACGGACATGGCTCAAAAGTCTTAGAATTTTTTTCTGATCCGATCCATACCTTTGAAGGTATATCTAGCTCGCTTATTTCGAGGTGTTACAAACGGAGGAGTAATTTTATTATACCCGATCCTATCGTACGGGTATAAAAATTATAAAAAATATTTTTAAATTTATGAAGATCTTTTAATTATTACATACAGAAGAAACTGTCACATGATCTGTATTTCTATACATTTTTAATTCTCATATCCCAATACATTTTTTTATTATTTTTTCCATACTTTTTTTTAGTTTTCTAAGAATATTTTTAAGCAAATTCATTACAAATCCACAATATAATAAATTATATACAAATCCATTCATGTAATGTAAATGTTTATTTTTTTTTTTGTTAGAAAAGAAAAAAATATTGATTTGATATAATATGAAAAATTAAGTTCTGTCATTAATGAAATACATACTATGTAATTTTTCGATTTAACATATTATTAACCATGCCAAATGTTTTATAAAAACTAAATAAGCTTTATAAGTTAGGGGCTTCGGTAGCCTAGTGGGTAGGCGCGTGGCGTATTAACCGAAGGAGTGTGGGTTCGATCCCTGCACAGGTCGTAAGTGTTTTTCTTTACATACCCCCCTTACGACCAAATATAATGTAAATATATAGTATATCATATAAACAAAATAAATAATATTAGTATATAATTTAATAATAGTATAAAAACCTATAATGGCCTTGGTAGCCGATGGTTCAATAATATTGCATTACATTTATGTATGCAATGTTAATATAAATAAATAAAAAAAAAAATATAAGTTTTTTTTTAATATACATAATTATGTATGTATCCATACAGTTATTATTATTATCATTATTTAAATATACTGTTTATACATACATAAAAATTACAGCAGTGTAGGAAATATATATATATATATATATTTTTTTTTTATAATAATTTATGTAATTTTAGATAATTTTACAATATAAATATAAAATTATGTAAAAGAAATTATATGTATGTATATGTAGATGTTTTTAGCACATTTCCGTCCGTCTGTTTACAAATCTTCGACGCCGTTAAAGACATAGAAAAAAATGTTAACCATTGGTAGGGTCAAATAAAAAAATTAATATTGTAGAACTTTTTCATGTAGTCCCATCCATTACGGAGCTACAGCCCTTCAAAAACTGAAGCCTTATTTTGAAATGCGTATATCAATATGTCCTGCTTAACAATTTTTCAATTTGAAAATGCCATTCGACAGGATTTTTTTCTGCTTAACATTTTTAGTGTACCAAAGTGTAAAAGACATCATGTTTGAACACACAAGTATGATTAAGTATAAAATAAAACATAATTGAATGCATCAATGATCGAAGTAATTGAGTGCACTGAGTTACGGATAATAATTAAGAAATGAGCACACAAACACACGCACACATCAAGAACATATATAATCATATATGCAAATTATTAAATAAAACCTAGATTTAAGTAGAATAAAAGATTATTAGTTAAGCAGAAGTAAGATAATAAGGTCGGGAATATTTATTCATTTACTTATTCATTCTGAATTACAATTAAAATTATAAATAGAAAAATTTTTTTTCTAAGCATTAGCTACTCAGGCTATCGGCTTATTCTTTAAAAATAAATTCTTCGCAATATACTATTATTTATTTTTTTATTTGGTTGAAACGTAATCTTTTACTTTGTGTACATGACATTGAAATAATTCTTTATATTAAAATAATTGAAAATACTAATTGTTACAGATTTTACTTCAATATATTCTTTTTTATGTCATTAAATACATTAATTTGATTTAATTATTTACAAATTTAGAAAAGCAATTATCGTTACAATTGGACTACAAATATACATAATAATGTATACAATTATTATATTTATTATAATTATGTAATAATGAATATACCTAATGTACATATATTAATCATTATATTTATTACATATTATACTTTATACACATACCTATTATTCTAGTTATTTTATACATAGACATAGTAATAAAAATTTGATTTAATTTGGTTTTTATTCATTAATATCTAGGTATTTAAATGTGTTTACAGATTTTTAATTCATTTAAAGTAATTCTTTACATTAAAGTAGTTGAAAACTAATTATAATATTTTAATTCATATATTCTTTTTTTTGGCCTTTAATGTTTTTATATTAGTTTAGACATTTTTAATTTACATATTTTTGAACAAAAAAAACAATTATCGGTACAAAAGTTATAACAAATATATATTAATACATATTAATTTCTACACATACTTATTATATTTATTACAATATATTATAATTTATATAGATATTATTGTTGTTATTATTTTATACATAAACCTTGAAAAAATAAAAAATATAACTGTTAATTCATTATTTTATAAAAAAAAATGTTATTTTGTTGTTGTTCATTAATATATTTAAATGTGTTTAATGATTTTTAATTTATTTAGAAAAGTGAATATTGCTTTTATGTTATTATCAGTGGCGTGCATGTACTGTGAGTGTTTTGGACCCATCGGTGAATAAAAGTTCCCATTTGTTTCGTCTTAGCGTTACGGTTATTTCTGTAAATAATTATAAAATTGTTGTAATAATCTTTCTATAGAAGAGTTAGATCGTTAACAAATGCATTTTTGTTCAGAAACCATTTCGGGTATTTTAACTTTGGAGTTTTAGCAGGTGACAGATCAATACTAAGTTGTGTTTTGAGGTTTAATATTTCATTTACTCCCAATTTCATTTTAATTGGTTTTTTTCTGACTTTTAATAATTGAACTTCTTTATGTAATAGGTCATTTTATTTCTGAATAATTTGGGAAAATATTTACTCCTGAGAAACATTGTTCTATTTTATATTCTGGGAAAACCTGCTTCAGCTAATACGTTTTTGACCGGGGTAATTATAAATTCTCTTAGACTTCTTCTTATAGCAGCATTATATGATGTATTGAATTTTTTAAGTGAGTTGTAGCACTTTTTCCATAGATATGTAGCCCATAGTCAATTTCGTAAAGTAAGTATTATTAGTTTAGTTACATTTAGTAAAGTGTTGGCATGTATATTACTGTTCTTAAAATACAGATATTTGATTATATTAAGCCTATTGGAGACATTATTTCTAATATATTTGCAATGTTCTTTAAAAGTTTTTTTTTTTATCAAAAATTAAACCTAAAATTTTTAAATTATTTACATTATTGATTTAAAATTTATTTCTGGGCATGTACATTTAGTTTTTCTACATACATACATATGTTTACATTTATCGGTTGAAATTATCGCCCCTGACTGTTTTGACCAGTTTTCGATTGTATTCAACGCATCAGAAAACTATTTTTCGATTTAATTTGAATTTTTTTCTGTTGAAAGAATATACAAATCATCTGCACAAAGACAGTTTTGTAAATTATTTTGATTTGTTAACAATTTGCTAATATCATTGAACGCAATCAAAAACAGAGTTACAGACAGCGGAGACCCTTGTGGGACACCGTTGAAGAGTGAAAAGATTCGTGATACAATGTTGTTCACTCTCCAACGTATTTTCCTATTGTTTAAGAAAGCCTTTACGAAATTAAACATTTTTGGACGCACTTTCCATTCTTGTAATTTATTTAAAATAATATTTGTATTTATCTTTTCGAAGGCTTTTACAAAATCTACAGGCAATATTGAAGTATGGTTTTTTGTCGAGAAGTTTTTAAAAATTATGTGATCTATATATAGTGCTTCTATTGTGCTTGAATTTGTTTTAAAGTCAATTTGGTTTAGGCAGAGCAAATCATCATATGAAAGATACCATATTAAACGATTGGAAATAATTTTTTCTAAGATTTTGCCTATACATGGTAGTAGAGAGATCGGCCTATAGCTTGAAATATTGTTAATGTCTTTGTTTGGTTTTTTTATAGGTATGACTATGGGTAGTTTGTACATTTGGGGGATTATACCGGTATTGTAGATATTATTATATAGATCAAGAATTTTAAATTTAAACTTTTGAGGAAATTTTCTCAACATTTTATATATTATTTTGTCTCGCCCTGGCGTAATACCTTTTGCAGATTTGAAACTGTTTTCAATTTAGTTTAAATTTATTTTAAAGCCTAAGTAATTATTTTTGTTGTACGAGAGTTCATTGTGGTAGTTAGAGTCGGTTGTTGAAGCGGATATGGTATTGATTTTGGAGCATTCTGAATTCAGCAAAACAAAAGCAAAACTTCAGCAAAAAATTCAAGATATTACTACAAGCAAAACTTGAACATATTACTACTGGATCTCGCGAAGGAGATTTGGGAGTGGAAACAGGTATAGAACTATTAGCTGAGTTATGAATAATTTTCTGGATAATGGCTGCTTCTTTATTAACATTGTCGGAAGGAGGAAGTTAAGCATTTAATTCTACAATTTTATTTTGGTACTTTACCCAATCGGCTCCATTGCAGTTGAATTTGGCGATTTTGGAAAGCTTAATATTGGATAGTTCTGAAATTTTGACAGATGTTGTTATTGGATAGTGGACTCTATTATGTAAGTCTTCAGAAATATACCATGCGATATATGGTTGCAGTTGTGGACTGCAGAAAGTTAAATCTATATTGGTGTGTACCATGTGTACCAAGTACCATGTGTGGAGAAATGTGTTCAAGAACTATTATTTGGAATTGTTATATTGCAGTTGTAAAAAAAATCTTCTATAATTTTGCCTTTGGAATTTGAATTGGAAGAGCCCCAAAGTGAACTCCACCCATTAAAATCTCCTGCCAGAATAATTGGAGTTTTGATGTTCAATATGATATATTCAAGGTTTTGCTATGCGTCCTAAAAGCTGACAATTCTTACAGGGCATAGGATTAGAATAATAATCATGAACTTTAAGAGAATACCACGCAACATTAATTTTCTGTGGGACTTTATATAGGTCGAAAGTTAAAAGTATTAATCCTATTGGTATAGCTTTACCGTCAATGATTCTTTTAAATTTGTAAACATCAACAACTCCTTGGCTTTTTAATTCATCTAGAATTTCTGCTTCCTTTGTTTGAATCAGATTACTATCGCGTATTGTGCCCTTGCAGAAGTTTAGATTGTTATGATAATTGATAGTGACAGGGCAGAGCCCCCAAAACTTTTTACATTGATGAACTTATCCGCAATCTTTTGGTTTTTGGTTAAGACCAATAAGGAACCATCACAAAGGATGTTTATTTTTTCAACTTCCTTACTAATACCGTCTATTACCTTTTTTTTAAAGAGACACTGAACGCAGACAGTGGCTTATTTGGATCGGAAGATTCTATAGTAATGAATTTTCGGAAATACTGTGTTCCGCGAGAAGCGTCTACCAAACTTGGAAAAGCTTCGGTTAAGCCTATATTTTTCCGTTTTGATTGTGAGCTGTTTCTTCTTTCAGCTTCATCTGAAGAAGCTAAAAGACTAAACTGATTTCCCAGTGGAGTAAGATTGTCCATCGGCATTCTTTTTATTTTTATAATTTTAATCTAATATTAATAAGTTGTGAAAAGACAATTAGTAGAGAGAAAATAGAAATGGGTAGAGAAAAAAATACCTTACTTCTATACCTTTCTTCTAAATTCATTAATTTTTTTTTTTATATAAAAAATTAAATTATTAAAAATACTTGAAAGAAGATCAAACTTTGCTTTTTAACACTTACAATGTCAGACGGTGACTGAAATCGGGAATAAATTAATTAAAAATATTTAAAATCTTTCATTTTTGTTTTTATTGTTAACATTAAGCACGATGTATAACAAATCGTGACTCTGATGTGTAAAAATGAAGAATTAGTTACAATTTTTAAATTAATTAGAACAAAATAAAACAAAAAAGCTTTAACAAAAATAAATTATTTGGACTATATTTAATTTATTTATTTAAAGTAATTGAACAAATAAAATATATTAAAGAGAGAAAAAAGGTAACATTCTTTCCTAAAAATTTAAAAATACATAATTTTAAAAAAATAAAAACGTGCATATACAATTTTATATTAAATATTTAAACAAATAAAATTTAAGATTACTGCATTAGTCAAAAATAAATTTAAAATCCAAAAATAAAATAAATCTAATTTTAATATAAAATCAGAACTACAAAATATACAATTGTAAAAACATCTAAACAATAAATAATGTTTTAAAATTAAAATAAATATTTAAGTGAAAATTAAAAGTTCAAAATAAGTTTTAAAAAAAAATTAGCATTAAAAATTATATCTTATCAAATTGGTTTTTTACAAAGTTAGTATTAAAAATTACAATCATCATATTAAAATTAAGTAAATCAAATTGAATGAAATAAAATAAAAATTAATTAAAAATTTAATTTAAAATTGATATACACCACTAATTAAGTTAAAATTTAAATAAATATATAAATATAATAAATTAGATATTAAAAGTCTACATGTAGGCATCTTAATATATTGTTTTTAAGATATGACTATTTATTTTTAACATTTGTATGGACACATGAATATATAATAATTTGAAGTGCATAATTTGTTTAATCAAAAGTAACCTCTCGCTAGGTCATACTCCCCTGCTATGAAGGCGGGTGAAGGTGGTCTTGATATCAAAGGTTGGAAAAAGAGGTCATGAAACCGCTAAGAACTTTAGACCAATAAGTTTATAATCCTTTTTATTGAACACTCTCGAAAGAACGCTAGAGTTACAAGTTAGAAGCGTACTAGAGAGTACTCCACCATGTAAGTATCAACATGCTCACTCTAAGGGCAAGTTAACCGAGACGGCACTAAGCGAATTACTATGGAGCGTTAAGCCATCGATACAATACAAAGAATATACGTTGACTACCTTTCTAGACATAGAAGGTGCCTTCAAAAATATTCATGTATCGGCCATAGAGGATTCACTGGAAGAACTAGGGGTAGAAACTGCCCTTAGACAGTGGATTATTAATATGTTGCAATAAAGAGAGATTCAGTCGGAACTCGGTAACCATAAGATTACTAGAAGAGTAAGCAGGGGTACACCCAAGGGTGGGGTGCTATCACCACTACTATGGCTTTTAGTAATGAACAGAATTCTTAAATATGAGGGAATCAAAACCATGGCATATGCAGATGATTTAGTAGTATAAGTGTCTGGAAAGTATTAAAAATAGCGGAATTATGGAAAGAGCTTTAGTCAGGGTTGGTAGATGGGTCAATGGTTGTGGCCTATGCGTAAACCAGAGTAAAACAGAGCTAATGCTATTTACAACCAGAACCAAGATTCCGGAATTCACTAAGCCAAAACTGGATAGTGTGTATCTGAATCAAGCCTCGAGTGTCAAATACCTAGGAGTGGTACTTGACCCAAAATTGAAATGGAAACCTAATACCGAAGAAAGAGCCAAAAAGGTTATTTGTGTATGTATCGCTGTATTTTTGTAAGAAAATATTAAGTAAAGAATGGGGATTAAAGTCAAGAATGGCTTTATGGATGTACACTGCTATAGTACGCCCTATCCTTACCTACGTATCACTAATGTGGAGGCCAGCTGTGGAGAGGAGTATATCCGAACCAAGCTTGGTAGAGTACAGAGGAGTGCATATGTAAGTATTACGGGTGCATTAAGGTTAACGCCAAGTAATATACTGGATGGACTTCTATATCTTCTCCCGGCTGACGTTCATATTAAATCTCAAGCCTGTTGTAGCGCAATCAGACTCCGAGAGAATGAGTACTGGCGTGCAAAACCCTATGAACACAGCAGTATTCTTAGCTCGAAAGCTCATGATGTGTCAGATTCCACAGACTACGTAATGCCACGTAGAACTTCAAAGTCAAGATTCCATCAAGAAGGGAATGGAAACAGCAAAACTCCTTGAGAGAAATTGACCCCGCACTCTTCATTGATGGTTCAAAGACAGATTGTGGGGCTGGTGCTGGAGTCTATTCAGAATCATTAAAAATAGAACATGCTTCCCGACTTTCAGATAAAGCTAGTGTATTTCAAGCTGAAATGCTAGAATTCTGGAAAGCATGCCAAATACTAGGGAACAACACTTCTCTGGGAGAAAGCATTGCAATAGTTACGGACAGCCAAGCTGCAATTGCGGCTCTCAACTCTGCAATAATAACATCTAAGCTAGTCAGAAAATGCTTTGACGAGCTTAAGAATGTAAGTAATCAATACAATGTTACATTACTGTGGGTTCCGGTACATAGGAACATCGCATTACTGTGGGTTCCGGGAAATGAACATGCTGATGAGTTAGCAAGGAGGGGTTCCAGCCTAAATGCTTCACTGGCAGAACAGGTAGACCCACAGCTAAACAGCGTTAAGAAAGATATCTTCCTCCACTTTTTGTTCTTAGCAAATCGAAAGTGGAATGAACTAGTCACATGTTGTACGGCCAGGAAAACCTGGCCATCGTATGATAAAAAAAAAACCGATAATCTATTAAAACTATCACGCCGGAATATAGCCAGAACAATAGGTGTGTTCACGGGCCACTGGCCAATTGGTGAAGAGAATGAGAAAGAATCCATCATACACTTCACCTGTAAGTGCCCAGCGCTGGCTAGGGCCAGAAGAGCAACTCTGGGTAGCCTTCAACTCAACGATCTTAGTGATCTAGCGGTTAAGCAACCTACAGAAATTGTAAGGTTTCTGAACGCAACGAAATGGATTTAAAATAAAACCTAATGTAGCTCTATTATATGCCTTATGATCACGGAAGTGGTAGCAAAATGGTGCTAACGCACTAATTGGGGTCACCGCCATGAGCGGCGTGGCCAGTCACCTACACCAACCAACCAACATAATTTGTTAATGTTCTATAAACATTAAGTATAAAGAAACTATATACACAGAGTATTTATGCAGTACAAAATTGTTTAGTCAATTTTTTGAATCTCACATCCACTCAAAAATTATTTCTCAATTTGTTATTGTTTAAAAATTTATTTTAAGCTCATAAAAAAAAAAAAATTGTCTTTTTAACTAATTTTTTGAGTTATATCCTTGTATTGTTAATATTCAATATTTCAATTTAGCTTTCAAAAAAAAAATAGTTTTCTAAATAAAATAATTCCAAAATACATATGTATTTGTTTTACTTTACTTTGCTTTGCATCGTATGGAAGTATACAATACTATAAATATACAATATACATATAGCCATGTTTTTATTTATTATTATACAACATCATATAAAGATTGGGAATGGTTATCAATAATATCTTTTGCTTTTTTTAATGCTAGAGTGTTTTTGTATGTATATAGTGCATTTGCATACATAGAATATACTTCATATATATATTATATATCATATTGTTATATTCAGCTTATAATATAACGTGGGAACTCAAAATATAGTTTTTCCCAGCTGTCATTTGACACCCTAATTAAAACATCTAGTTAAGTTCAACATAGTCCCAAATAAATATTTTGATAATTTTGTTTTTCTAACAAGCGATAATAATTTAAGCTTAAGATTTAATTTTATGAAAAATGTAAGAAATAAAATAAGAAAAATAAAGTTAGTTTTTAATAGGACTCTAAACGCTGAAGTTTATTATTGGCGCAGTCACTTTTTCCTACAGTTTAGTGAAAAGATTTAGCTAATCGTACGAACCGTAACATCAAAGATTGTGTAACAAAAAAAAAAAAAAACTTACTGTACTTACAGAAAGAATTATTACTATATTTGTGTTTTCTGTAATTAAAACTAGAACTATAATAAATATTTGGAATAAAAAAAAAAAAATTAGTTTTAATAAGATCATAAAATTTAAATTTAAGATCAAATAAAATAATAAAACAAAAATAAATTAAATTAGAACAATAAAAAAAAAAAAAATTAATTAAGAATAGATTAAGTTCCTTATTATAAACTAATATTATATTAGTAATTGAAAGTTATAATTACAAATAATTAAATTGAAACAAAAACAATAGGAAAAAACTTAATAATAATAAAAAAAAAAAAAATTATTCTTAAATAAATATTGTTAAAACTAATAAAAAAAAAAAAAAAACTTAATAAAAACTATAACTATAAATAAAAACTTATAAAAGTGATTACTCTCCAATATATAATTAAGTATTGGATTATTCACCATCAGAGAAGCGTTAGACGAGAAAACGAACCTGCAAGACAGAATTTAGCAACAAACAATCAACAATCAACTCTACAAGAAATCAATACAAGATACAAGATAATCCAGCTTTTAATCAAAAAAAAAATCAAAAGAAAAATAAGTTAAATCGGTGAGCTTAGTAATTTATTTTACAATTATTTTATAGTTTTAGTAAAAAAAAAAAAATTTATTTTTAAATACATAAGTTTTTAAATTTTTAAATAGCTAAGTATAATACGTAATTACAAATTCAACTTAGTCGTAGGAATTGAATTAATAATAAAAAATACAAATCTTTCTCTGAAACCTTTACGTATAATTATTTACTTATGTTATTTTTTTAAAACAAATCAAAAAAAAAAATATTAAATCTATTTTACACTCTATCATTCGTTCATTTTAAAATCAAATTTGGAAATGGAGGGAGAAAATACGTTAGATAAAATTAAGGTAATTCTTAATTTCATTGGGCAAATAACTCCTTTTGACGGAAAAAATGAAAACTATATTCCAGAATTTATTGAAAGGATAGAAAATCTTATTCCGACTATAAATTTATTTGATGCTTGCGCTAAGAACTTGCTGTTAGGTTACGTTAGAGATAAAATAACAGGCGAAGCAAAAATAACCTTAAGACGGCATGGTAATGTAGTTGACTGGACCGAAATTAAGCAAATTCTTATAAAAAATCACGGTGAAAAACTCACATCAAATATTTTAATAGATAAAATACGTTATAGTAGAGTTAAAACAAATATAGAAGACTATTATAACACTATTACCAAATACTTATGTAGGCTTAATGACTGTCAAATCTTAAATAACAGTTTAGCGGTTGAAACCCTGGCAAGTAATAAACGAATAGCGTTAGAAACGTTCAAAAACAGTATACCAGAACCTCGTAGTGTTATTTTTAGCAGGAATCCTGATTCAATTGACAAAGCTTACGAAATTATCCTTGAAGGTCAATATCAACACTTAGGCCCCAATGATAGTTATTATAAACAAAATAGAAACAAAAGAAATCAAAATATCCAAAGTTTTTTAACTCTTTAAATACAGGAAACTTTCGTAATTATAACTCGTCGTCAAATCGACTCAACATTTTAACAAACAATAAGAATAATAATTCTTATAACAATCATAATAATAGTAATTATAATAATAATAGTAACTATAATAATAATTATAACAACAATAATAATAATAGTAATCAGTTTAGGTATAATTGTAGTAATAATAACTACAACAATAATAATAATAGTAATCAGTTTAGGTATTCTAATACAAATCAAAGTAGGCAATATTCTCAAAATTCTAATAGAACTTATAATAACAACCGAAATAGCATCAGAGGAAATTAT
Organism: Poecilobothrus nobilitatus; assembly: GCA_947095535.1. Classification (NCBI taxonomy): domain Eukaryota; kingdom Metazoa; phylum Arthropoda; class Insecta; order Diptera; family Dolichopodidae; genus Poecilobothrus; species Poecilobothrus nobilitatus. The sequence goes on from OX352772.1 coordinate 101,156,191, forward strand.
GAACCTATGGAAATTTCTGCCAATGAAAGTTTGAAATTTTCAACACCCTCGCCGAAACGATTACCCTATATAATAATAAATAATAGCGTTAAAACCCTAAGATTTTTAATCGATACGGGAGCAGAATCTAGTATAATAAATCCAAAACTTCGTCAACGTAAATGGAAAACATTCATTGACACAGAGTATCTTAAAGCTTTAGAACACAATGTACATACTAATATACAGTGTGCATTTCTTCTATTTGAAATTTTTAATGAGAAAAATTTCTTTGCAAAATTTTTTGAAATCAAATTTCACGATAAATTTGTTGGCCTTATTGGCAATAATATTTTATTACCTTTGAACGCTATTATTAATTACAAAAATCGGAAACCTCAAACAAAAAATGCAATAATTAATTTTTTTCTAAATGAAAAGGAGGAAAATTACTATAAAAATAGTTATACAGAAAATTCTATTGAGTTATTTTCAAATGAGATTAAAAAATTAAATTTACTAAATTATATTAAAACTTCTCATTTAAATACTGAAGAAATTAAACTTTTACATAAACTTATTTTAAAGAACAAAAATGTATTTTATAAGGATGGTTATGACTTATCATTCACTAATCAAATAAAACACTCAATAGAAACAAAAAATAAAATACCGGTGTATTCAAAGCTTAATCGCTATGCGGAAATCCATAAAAAAGAGGTAGAAGACCAAATCGAAGAAATGCTTCGAAACAAAATAATAAAACATTCTATTTCTCCGTACAATTCGCCCATTTGGGTGGTCCCCAAAAAATTTGATAACAGTGAAAAACAAAAATGGCGAATTGTAATTGGTTACAGAAAATTAAATGAAATCACAACAGAAGACAGGTTTCCTATTCCTAAAATTGAAGATGATACTTGTATTTATATATATAAGTATTTTTAAAAGAAAATGGTATCAACTTTCATTAAACTACAGCCGGATCAAAAACAGGTAACAGCGATATAGAGAGACTTCACGGCACTCTTAATGAACATTTAAGAGTCATGAATGACGACCATAATACCGAAAATCTCGATAACCGTCTTTTCAACATCATTAACTCATATAACAATACTATTCACTCAACCACAAAACTAAAACCGATTGATTTCCTTACAGAGAATTATAATAAAACAGACATAGAAAATTTGAAAACCAAATTTTTATTTATTTATTTATTTATCTATTTATTTATCCCAATAAAAGTACAAAAGGCCTGGCCTTACAAATTTAGATTAAAAAATATAATCATTAAAAAGAAAAAAATAATATATACACAATTATTTACGTTAAACTAATATAATTTTACAGTTCAATAAAAAATAAGAAATTACAAAGCTAATGATTATATAATATGTAATCAACAAATACCTAACAACAATTGCAATACCCAAATTTCAGAATGACATTAACAACTAGATAATTTAATTTGAAGAGAAGGTGCAAATAAGAAGCTAGCAAGACAATACTATTAAGAAAAGCCAGGTCACACAAAAAAAAAAAGAAAGAGAAAAAAAAATTTGAAAGCGAAAAAATAAAACGTATTGAAAAATTTAATAAAAATAGAAACGATAATTTTGAACTTACACAAAATATTGTCAAAAATAGACAAATAGCAAAAAATAGCACTAAATACAAAAGACTGAAAAATTACTTAAAACAAAACGATTATACTATCGACAACAGTAACAAACGAAATACAAAATACTATAAAACGCAGTTAAAACGCAAATATAAACATCAAATTAATTTTTTTTTAGAAATGATTCGCATGATTGTTCTTCTAACCTCTTTGTGGATAATTATCAATGAAGCTCAGAAGGTGGAAATCACACCAATATACACCGAACATGGCTATTCTGTATTAAAACTGGAAGAAAGACCTATAGTAGACAGTTATTCTAATATCTTACATATTATAGATTTAAGAGAATTTGAAAACGTACTTGTTCTTTTGAAAACAAACATAAAGAGAATATCATTAAATGATAGTGACTCAAATTTTAATTTGCTAGAAAAGGAAATGAAAATATTAGAGAATAATATAAAAAGTCTTATACCTCATACTCATAGAAGTAAAAGAGGTCTTATAAACATCGCGGGAAATGCGTTAAAGTTTCTCGCAGGAACAATGGATTCTGAAGATGCAAATGAAATTTATGGTCATTTAGAAAATTTGAATACAAATACCAAACAACTAGTTGACCAGTCAAACAAACAAATAGTAATTAATCACCAAATAACGAACTCAATTGAAGAAATAAAAAATCATATTAACGGACAAAAAACTAAGTTTGATAAATATTTTAGTAATTCTATTAATATGTCAAACGCAATTTTAAGAAAACTAAATGTATACTAATATGAAATTCAGACTTACGCCCCCATCTCACATTTAAATACATTAATTGACAAAATAAAAGACAATATTTTACTTAGTAGACAAAACCTGTTAGCTCATGATATATTAACTATGGATGAAATACAAAATTCAATATAACAATAAATATTTTACCATTTATTAGAAATAGCGTAATTTTAAAAGATGAAAATTCTATAATTTTTGCAAATCTTATACCAGCATTTTGTAATATTTGAAAAATATTTTAACGCTCTCATTCTTCCATTTCCAAAAACAAAAAATGAACAATTAAGTATTGAAAACGAAAAGGTAATAAGTAAAGAAAATGTATTTAATTTTAACTTTAATATAGTAAATAAAAACCAACTAAAATATCACAAAAATAAATGTATTCGTAACTTATTATCAAACCACAGTACTTGTAATTTTGTATTAAAAAAAGAAATAACTGTAGAAGAAGTAGAAACGGGTATAATTATAACAAGAAACATTGGCTTGCCTCAAATGAAAAACGTTAACGTTTAATAAAGTTCTCGAATTGTAAAATCACAATTAATAATAATAAATTTGTAAATATTATACAAAAAGTTGAGAGTCATATCATTATGCCCAACTTAAATTTTAGTTTGATAAAAATAATTGAAAATGTAACTTTAGAAAATCTTAAAACTGAAAATATAAAAAACAGAGAAAGTATTGACTATGTTGAATTTAAACATAATGCTGTCAGTTACTCATTTTCAGCAATTATTTTAATTATAACATTGGCAGTAATTCTAATTTTAAAGCTCGTTCTAACTAATCATAAAAATAAAGTTTTACATGTAGTAAAATTATCGGGAGATTCATCTACCAACATTAATAAAGCCGATAGTGCTATGTTTTCCGAGACGGAAAATTCTAAGAGGGGAAGTGTTATATTCAGCTTATAATATAACGTGGGAACTCAAAATATAGTTTTTCCCAGCTGTCATTTGACACCCTAATTAAAACATCTAGTTAAGTTCAACATCCCAAATAAATATTTTGATAATTTTATTTTTGTAACAAGCAAAAATACTGACTAACAATAATTTAAGCTTTAGATTTAAGTTTATGAAAAATGTAAGAAATAAAATAAGAAAAATAAAGTTAGTTTTTAACAGGACTCTAAGCGCTGAAGTTTATTATTATATAGATTTTATTTTTGCCTGACCTTATGTATAATTTTTAATAAAGGCACGATTTATATTTTTGTAATATATATGTATGTATGTATTTAAATTACAATTATTGTTTATTCAAGAAAAATTTTAAAATTAAACCAAATTTTTATTAATTAATAATTATTTTGATATGTACATATTATCATTTTTAAAGATCATATGTATGTCAGTAATTATTTATACTTTTAAAAAATAATAATATGCACTTTCTATTAATTTTATGATGTTAAAAAAATTTGGTCATGGTATTAAATCATGTTAAATGCTTAAAAGTTTTTTAAAATTTTTTATCGGGTTTTCATAAAGTCTTATTTTCAGAAAATGATTTTATTGAAGTTGATATATAAATGGTATATTTAATTTTTGGCAAAATTGAGAAAGTAGCCCGGCGCCTCATCGTCCGAGCCGATACCACAATCAATTGTGGGCGCCCGAAGTAGCCCGATACCACACTCGATTGTATTTCAATTTTTCATAGCAATTGGGCGCGGTTGCTATTCTAAACCGTTGCCGTCAATTTGAATTTAATTTTAGTAAGTAAAATTTAGGGCAAAAGTTTATAATAGGTACGTATACATACATCTGTGTACATACATATATTGTTAAATTCTTTTGAAATTTTGCACAATCAAAATTCACTTAAAATAATGAATTTCTCTGGGGGTAGCGATTGGCTACGGAGGCTTCAAGGTGCTTTAAAAATTGTATATACACGTTTAAATAACGGTAAATATCTCAAATATATATATATGTATATGCGAGATTCTGAGATAGGAGGGATTTTAGAGTTGGTTTCAAAATCAGGGTTTCTTATATATATGATAATTTCAAAAATCTGTTAGAAATACAAAATTCGTTTCAAAAAATACGGTCAATCGTTCAAAGAAATACGCCCACATCTAAAAAAATTTATTGAATTGCATTGACGGTATGGTTCAGACCTTAAAGGGGATTACGGAATTAAGTTCCGACATCTTTTCATTTTATAACACAGATGAGTGTTCATATTTATTACTATCGCATTTAAATCAGGATGTCTTAGAAAATTTATTCTCTTTAATTAGGTATAGAAATAGTTGTAGCAATAATCTTTCGGCACAGGAATTTAATAATATATTAGCAAAATTAATGTATGTTAAATTAATTAATTGTAATTTTAAACACTCTAACTGCGAAGAAAATTATGCAGAGTTTCTTAATATAGAACATTTAAAGGATTACAAAACAGAACAAAATGATTCGGAATCCAATGAGAGAAATTTTGATGAAACCGATGATAAAATAACCAATATAGTTACTAATTATTTAGAAGAAAATCAGTAAGAAAATTTAGAAATTAATAAAACAGAACAGGAGAATATTGTGTCGAAAAACACCGAAAGGCACATTATTTTCTACATTTGTGGCTATAGATATTATTTTTAAATTAATGAAAAAAATTTTGCTGTGATCAATGTATCTACTAATTCATTTTCAAAGAAATCTGATGACATTTTATTACTCGTTTCGCAGCAATTTATTTATCAAAAAATTTTTATTATTTTTTAATTTTAAGTAATAAAAATTGGGTTTTTTACGCCAATTGGAAAATTATTATTATATTATAATACCTACACTATATTTACCAGTTGGCTTTTCTCTGTTAAAATTGATCTTATTCTTTCCTTTCTTAACAAAAAAAATTTCTTTTAAATTAACCTTTTTGGCTTTCAGTACATTCTTCATCTTGCTTTAAAAAGCTTCAAAGCGATACTTATTACCTAAAAAAATAAAAAATTTTAACCCGACTTGCAAGTACCACAATACTTCTAAGAGTTAAGAGCGCTAGCAATTTAAAATAAAAAATCATGCAATTACGAAAATCATATCAATTATATTTATTTAAAAATTGTTAACGTAAGAAAAAAGTACTAACGGTTTTTATTATAAAAATTATTATAAGAGTAACTATAATTATTAATATAATTCACACATTCAAACATTAAACATTCAACAATGATATTATACCATTTATATACTATTGAAATTAGTTTCTATTCTTTATGTTAAATAAATTCTTTATTTACATTTTACACATTCATATTATTTTCATAAGTAATATAAATACATTTAATTGTAGGTACATTTACGAGTGTAAAAAATGAATTTTTCTCATTTACAAAATGCTTATAATTTATAAAAGAAAATATTTTGAGTATTGAGTAAATTTGGGTACAATAAGATGTATATTGAGTAATTTTGGGTACAAAACGTTTTTAAGAAATGGACTAGAAAATTTTGTACTGGATAAATACTCTATGTATGTATACAGTTTCTTTATGATATAAGTAAATAAAACTTTATATTATCAATTTTAATTTATATAAATTATATAATAAATGCCAATTTTAATCTCACTCATTGAATTCTGATTGTAAATATTAATAATTTGCATTCGCTCTTTATTTATCTTGCATTTATCTTATTGTGTGTGTACCATATAGGACGCTGATGGTCTGGTCGTGAAATACATAAGTCATCAAAGGCAAATATTATGATCATATTTCGCTTAATTAATAAAATTACTCTTAATTACTTTTAATTAGAATTATTAGAATTAATAGGTTCCACTCAGTTATTTCACTCATAAAAAGCTCAAATATATAATCATATATTATTACAGATTAAACGTAGTTACACGTAGTTAAATATTAAATTAGAATTAATTAAGAAATAAGAAATATTGAATTAAGAATTTATGTGGTAAATCAAATATTTTATTATGGATTGAATTTAATTTTTTTTGTTTTTAGTTCAGTTTTAAGCTTAAATAGAAAGTGAAAAAAAAAAAGAAAAAGAAAATTCAATATATAATAAAAAATTATAAAAAAACAAAACGTAAAAATAATACTAAAACCATTAATCAATATTAAGTCAATATTAAGTCAATTAAAATAAAGTTATCTTTATACCCGTACGATAGGATCGGGTATATTAAAATTACTCCTCCGTTTGTAACACCTCGAAATGAGCGAGCTAGATATACCTTCAAAGGTATGGATCGGATCAGAAAAAAATTCTAAGTCGATTGAGCCATGTCCGTCCGTCCGTCAGCACGCTAACTCAAAAACTAAGAAAGCTAGAATCTTGAAATTTACACAAAATATTCTGGGAGTAATTTGTTGGTTCCCCAATTTTTTTGGTTGAGTTTGGACCAAACCTTAAGGTAGCTCTCGAACATTAACTTTTAGATCCCCACATTTTTTTTTAAATAGAGCTATGAAATTTTAACTGCTGATAGATCTCACAAAAATAATAATTTTATTTTAATAACTTTTTTTTGTAGCCCCACCCGTTACGGAGCTACAGCTCCCCAAAGGTTCAAAAAAGCTCTATATTTAAATTGTTATAACACAAGTTTTATACGGTATATCTTCATTTTGAAAACGCCAAATGATTACTATTTTTATTAGCTTTAAAAGTATATATACAATAAATATATATTTGTGGCATACGGTGTCTTAATTTACCGTTATGCGAAACTCAAATTTTGCAAAATCCTTTAACCCTTTAATCTTCTAAACGGATCTTTAAAAATAAGTATGAGTCATTTCAGAAATTTTTTTTGTATCACTCCCCGTTTAGGAGCTGTAAGGGGTCAAAAACTGAAAATTTTCTATTTTTAAACACCTGTAACTTGAACACCTGTGAAAATTTTTTTGAAGTAATACACAAAAATTAAAGCCTCAACATTATACTCTTATTTCTGTTAACAACTTTTTTTAATAATATAGGGTTACTTTATAATTGATGAAAGTGTTACTTGATTTTTTCAAATTTTCTAACAAATTTCTTTAACGAATTTTTTGCATTTTGTTTTACTCGATAATTTGAAATTGTTGAGGATATAATGCGTAGTACAAAAAAATGTAATTAAATAAACAACATAACGGTTGCTTGAAGAATTTTTATTTATATGATATTGTTATACATACATACTTATATAATATCATGTTTATTTACATATCGTATATGTCACTAGTGAATGAATGATAAGAGTATAGATGTATTTTATATAGCGCCGTATTTACATACATATATGTATTTTATTGTACTTATAAGAAATTATTCTGTCAATGGAATATTTAAATATAATATAATATAATATTTAAAATTATATTTACTATTTTGTACTAAGTAAATTTAATATACATTTACCGCGTAGTATTAAATGGTACTATAGAATATTTGAAAAAGTTTTGGATTGATAATCGTTATGTGGAAGATTAAAATCTGCTTTTGAAGAATGTATAAACATATAGTTTGAATATGCATATGTACAACCCATAGTTCTAGAAATTATAAAATTCACCCAAATTATTTTAAAATATTAAAATATTAAAAAAATAATATTGTAAGCAGAGTGACAGGCTGTGAACATACTAACGGTTCGTACGAGTATCTAAGAGTTGACAAAGGCAACTGTATTCTTCCTCGTTTTTTTTGCTATATAATTATAAAATATACATTTTGCGTGTTTGATCCATGTCACACCTTGCAATTTATTAGGTATTAGAATATAATGTATACATTTATCTTAATATAATAATTCTGAACAAAATAAATAGTTAAAGCAATCATTAAAACAAAAGTATTCTGATTACATAATAATTTTAATCGGATTTAATACACATCAATTTCATTAACAATTTAATTTTTTTTTATTATTAAATGTAGCAAATATTTTATATATATATATACACGAACGTATAATACATATAATTTGTTTATAACATTTCTCTAGAATACAATTGTATTAAAAATTAATTACAATATAAATCATTAAATTTATATACGATTGCAAAGTTTTATTTTTATTTTAAAATATTGCAACAATTAACAATTTACACTCAAAATTAATTATTAAATACAATAAAAAAAATAAGAATAAAGTAATAAAATAAATTTAATACTCAAAATATAAACAACATTTTAGAATAACAACAATTTTAATTCATAATACTTAAAGGCTAATTAACAACATAGAGGTAAACATTCGATTTTTAGATTTTTTTTTTGTGAAATAAAATAAATAATTTAATAATTTACTTAATTCTCCTTTTTCAAATATTTACTAAAACTTTAAGAATTAAAATTAAAAAAGGATCATATCCTTTTTATTTTATTACACTTTGGAATTAAATCATATAGAAATAGAATCATAAGTAATATTCTTTTAAATAAATAAAATTGTGTTCAAAATAATTATTAGAAATTTTCTGTTCTATTAATAAAAAGTCGTTTCTAATTCAATATGCCAAAAGGTAACGTCGATGACGATGATAAAAAATCTGAAAAATCAGATCATAACAGTACTGTCGAAGAAAATCCTATGCAGCTTCGAATCCCATAATTCTGGTCAAATTCGGTACAAACTAATTTTTTTCAAGTCGAAGCACAATTTGCTATCAGTGGAGTCATATATGACGTATCAAAGTACAACTCCAAGTACAATTCAAAGTACAACATCAAAGTAGTTTCAGCCCTTCCACAAGATGTTGCAGAATCTGTAAAAGACATCTTTCAAAATCCATCAGACAGTAATTTATATAAAAATTTGAAAACTAACCTCATTAAGCGCCATTCAGTGAGTATAGAAAAACGTATTAAGCGAAGATGAAGAAATGAGTAATAGCAAACCATCCGAATTTTACAGAAAACTCAAATCACTGGCAGGATCATCTAATACCATCGGTTTCGACTTAGTAAAAAAACGATGGTTAAGTCGAATACCGCATTTAATTAGCATATCATTAGTACCCTTAAAAGCCCAAACTATTAATTCACTATTAGAAATCTCGGATAATATGTGGGATGCCATACAAACTTCCATTGGTATCAAACAAACAGTATCAAACATTAACACGTCCGAATCAAAACACGTTGTACACGAAGATTGTCCATTATTTATATTAGAAAATGAGATCAATGAGATAAAAAACTTAATAAAAACCAAAGTTTCAGATCCAGATCAAAGGATCGAAATAATCACCGATAATTTTCTCCACCGCTATTGAATACTCGTAAAAAATTTAATTCAAATTTAATTTATCATTCCAAAGAAACGGCCCACAAAATGTTCGCCAGGTTCCAAATTTGCGCAAACTAAATTCGGTGAAAACAAAAACTAATCAAAAAATTAAATTATTCCGCGGTGGCAACGATGTACAACGGGAATACAATTAAAAATCGTCGTTTATTTATTAAAGACAAAATAAACAATCTAAACTGGCGCCGACAGTGGCGCCGATTTTTCAGTCTTACCTATTGATCTATACCAACATAAGCTTAACGCTTAAAATTCTGATTTTTCGCTTTCAGCCGCGAACGGTACAATTATTCCTACATATGGGAACAAAATATTAGAAGTAAATTTAAAACGAATGGTCGGAACAATGCAACGATGCACAAGACAAAGTGAAGCTATCGCTAGCTTCCGCAACACTGCTTGTTCATCCAATAGCCAGTGCTCCAATTAGCATCACCACTGACGCTTCGGACAAAGCAGTTGGCACTGCAATCCAACAATGTAATGACAATCGCTGGGAACCCTTATTTCTTTTTGTCTAAAAAACTTTTCTTAGCAGAATCAAAATACTCGGCATTCGACAGGGAGTTATTAGGAATTTATCTTTCGATAAAACATTTTCGACATTTCTTAGAAGGACCACTGATCACAAACCTTTAAGGAAAGCAATGGAAACTCAAATAGAAAGAAGTCCCAGACAAGCACGGCATCTAGATTACATATCACAATTCACTTCTGATGTCCGCCATATTAGTGGAAAAGACAATGTTGTATCTGGTTATCTTACGCGCATCGACGAAACTAACGTTACGAAATCAGACATTGACTGAACAATATTTATCAACGCTCAGAAAACAGATGAAGGAATCCACAAATATACCGACAAAAATGACAAACCCAAAAACACAAGTTTGAAATTCGAATTGATAGAAATTCATTTGATCTCGGAAAAACTTCTGTGCGAAGTTAGTCAAGGAAGAAATCGTCCGTTTTGTACACGTTGTATACGAAAAACTTAATAAAAATCCAAAGTTTCAGATCCAGATCAAAGGATCGAAATAATCAACGATCATTTTCTCGACCGCTATTGAATACTCGTAAAAAATTTAATTCAAATGGTAAATACTATTTTTATCATTTCCGATTTGGCGAAACGGCCACAAAATGTTCGCCAGGTTCCAATTTGCGCAAACCAAATTCGGTGAAAACAAAAACCAATCAAAAAACTAAATTATTTCGCGGTGGTAACGACGTACAACGGGAATACAATTAAAAATACATCTCAGTCTTACCTATTGAACGATACAATCATTCCTACATATGGGGACAAAATATTAGAAGTAAATTTAAAACTTTGTAGAACATTTAGGCACAATTTGGTATTAGCAAAAGTTAACAGAACAATTCATGGCGCAGATTTTCTAGCTAAACATGGACTTTTAGTAGACTTGAAAAACAAAAATAGTAAACACGGTAACGACACTTTTTGTCACCGCTTGCACAATCCCAAATACTGATACAATTACTTCATTGTTATATTCTTTTGACAATGAATTTGGAAAAATTCTACACGAATTTCAAATGTTGACATCCCCTCCGTCGTTCAATTGTCTAGTTAAGCACAGTGTTGTCCATCATATAACAACCAAAGGTCAGCTACCATTCTCTCGTCCACGTCTCATGGAGCAAAATAAACTACAATCAGCAAAACTAGCATTTGATCATATGATCGATTTAGGAATCTGTAGACCGTCGTCTTCACCAACATTTTCACCGTTACACCTAGTACCCAAGAAAGATTTTGAAAAATAGAGACCATGTGGCGATTATCACAATTGCAAATATTTTTTCGTAAATAGATTTATTTAGGGCTTATCATCAGATCCCAGTAGCGGAGAATGATATACACAAGACTGCAACAAACACTGCCTTATTCAGTTTATTTGTATATTTGAGTTTATATAAACACTTCAGTTTATTTGAATTTCCAAGGATGAGTTTTGGTGTAAGAAACGCTAGCCAAAAATTCCAACGGTTTATGCACGAAGTAATTGGAAATTTAAATTTCGTTTTTGTGTACATCGACAACATTTTAGTGGCAAGTGAAAACGCAGAGAGCACGAACAACACCTCAAACTACTATTTCAGAGGTTATCTATTTTCGGATTGTCCATCATACCAACAAAATGTTCATTTGGTGTAGAAAGTCTTCATTTTCCGAGTTACAATATTTCTAAACATGGTATCAAACCATCCGTTATAGTGTTAAAGCAATTCTAGATTTTCTTTCACCAAGCTCATTAAACAAATTCAGAGATTTGTAAGCATGATAAATTATTATCATCGGTTTTTGCCTAACTTATCTCAAATTTTAGATTTATTCGTACATTTCACAACTACAAAATAAAAATGCAAAAATTAAAATAAAATTCGAATGGTCGGAACAATGTAACGATGCACAAAACAATCGGTAGCCCCCGCAACACTGCTTGTTCATCCAATAGCCAGTGCTCCAATTAGCATCACCACTGACGCTCGGACAAAGCAGTTGACACTGCACTCCAACAATATAATGACAATCGCTGGGAACCCCTTAGCCTTTCTTTTAAAAAACTTTCCTTAGCAGAATCAAAATACTCGGCATCGTTCACAATTTTCACTGATCACAAACCTTTAAGGAAAGCAATGGAAACTCAAATAGAAAGAAGTCCCAGACAAGCATGGTATCTAGATTACATATCTCAATTCACATGTGATATCCGCCATATCAGTGGAAAAAATAATGTTGTATCTGCTTATCTTTCGCGCATCGACGAAACTAACGTTATAAAAGCAGACGTTGACTTAACGATATTTATCAACGCTCAGAAAACAGATGAAGAAATCCAAAAATATACCGACAAAAATGACAAACCCAAAAACTCAAGTCTGAAATTTGCAATGAAAGAAATTCCTTTGATTTTGGAAAAACTTCTGTGCGAAGTTAGTCAAGGAAGAAATCGTCCTTTTTTTCCAAAATCTTTGTGTAAGCAAATCTTCGAGAAGCTGTATCAATTATCGCACCCACGCGTTAGAGCTTCTAGAAAATTGATTACAGCTAGGATTACAGCTCTTGACCTCCATGAACCGCGATATAGGCGAATATGGAAAATTATGCATCTCATGCCAAAAATATAAAGTGTACAGGCACATAAAGTAGGGTTTCGACAAAATTAAAAGTCCAAACAGTCGATTTGAGCACATTCATCTACATATTATGGGTCCACTGCATACGTCTAAAAATTGTACGTACATATAAAAAATTATTGATCGGTTTTCACGGTGGTCAGAATCCTACCCTATGAACAACATTGCTGCAAGTACAGTAGCTCGAACGTTTGTACAGCAATATGTTTCACGGTTTGGCTTGCCTGCGACCATTACGACGGACAAGGGCACACAATTCGAATCTAAATTATTCAAAGAGCTGACGAACATTCTGGGGTCCAATAGAATTCGAACGATAGTATATCGCGCACAAGGAAATGGTCTTGTTGAAGGGTTTCTCAGATATCTAAAAGCTTCGCTTATCGCACGTTGTAACACCACACATTGTCACGACGAACTGCCACTGGTATTACTGGGAATACGTTGCGCGGTGAAAGAAGATATCAAATGTTCACTAACAGAAATGCTATATGGTCAAACATTAAATTTACCAGGGGAAATGATAGAGAACTCAATTAACAATTCTAACAACTCTGACTTAATAGTAAAATTGCGAAACCTTATGCGAAATATTCAACCAAAAGACACTAGAACAGTAAAAAATCAATGCATATTCATTCCAAAATCAATTAAAGATTTTCCTATTCAGGCGTGGCTGTAAATGTCGTAAGGGAGAATAACTCTTACGACGTGTATCAGATTCGAACACACACTCCCTCGGCGTTTACAGCGTATTTTATACGCTCTTACCCAATAGGCCACCGAGGCCCCCACCCGACTTATGCAGCATATTTTTATTCATTTCATAACTTTTTTTTTGTGTCTTACAACATTGAATAAATTTTAAATAAATAATTACCTATATAATCTTATAAGTAATAATTTTATTTTTATTTTAATCAATTTGAATTGAACGAATTAAAGTTAACTCTTTTTAAAAATCAGAAGTTTTTATATATATCATAACATTTTTATTGTTTTCATGAAACATACTATCTATCACGCAAGATTAGCCTGCCAATTACCAAACCAAAGAATCACATGTTATATTTTCCTGAGCGAGATAACTGATAACTGATTTTATCATATAGGACAAAGAAATTAAATTTTTTTTTCTAAAAAGAAAAAAGTAGAAATCGACAACAATGCAATATTGTCTATTTGGTTTTAGTTTAGTTTAGAATCATTATATTAATATTAAAACTATAATATACAGTATTAATATTAATATTTCTAAACATTAATTAATTATCATATCCCAATAAATTCATTATTATTAACATCCAACTGGACGTGATCAGAAATTAAAGCTATTTTTAATTTATTTATTATATTAAAGTTTCTTTCTAAACTTACTATTTTTCATTATTTATTAAATACCTGTTTTTCATTATTAGTGCAAAACCTGTTTTACAAAAACCAATATACGTTTATACAAAACCTGTTTTTCAATAACAAATTTTCAATTATTCTAAATTGAGTTAGAAAATTTAATATCTATAGAATATCCTTGAATAAATAGATTTTCAGAACTTTATTTTCAACTCTTAGAAATTGCATTAAATAAACCTTAAAAGCTCAATGTTATTATAATTTAATAATAATCTAATTTATTAATAATTTATTGTAAACAAAATATTAAAAATATCTATTCATCTATGAAAATTTGCACAAAAAAAAACGTTCGCATTCAGGATTCATTATTTTTCGTTATCCCTTTATCCGACCTAGTGATCTCTAACTCTTAAGGAACAAGAGTCCGACATAATTTAAAATTATATATTGACAATTGTTTTAGTTTTTTTCCTAATTCTTAATATTTTTGTTACCAAATCTCAATTATTGGACTCCGTTATATAGGACAAAATTGTAGGACTCAGGAATTATAGGACAAAACTTTTGAAAAACATTATCATCAACAATAATTAAGAGTACATTCCGATCATGTGAACTATTTCCCTTCAATGAAAACAGTATTGACTATTCAAAATTAGTCAAAAATATTAAACCAAAAATTGACTTTGCGAAATCACATTTTTGGTGATGTAGATAAATGTTTGAGTTTTTGTATCGCTGAAAAACTAATTTTTCCGTATCTGATCTTCTAAATATCTATAAAACGTACAATAGGCCGAAAATGGAGAATAATACACACATATGGGCTGCAGGCCCTCAAACAGCCCTGGATTATTTAGATAATGTGCAAAACAGAGCTATTGGTCTTATCAACGACCCCAGTGTAGCTTCAATGCTCACTCTACTCAGCCGTCGTCGCACAGTTGGGTCACTGACCTTGTTTTATAGATCTGCCTTAGGGATTAACACCTGTTCTAAAGAAATAAAACAGTTAATGCCTCCACTCAAAGTTTTCCAACCAGAAACAAGGAGGGGAACAGAAGTTCATCCCTACTACGTAGGGTTATCAAGATTGCGAAATACAGCTAATGGAAATTTATTTGTCATGCGCATGTCCCGTTTGTGGAACCATATACCATCACATGTGTTCCTAAAGTTGGTACTTCATGTGAGTACGATTTACTTAAGAAGAATATTAACATTTTTCTTCAAAATATCCCTCCAAATTTTCCTACCTATCCCCCATAATCTAAATTTCCTAATTCCAATTTCCCCAATTTTCCATCCCACATTTCTATCCCCAAAACCAAACTGGTACATTTGTAGTAAAGGTTCCATCCGAAAGTTTGGTTTTAAAAGGGGGTGGTTTTGGTTGGTTAAGTCTAACACTACCCTGAGGAAGCATGTGCAGTTCCTTTTGCTGACTTTCGAGTTTTCCACCAACCCTCGTAAAAAAAGTAAAACGGAAAAGATTAAAAACGCCAATTTAATAAATATTGAAACTTACAATAAGGGGGACTTTGTAGTCATTAATTACGAGTTAATGACTATATTTAGTCAATATTTTCCTGGCATTCTCCTTGAAAAAAAGAGCGGGATAAAAATAAAATCTATGGCAATGAGAGAAAGTTTTTGGAAGTGGCCAGAGACAGATGACGCTTTAGTTTATTTTTACAGTGATATAATATGTAAAATAGCAACACCTTCGCTTATAATTTGCCGTGGTACATACGATGTTGTTCCAGAGTCTCATAAATATGGATTTACTCAGCAGCATTAATCTAAAAAAACAAAAAAAAATACAAAGAACTTTGTTCTTACTAAATATTTTATATTTATATATACTTATCTGATAAACTGGAGCCTAATCAACAACAACAATTAACATCAAAACAAAATCATCTGGCATCGTCATCAATGGAAATCCGGAAATTTTATAATAGAAATTAATAATTTTATAGTTAATAATAAGTAAATTTGTACTTATCCTTGCCTTATCTTTCATTATTTATTTCTGCAAATGTCAATATATTACACTTTTTATAAATGTCATTGAAAAACTTTTAATTAATCTTTCAAATTAGATCGTAAATTGCTTTAAAAAGCTTTCTAAGAAAGAAAATGAAGAAAAATTATAATAATTGTTTTATTATACTTGCTTCAGATGTGTACACCGTAGTACGTTTTCCTAGTCTTATTGTGCCACCCATTTGACCAGGATGATGTTCAGGCATATCAATAACGGTTGAATACGGAGTAGATGGATTATTCTGTTGTATTTCCATTTTTCATATGAATAACATTTATAGAAAATTCAATAACAGCGGCTTGTAACCCAAGATATATCCCCAAAAATGGGTTTTTCTTTTCGCGGCACCAATTACAAGCAGTAATTTTACCTTCCACACGACGTTGTCGAAAACCTCCAGCACAATAACTTCATCTAAATTGCAGAGAGATTGTCATGGTTCATGATATAATCAAGGGGAAAGTTCACGAGTCTGTTCCTGCAAACGACAAGCTTCAATATATTTCAAATTAAGCTTATAGCGAACCGCTATTGCAACGTGTAGTAAAGATTTGGCAACCGAGGTATATGAATCCTGAACTTTTGTGTATTTACCAACTAAAGCTATGCAAGTAACTTGTGTAAGTGATCCACTCGACGGGCCATTATTGTAAGCATCTTTTCATTGTTGTAAATATCTATCTTTTAAAAGTTTGAATTTTCAAGTGCAATCTCTCAGCTAAATATTTAATTGAACCATGTTGTCGCATCAATAAAAGTATAAGATATATAGAAGATAAATCATGTATACATATAACTTGCTCTGATCCAACATGACAAGAATTACTTATCTTCTCTTTAACTTCTTTTCCAATCGCTTTTTCTGGTCGGCACACAATTAGGTATGGCGATAAACCTAAGCCTCACAATTCTCGAACAGAACTTTGAGTAGGTTTGGTTTTAGGTTCTCCTGTAGCTTTTGATACAGGTATAAGTGGCTACAGGGCTACGCAAAAGTTCTCATGTTTGACTTTAAATTAGAAATTCAAATTTATATTATTATGTATAATAATATGATATTGAATTTACCATTTTTTTATCATTATGATATTGAATTAACCATTTTTTTTATATAATATATGATATTGAATTTACCATTTTTTATACAATTACACCATTCCATGATAATGTAGTTTTGTTTTGCAAAATGTATTTGATTTAAAATTTACTTTTAACTTTTTACTTTTATTGGTTTTAACAATAACTTATCATATATTCCAAAACAATATTTCAATATTATAAAAGAAGCAGGTTCCATTAGAAATTATCTTTAAATTAGCAAAGTATAAAGCTTCCTCTGAAGTAGGTTAGGGTTATTTTCTCATTTTATTGCTCCGACTCCAGCCCAGTGGATAGCATATTTTAAGTTAATCATCTTTCCCTTAATAAGTTGAACCTTTTCAAAAAAAAATTTAATTCCAAATAGGACTGTAAGGAAACAATGAATCCGCCTATTATTATTACTATTTTGCTAACAGTGACTATAGCCGTTACAACAGTTACAACATGCAGTAATATATTATCACTGTTACATGAAATAATTATTGAAGGTAACCCCCACTGTCACTGTAGAAGCTATTATTATTGGCTTAGTATTACTTACTAATATTATTATAATTTTACTACAGTGTCAGTACCATCAGTTAATTACACGTGCATTGGTATATAACTCCTTCCAGCATTATTATTATTATCATTATTATTATTATTATTATTATTATTGTTATTATTATTATTATTATTATTATTATTATTATTATTATTATTATTATTATTACTATTATTATAATTATAATTATTATTATTATTATTATTATTATTATTATTATTATTATTATTATTATTATTATTATTATTATTATTATTATTATTATTATTATTATTATTATTATTATTATTATTATGATTATTATTATTATTATTATTATTATTATTATTATTATTATTATTATGATTATTATTATTATTGTTATTCTTATTGTTATTATTATTATTATTATTATAACTATTATTATACTATTAATTATACGATATAGATTATTGCGATATGAAATTACTACATATTTTTTATTTATATAACCGGGCTTTAAACCCTCCCATTGAAGGTTGGTGACGTAACCACTACGTCATAAGTCAGTACTACCAAGAAATTGTTCTATATGTTTGTTTCGGAAGTTAAATGTAAGATATAATTATACTCATTTACCGCTCTTTTGAGAAGTTCCTCAAATGATTTGTACCTTCACCTTTGGCACATTTTATTATTTTGGACAGAGTTTAGCAAAATCTATCAATTTGGCCATTCAGTTTTCTTATATAAGGCGAAATAGTAAGGTCTTTCATTTTTAATTCGTCTTCCATCATAACTTTAATGGAAGCCAAATTTAGTGACTTTGCAAAGTCTACTATTACCCACTTTGAACAGCTTAATAAAAGAAAATGTTCCTTAATGACAATCTCGTGTGTTATCTAATTTAAAGGTAATTAATGAAGGGCGAGCAAATTTAGTCAATAAATTTGTCGTGGTTAGAACTTGTTTTGATTCGTTTGAGGGAATGTCAATATGTAAAGTATTATCTGATTAATTTGGCATTGATGTTTCTTGAATTTTGGGATTAGTACGATGTCTCTCGTATTTGTCTGTTTGACAGATTGAAAATATGTTTACTAATTCTTTTTTTCACCACTGATTGATATCAATAACTCTATCATCTTAGATTAAGCTGATAAAGCAAATTTGTTTTCAAAAACTTTTGTAGCAAAGATTGAAAAAAAACCTACATATATTAAAATTCTTTCAAGCTTACCTTACGACTCACACTGTTGTAAAAATTATGAAGAATTTGGATTTCACTGGTGCTGATGGAATTCCTATCATGGTTGTTAAACACGTTCTGTCTACTATTGTGCAACTTTTACGCAGTCTTCTCGTACAAACATATGCGACTAGGAGATAACTAAACCAATGCAAAATTATTTCACCAATTTCCAAAAAGGTGGAAAAAGCAACTTCTCCAACTACCGGTCAATTCTAATTATTTCGACCCTTTCCCACAGTCAGGGTAATTTTAGTGAACAAAAGGTTGATGAGGTATCTTGGAAGCAGGGGAATTTTTAATGATTGTCAATATGACTTTAGAATTTAAAGTAGAAGTTCTATTAATATGCCTCTGCGAAAATCTCAGCATCAACATTCATTGCTCAGGGCAGTCTGAGGTGGTTGCTTTTAATATCTCTAAAGCCTTCGACTGAGTATGGTGTTCCGCTCTTATAAACTAATGTCCAAGAATTGATCTAGATGGCCCATTCTGTAAATATGTCTAAAACTTTTGCAATCAGTGTTGGTGTTACACAAAGCTCAGCCCTTTCACCAACTCTTTTCTCAATCTTCATAAACGATCTGTTCTCTTCTACCAACAATCCAATCAGAGATGACAGCACTCTGGTAGCGATCTTTTGAGAAAATAGCTGATGGGGATAAAGCAAACTGAGGAAACCTCAACAGCCCTGGAATTCAAAGCTGTCTAACTTCTTGCAAAAGAACCAATTAGATCAAATTCAGCGATTTCAAGGAGAAATTGTGCAATGGTCTGACTGTCTAACCATCACCAATATATTTTAGGCATGCAGCTAAATTGTCAGTTAGTGTATAAAGTATTAGTAATCCGTTCCCAGCGTATAGTTAGCTTTAAAAAAATGTTCTTCACTCTAGAAGTACTCTTATTAATTAGTCAACAAATTATGCAAGATATAGAAAATAAAATAAAGAAAGCTTTATCAAAAATGTGAAAAATGCTGCATAGAATAGTAAAAAAGAATGAAAATATAAAACAGTAAGATAAAATAATTATTCTATGAATATCTTTAACATGTTATAAACAAAAGTAAAAGATACGCATAAATGGCAACAAAGTTGTGACGCAGCTGAAAAAAGATTAAACCATAGTATAAAAGGTAAAATAACCCATAGTCTGAAAAAAAAAATTCTGGAAATAAGAGAAATGATGACGAGAATTTATCAGTTAAATGAGAAAGAATTTACACTTCGTTTATTAAAACCTTTCTTGCAAATTCCTCCAATCAAGAACAGATATGGTAAATAGGCAAGCAACAATGAAGAAAAGGTCGAAAAATTCGCAGATCATCTGTAAGAAGTATTTCAGAATTGAAATAGAGTCAGATCTCAACACTGATGTAATATGCCACTCCAATTAAACTTCTAATTTGGACAATATATAGCTAAATCTAAATAACTAAAATTAGTTTAATTAAAAACTATAGAATAAAATTAGTTTAATTAAACTAGTGTTTAAACTATTAAACACTATAATTAATTTACTTTCAATTTCTTTTAACTACAAATAAAGTAGGATAAAGTATAATGTAACATATGGTTTACATATATTTTTGTCCACTTAAAATTATCTTGCAATATTGAACTAAAATAAAGAAAAAGAATAATAAAGGTTATTTTTAAATTGGCTGTATACAAAAGAGTCCAAAAACAAACCGTAAAAAAATCAAAAATGACAACTCGCGGAAAATATTTTGGCTAATTTTCAATTTCTCAAAAAAACCCAAAAAACAAAATAGCTCAAAACGAAATAACGGAAAGTCCAAAAAGTCTTTATACAAAACCGTCCAAACAAAACCTGTTTTGTGTTCTAATTTTTGTACAATTTTTCATTATGAAAATATTAAAGGCTATATACCACACCGTCCAAACAAAACCATCCAAAAATTAAAAATGATAAATCACCCAAAAATATTTAAATAATTTATCACAATAAAAAGTAAACCAAAAATAAAATAAACAAGTAAATGTAACAGTAAGTCGATGCAACCGACTTATTAATACCCTACACCTGGATAATTCGAATTAAATTAAAAATCCATAAGTTTTTTTGGCAGCTGCTTGAACTACTTCCCTTTTCTGTCTTATTCAACTCGAATTTCAGGAACGTAAAAGAAGCATCCTCTTGGGATATGCTTGACACCTCTGTAAAAAATTTTAAGTTTCTATCTTTATTAATTTCGAAGATTGTTAGTCCTTGGGAGGTGCGTGTCAGGTACCCGAATTGTCACTCCAATTCATCGAATCCATCAGGAACATAAAGAAAACATGCTAGAACACCATTGTACTAAATTTAAAGGTTCTACTTTTGTTGGTTTTCGAGATATGCTCGTTTCCTCTTGTGTTCGTCCGGAAGTTTCCAAAATACGAACCCATAGTTCAAATTCTTTCAAATGTCAGTTTCCAATTTTACAAAAAAGGAAACATAACAGAACATCTTTGTACTAAAAATGAAAGTTCTATCTTTGTTGGTTGTGGAGATATACTCGTTTGCTCTGGCACTCGTACGGAAGCTTCCAAGATTTGAATACATGGACCAAATCTTCACAAATTTCAGAAACATAAATCAAACATGAAGGAACAACATTCTGCCTAATTTAAATGTTATATCTTTGTTGCTTTTGGAGATCATATCATTTGCTCTGAGGCTCGTTCGGTAGCTTCCAAAATCCGAACCCAAGGACCAAATCCTTTCAAATTTCAGAGACCTAAATGAAACATGAAAGAACACCATTCTGCCAAATTTAAAGGTTATATCTTTGTTGTTTTTGGAGATAATCTCATTTGCTCTGAGGCTCGTTCGGAAGCTTCCAAAATCCAAACCCATCGACCATATCCTTTTAAATTTCAGAGACATAAATCAAACGGGAAGGAACATCATTGTAAAAAATTTGAAGGTTCTATCTTTGTTGGTTTTGCAGATAATCGCTTTTGCTCGGGGCTCGTTCGCAAGCTTCCAAAATAAGAATCCATGGTTCAAATTCTTTCAAATGCCAGTTTCCAATTTTATAGAAAAGGAAACTTAACAGCACACTCTTGTACTAAAAATAAAGTTTCTATCTTTGTTGATTGTGGAAATATACTCGTTTGCTCTGGGGCTCGTTCGGAAGCCTCCGAGATAAGAACCTATGAACCAAATCCTCTCAAATTTCAGAGACTTAAATAAAACATGAAAGAACACCACACTGCCAAATTTAAAGGTTATATTTTAGTTGGTTTTTGAGATAATCTCATTTGCTCTAATGCTCGTTCGGAAGCTTCCAAAATCCAAACCCACGGACTAAATCCTCTTAAATTTCAGAAACATAAATCGAACGGGAAGGAACATCATTGTACACAATTTAAAGGTTCTATCTTTGTTGATTTTGGAGATAATTTCGTTTGCTCTGGGGCTGGTTCGGAAGCTTCCAAAATCCGAACCCATGGACCAAATCGTCTCAAATTTCAGAGACCTAAATGAAACATGAAAGAACACCATTCTGCCAAATTTAAAGGTTATATCTTTGTTATTTTTGGAGATAATCTATTTTGCTCTGGGGCTCATTCGGAAGCTTCCAATATACGAATCCATGGTTCAAATTCTTTCAAATGTCAGTTTCCAGTTTTATAGAAAAGGAAACATAACAGCACACTTTTGTACTAAAAATAAAGGTTCTATCTTTGTTGGTTGTGGAGATATACTCGTTTGCTCTGGAGCTCGTTCGGTAACTTCCAAGATCCGAACCCATGAACCAAATCCTCTCACATTTCAGAGACTTAAATAAAACATGAAAGAACACCACTCTGCCAAATTAAAAGATTATATCTTAGTTGGTTTTGGATATAATCTCATTTGCTCTGGTGCTCGTTCGGAAGCTTCCAAAATCCAAACTCATGGACCAAATCCTCTTAATTTTCAGAGACATAAATCGAACGGGAAGGAACATCATTGTACAAAATTTAAAGGTTCTATCTTTCTTGATTTTGGAAATAGTTTCGTTTGCTCTGGGGCTCGTTCAGAAGCTTGCAAAATCCGAACTCGTGGACCGAATCCTCTCAAATTTTGGAGGCTTAAATAAAACATGAAGGAACACCACTCTGTCAAATTTGAAGGTTATATCTTTATTGGTTTTGGAGATAATCTCATTTGCTCTGGTGCTCGTTCGGAAGCTTCCAAAATCCAAACCCATGGACAAAATCCTCTTAAATTTCATAGACATAAATCGAACGGGAAGGAACATCTTTGTACAAAATTTAAAGGTTCTATCTTTGTTGGTTTTGGAGATAATCTCGTATGCTCCGGAATCATTCGGAAGCTTGCAGAATCCTAACCCCTTTAAGCTATTTTGTCCAGATTCGAACTTAGCCTCCTTTCGTAATTAGTAACCTACTATATAAATTTCATCAAGGTAGCTTTATTAGTTTTTGAGTTAACGTGCGAACGGACGGACGGACGGACATCATTAAATCGACTCAGGAGGTATATCCTGATTCAGAATATATATACATATCCATATCTAACTCGCTTCTTTTTGGTGGTTACAAACACCATACCAAAGTTAATATACCCTGTACTTTAGGTTTAGGGTATAATAATAGACCAAATTTACAAAATATTTTTATTAATACTTGATAAATATTAACACAAAAATATTTTGTTATTATCTTGAAAACTTGGATAGTGTCATGGACTTGCTGGCGAGAAGTCGGACAACTAAAAATTTATATTCCTGAAACTACACAATTTTGTTGTAATTTTAAAGCGCATTCATTGCAAATTTGCATATGTTTGCAGGAAAGGAACACAACGAAACGAGTAGATGAAAAAGTGACTCATTTTTTGAATACGTTTTTTCCGGCTTAGAATCGTGTGTGGAAAACAGTGTTGGTATATATATATTTATTTTATTTTATTAAACAAAACCAAAACAAGGTTGTTACGAAAAATTTTTAAATTAATGCTTATATTTAAAATTATAGAAAATAATGACTTAGAACTGAACTTTTAATAATTTAAATCTAAAAAAAGTTTAGTTATGTTAGTTTATTATTGTTATAATTTATTATCAAACTACATCTTCAAATTCATTTTACATATGTACATGTGAGTCACTCAGATCAAAACAAAAAGTATTAACAAAAAAAAATTAATATGATATCTATACATATCATACATATAGTGACAAGCAATTTAACATTTTAAGTATTAATTTTTGTAACATACTAAATGTAATTGGATATCTTATTATTAAGTAGTAGTAAAATTGATTACAATTTATAAAATGTACAAAAATAAAAAAAATAAAAAAAATTATCTAAATAAAAAGCAAACCAATGTGTTGTATTTTAATGCAATACAATAAGTGTATTATGTTTAAATTATGTCATAATTAAAAAGAAAATAATTGCCTGGGTAAGAATTAATTGTCTGAGGTCATTAAAGTGGAAAAATGTATTTGTACAATGTGTTTGAAAGTATTTCTGGAGATAGATGTAGAATTAAGATGACTAATTTTGTTAAAAGTAGTACAACAGCTATTGATAAGTTAATTTCTTCCGTACTCTGTATTGTGTTTGTAATCCATTAAAAATTTAGTATTTCTAGTTTGCCTAACACTATCGTTAAGTCTAAACTTGTTAGTAAGAGATTGGATAGAAATACTATTATTCAAAATATCAAAAGTAAAACATGAAGACAATAATTGTCTAAGTAAAGATAAAGGAAGCATGGATAATAAATAAGTCTTGTAGTGTAACTAGCAAAATTAGAAAAATCAGAAGGATTATATTGATTTCTTAAAGCAAATAAAAGAAATTGCTTTTGAACTGATTCGATTCTATTGGAATTAACTTGAAAGGCTGGATTCCATATAATGTTACCGTATTCTAAGATAAATCGAACTAGCAAACAATAGAGAGATTTAGTCACAGCTATGTCACTGAATTCTTTAGCTCTTCTCTTAATGAAACCTAACATTTTATTAGCCTTCAAAACTAATTGGTCATATTGAAGGTTAAAATTAAGTTTATTATCTAGAAGAATTCCTAAATCAGTAATACTAAAATCCCTTTCCAAAGTTACGTTACCTATTTTGTAGTCGTATATCATAGAAGATAGTTTTCGCGTAAATCTTATAACCTTACATTTCTGTATGTTGAGTTTCAATTTATTTGACGTACACCAAGCTTGTAACACTGATAAGTTTGAATGAAGTATAGCTGCATCAGAATTATCTTTAATAACTTGATATATTCTTAGGTCATCAGCAAACGAAAAGTGGGGTATATTGCATAGATATTCCGAAAGATCTTAAATCATTACGTTAAACAGAAGTGGGCCTGAATGGCTTTCTAGTGCAACAACAGAATTAACTCCGAATGTGTTGGATAATACACCTTGAAATTTAATATTTTGAGTTCTTTCTGAAAGATAAAAGTTAAGCCACTCAAGAAATGAATCCGAAATGCCAAAAGTTGATAGATTCTTTAGCAAAGTGAAGTGATCTGCATGACCGAAACTTGGTAACCTTTCTTCATTTGATTCAGGATTTCAGATGTTTAAACCATAAGGTTCGTTGTAGTGGAACGACCTTTTCTGAAACCATGTTGTTGCTCACTGAGTTTTGCATTTATCATAGGAGTAATTCTATCAACGACAATTTTTTCAAATAATTTTGGTATAGTCGAAAGGATTGCTATACCTCGATAGTTTTCCACCGATGCTGTATCCCCTATTTTAAAGATAGGGGTTAAGTAAGACGGTTTCCACTCTTGTTGGAAAATCTCAATTGAAATTGACTTATTGAAAAGAAATGAAGAGGGAAAATTAGACTGTGAGAACAATTATATAAAAAGATTGGAGAAATTAAGTCCCTTAAAACCAGCACCCGTTTTTATATCGAGGCTCAAAATTGCTTCAAGAATTTCACTTTCAGAAAAATATACGTCTGTAATTAGCAAATGCTAGCTATTAGATAAATATTTAGCCGAAGTTGTAACTGCTGCTGTTGGACGATAAACTTATTGAAAATGATCAGAAAAATAGTTAAAAATTTCACTTGGGCAAGCAGAAACCACATTGTCCTTAGGCATCATTGAATTGGGATACCCAAATAATTTTAACATAGTTTTCATATGCTGCATTGGCTTTTGTTTAAATTTATTGAATGAAGATGTACAAAATATACAAAACAGGACTAGAAAAAAGTTGGCCTCAAGGTCTTCAGACTTATACTGAACTTTTATTTTTTATTAACATAAACCTAATTATGATATCACTTCATATTAAATTCTGCATTTTTTAATATTAATTTAGAATGCTTAATTCTGTAGATTTAATTTAAAATAATTAAGTTAAAATCAAATAAAAAAAATGCTAATTGATGTCTTTTATTGTAATAATTAAGTACATATATGAATGAGTTAACATTTATATTAACATGACCCTAATATCAATCAACGCAACTTAACATAAAGTTAACAACTAACTCCCGCGATGAAGGATATAGGAATAGAGAAATAGCTATTCTAAGAGATGGACAAGCAGACATAAAGAACTAAACTCACAAGCAGTTAAGTCCCAATTAGTTTGGAAGAGTTTAGTGAAACAAAACAGCTTGGAAATCGCTGAAAGTAATCCTCTACTCAGTACCCGGATAGGTATAGAGGGGAATGCGGAAGTGGATTGAGCCACTAAAGAAGGTGTTGCAGCTCCTTTTACAGGCCTCGAACCATTTTGTAGCGTAGGTGAATACAAACACTAAAAATCGAAGAGGAGAATGAACTGTGGAGTGAAAAGAAAGTACCCTAGGAATTGGTGCATTTTACAAGGCCCCAGCCGAAAATAGCAACTTATTTATAGATTATTTGGAAAATTAACCTAGGAATAAAGGAAACTACAAATTTTTTACTGATACCAATTTAAATCTATTTGATAACTCTAATGTAGAAATTAAGTTTAAAGATATGATAGACACATTTGGTTACAGTATAGTTAACAAAACACAAAGTACCAGAAACACAATTCACTCCAATACCTTAATAGATCATAGTATAATAAACTTTACCTTTAAATATAATATTATTTTTTCAATAGAAACAACAATAAAATTCAATAAAAACATTTTGTATTATGAAAATTCTAATGAAAAAACATACTATACGTAAAACTGATTTTAATCCGATGTACAATATTCTGAATAATAAAGTAGAGAACACAAACATTTTTGAAATTGATACGTTAATTAAAATAATTCCGAAAGCAAAAGCTTTATGTATTTACAACTTCAGTGTCAGTTAGGACTAGAATTAATTCTTGAATAACATCGTCGATATATGAAAAATTAAAAATTAGAAAATCATTATATGACAACCTTAAAAAAGATCCAGAGAACAATGATAAAGGGATAAAATATAAAAAATTCAAGAAAAAGTAACAATTAATAAGGGAAGCAAAAAAAAAAACATATCAATAGAAGTACTGACAATGCCGGAAGTAACTCTAGGACAGTGTGGAAAGTATTAAATAATACTAATAAGGAATACTAACAAGGAAATTTCTAGACATATTACTAGTGTGGTAAAAATAAATGTAGAAAAGATGAAGGATGAAAATGAAACGGCAAACACGTTAAATACTTATTTTAATGAAGTACGAATATCCTTTATTAAAGGAATAAAAAAAAAACAATATAAGAAATAGCAAAACGTTAGTTCTGTACCCAGTTAGGGAAATATAGATTTATAAAATTATTATGAAGTTAAACAGAAATTCTGCCCCGGGACTAGATGAAATAACGGTAAAGGATTTACAGGAATTAGTTAACATCATCAACCAACCTATGGTGATCAATAAATTCTTTATGGAAGCAATATACCCAGACTCATTAAAAGAAGCATACATAGCTCCGATTCATAAAAGTTGTTCAAAAAAGTGAAAGTGGTATTTATAGACATCTGCATATTAAATTCAATTTCCGAAATATTTGAAAAAGCAATTAATATAAGAATAAAAAAGTTTATTTCAAAAACAGTGCGTTTTTATCCAAATCAATATGGTTTCCTAGAAAATAGTGAAACAGATTTCGCAATTACAGCTACGTTGGTACAAATTTATGATGCACTTCATGAAGGGTGTTTTGTCGGTGCAGTATTTGTTTATCTTACAAAAGCCTTCGATGTAGTAAATCAGTGTAGACTAGTTAATTTTCTAGACAAATTGGGTATAAGAGATAATTGTAATCTCTTATTAAAAAGTTACTTAACAAATCGAACTCAGTGTATTAAAGTTAACGAAGTTTTAAGTGATGAACTTACTATAAAAACTGGTGTAATACAAAATTCTCTCCTAGGACCGTATATCTTTTATATATTATGAATATTCCAAAGAATAATATTATTTCAAACTATAACGTGAATGCAGATGATACTAATATCATAGCAAAAGTTAAATCGCTAAAAGAACTAGAATCTAAATACAATATGCAATTAACTTAATTGTAATGAACTCTGCATGAACGCTAAAAAAACCAACTATTTATTATTTAAAACTCAAAAAAAATATATGGATTGGTGTTGGAACTTGTTTTTTTGCAATCGGGTTTGATTCGTTTACAGCCAACAAAGATGGCCTAATGTATTTGTATGTGTGGAGTCATAACTGGGTTTTTCCTATTTAAAACTTCAAAATTCAATAATTTTGTAAACTCACTCAGTTCAGTATAAACAATTAATAAATTAGTTAAGCATTTTTGAAATAATATTTTGTTATAATTAAAGTCTTTTTTTGAAATAAAAATAATTATATTGAGTAAGTATATTAAATTTCATTAAATTAAAAAAGAAAATTTTGTGATTTTTATTAAATTACAAAAACATTTTGATATAACGGTACATTTTTTATGACGTCATTAGCTTTCCTTTTCTCTCCTTTTTGCAAAATGGTTTTAAGATCTCATTTACCTAGTATAGTTTTATAGTTATTAAAACAAATGTGTGAGATAAATAACACAAAATATAAACATTTTATATAAAGCTATATTAAAATACGTTTTAAATAATGAAATTGCTACTTTTGAAATTCTCCCCACTGTTTTAATTCTTTTGTTGTTGAAATAGCTATGTACCTCTGTAAAAAATATAATTAGGAAGGATTTTAGATTTGATAACAATCTCAAAGTGAATATAAAGACCAAATGCTAGTTTCGCTTTGTGAAATAAATTAAATTGTGTATCAAAAAATTATGAACATTTTATTGTTAATGATAACCAACAACCAATATAAAATAAAAACAAGTAAATATAACAGCAAGTTGATGCAAACGATTTATTAATACCCTACACCTAAATAATTCCAATTAAATTAAAAATCCATAAGTTTTTTGGCACCTGCTAGAACTTCTCCCTTTTTTTCCTTATTCAACTCAAATAAGGAAGAATTTAATATGAGTATTTCTTAAGATATTTTCCCAAAGGAACTGAAGATGGCTAACGTTTTACACTAATTTAAAAAGGGTGAACGTAAAAATATTAATAACTAACTACAGATCTCGCTTCTATCCTCAATAAACAAGCTACTGGAAAATCTAGTTGAGAAACAAATTTTAAATTATTTAAATAAATTTGAATTTTTTAGCTCCATACAGTTTGGATTTAGAGAAAATAAATCTACTAGAGATGCGCTCCATGTATTTTGCTCTAAGGTCTATTCTAATTTATTATTAAGTTAATTTATTAAAGTTATAATAAGTTTTTTCTTGCCAAAAGTTAAAAATAACTTAATCACTGCATCAGCAATAAAGCATAAAGATAGGACAATCTCTCATTATATTATCAAAATGTAAGAGGATTACGCACTAAAACAACACAAGTTTTTAGTAATACCAAAGTACTAAACTCGGATATATTTATGCTTACTGAGACTTGGTTATCTCCTTCTATTAATTCTCTTGAATTATTTGACAATTCCTACTTAATTTACAGGAAAGATAGATATCAAAATAATATTGATATTTTAAATAATTCATTGATTCCTAAAGGTGGAGGTGTTCTTGTATCAGTTAAGAATAACTTTAACTCTTCACAGGTACAAATACCTGATTTAGTAAACTGTGATGTAATAGCAGTTAAAATTGATTTAAATGTGTTAAATCTTTATATTCTATGTTGCTACATTCCTCCAAATAGTAATATAAAAGTTTACCAATATTTCTGCACAGTTGTTGATTCTTTGAATAATAAATTAAATGACATTGACGAATTCATAATATGTGGGGATCTTAATTTGCCAAATATTAATTGGCAACTTCATGACGAGGAATGTTTCCACATTCCGACTAATTTAACCTCTAATGTCGAAACAACAGTTATAGATAGTTTGCTTGCATGTGGACTTCAGCAAGTCTCTTCAACTAAAAATCTATTAAACAAACAATTAGACCTTCTTTTTACTTCTGACTGGGTAAATGTAACTAGAATATTGACGGCAACACCTCTTTCAAAAATTGATTGTCTCATCCCCCTTTCAGTTTTCAATATCATTATAATTGTTTAAATAAATCGTCATTAAATATCTCATATAAATTTAATTTTTCCAAAACTAATTTTTATATGCTTAACAATTTTTTTCTTTCAATTTACATTAATTCTTTACTAGACAAATATGATTTAAATAAAACGATTGATACATTTTACGAAGTAATTTACCATGGATTTGACTTGTATGTTACTCGAGTTCGTGATAGAAATATCAATTCAAGCCCACCTTGGTATGATGGAGAACTAAAAACTCTTAGAAATAAAAAAAATAAAGCGTGGAATGCATATTAAAAAAAGAAGGATATTATTTCTTATTCAAATTTTCTAAATTTATTTACCGCATTCAAATCCTTACTAAGTCTTAAATATGAAGCTTACATTAGTAAAATTGCTTCGCAACTTCGTACAGATCCTAAATCTTTTTGGAAGCTTGTAAATTCAAAATGTAAATCCGATCAATATCCAAATTATATGTCTTACAAAGATCAGAATTCTAACGACTCAATTGTTATATCTAACTATTTTAAAGATTTTTTCGCCGGTAGTTATTCTATTTCTTCTTTCGATATTGATGAATCTAATTTTAACCATTTGGAAGACTTTCCAGGTTTACCTCTACAAAATATTAATTTTACACCAGCCGTAATACAGCTTTATCTAACTAAATTGGGTGATAACTCTGCTCCTGGACCAGATAACCTCCCAGAAATTATTTTAAAGCGTTGCGCCGATACCCTATCTAATCCTATAGCACTTCTTTTTAATAAATCTTTTGCTTCTGGGGTGTTCCCTAAGTTATGGAAAGCATCGTACATAAGGCCAGTTCATAAAAAAGACTCAAAAAGTAATGTCGTGAATATAGGCCTATTGCTAAACTTTCTAGTTTGCCGAAAGTGTTTGAGCTTATTGTCTTTAATGCAATTTATGATTATTGTTCTGAATTTATAGTGAATGATCAACATGGATTTGTAAAAAAGAGATCAAATGTAACTAACCTTACAGAAATAGCTTCAACTATTTTGAAAACAATGGAAGTTGGGCGCCAAACTGATATGGTTTACACTGACCTTTTTTTTTTTTTTACGAGGGTTGGTGGAAAACTCGAAAGTCACCAAGAGGAACTGCACGTGCTTCCTCAGGGTAGTGTTGGACTTTAACCAATTAAAACCACCCCCCTTTTAAAACCAAACTTTAGGATGGAACCTTTAATACGAATGTACAGTTTGGTTTTGGGGATAGGGATGTGGTAAGGATAATTGGGAAAATTGGAATTTGGAAATTTGGATTATGGAGACTAGGTAGTAAAATTTGGAGGGACATTTTGAAGAAAGATGTTAATGTTCTTCTTAAACTCAAGTAAATCGTACAAATAAGAATTACCAACTTTAGAGAACACATGCGATGGTATATGGTTCCACAAACAGGACATGTGCATAACAAACGACTTTCCATAGGCTGTATTTCGCCATCTTGATAACTCAACATGGTAGGGATGAGCATCTGTTACCCTCCTTTTTTCTCGTTGGAAAACTTTGAGTGGAGGCATTAGTTGTTTTAGTTCTTTAGAACAAGTATTAATCCCTACGAGATACCTATAAAACAAGGATGCAACTGTGTGACGATGGCTGAGTGGAGTGAGCATTGAAGTTACACTGGGGTTGTTGATCAAACGAATAGCTCTGTTTTGCACATTATCTAAATAACCCAATGCTGTTTGAAGCCCTGCAGCTCAAATGTGTGCATTGTACTCCATTTTCGCCCTAATGTACGTTTTATAGATATTGAGAAGATCAGATGCGGAAAAATAAGTTGTGCAGCGATACAAAAACCCAAACATTTAGCTGCATCTTTAGCTATACCAAAAATGTGATTTGACCAAGTCAGTTTTTGGTTTAACGCGATGCCCAGCATGTTTAAGTCCGTTGAATGCTGCAAGACCTCTCCCTGAAATAGTAGGGTAGGAACAGTAGTGGCAATTTTCCGCGAGATCAGACAGCATTGTGTTTTTTTTGGTGTTGAACTCAACTCTATTGACTTCACTCCATTTTTGAATTTTTGCTAAATCGTTGTTTAGCTCACTAATAGTGAAATTTTTTGCTGTTGTATTAATCTGGTGATTAATGTTACAGCGGCTATGAAACTCATAGGAAGCTACAAGGGTGCTGTCGTCTGCGAAACTATGGATTAGATTGGAGGTTAATGAGAGTAGGTCATTGATAAATATTAAGAAGAGAGTTGGGGATAAAACTGATCCCTGGGGGACACCAGCATTTATTTTGAATTTCTCAGATGAATATGCCAAATTCGATCGATAGCCTTAGAAATATCAAGAGTCACAACATCAGACTCACCAGAATGATGAAGGTTGATGCTTAGCTTCTCACAAAGGTAAGTCATGAGATCGCCGGTTGAACGACGGGCTTTGAACCTGTATTGACGATCATGAAGCAAACCTTTGTGGTCCAGATATTTCAGAAGGATTTTCTCCATTACCTTGGAGAGGACCGAAGTTATAGCAATAGGGCGGTAGTTAGAGGGATCGGTTTTATTACCTTTTTTGGGAATTGGGAAAACATGTGCAACCTTTCATTGGGTAGGATGAATACTCGAAGTGAAGGAGAGGTAGAAAAGGTTGCGCAGAGGTTTTGAAATAGTGGAGTAGGTATTTTTAAGTACCATGGTGGTTATACCATCTGGACCGCCCGCGTCCTAAAGTAAATTTTACCGAAGGAGCAGCCACCTCCTGGAACAGAAGATGGCATCTGAGCTGACTGTGACAGTGTCGAATTAAAAGCGAACTGCTTGCCAAA
The DNA here is from genome assembly GCA_947095535.1 of Poecilobothrus nobilitatus. Classification (NCBI taxonomy): domain Eukaryota; kingdom Metazoa; phylum Arthropoda; class Insecta; order Diptera; family Dolichopodidae; genus Poecilobothrus; species Poecilobothrus nobilitatus. The sequence goes on from OX352772.1 coordinate 101,189,658, forward strand.
TAAGTTCGCTTTCTCTTTAGAATCTGATACGGTTCTATTATTATTATCAATAAGTGGTGGAAAGGAAGACCCTCTAACGTCTTCCTTTAGACTTTTGGCAAATGACCAAAAAGATTTGCTATTCTTTGGCATGTGATGATTTTACAAAAAGATTTGCTATTCTTTGGCATGTTATGATTTTACGTTTCAACCTTTGGTTGAACAAGAATTTTTGCTTATTGATAACTCTCTTGCACCTTTTTCTTGCACTGACTTAAGTAAAGCGTTTGATCTTCTACCTCATAGTGTAATACTCTATAAATTAAAAAAATATGGTTTTCCTTATTTCTTAATTAACTGGATTGATTCATACTTAAATAACCGTAGCTATAGTGTTCTTTTCAGAACAGCAATTTCAGCATCTTTTGTTGCTAATTCTGGAGTACCACAGGGTAGTCACCTTGGACCATTGTTGTTGGACCATTAGTAACATAAGTCAATAAATGACGTTACTAAGATTATTCAGAACAGTTCCTTAAAAATTTACGCGGACGACATGAAAATCTTTAAAGAAGTGTGTTCAATGAATGAAGCAGGCTCTTTCCAAAAAGATCTTAATAACTTTATGAACTGGTGTAAATGTAACAATCTTATTTTAAACATTGATAAATGTGCCGTCATTTCATTTACGCGTTCCCTAAACCTAATCACAAATAATTCCACTTTTAATAACAACATAATAAAAAGAGTCACTGAATTTAATGATTTTGGTGTAACTTTTGATTGTAAACTTACTTTTAATACACATATTAGCAAGATAATTAGTAAAGCAAACTTAATTGTAGGTTTTGTAAAAAGATGGTCAAGAGAATTGAATGACCCATATATTATAAAATCTCTTTACACGACTTTAGTTCGTCCTATTCTGGAGTATGCAAATCAGGTCTGGTCTCCACACTATCATCAACATATTGTTAGAATTGAAGCAATACAAAGAAATTTTCTAAGGTTCGCCTTAAGAAACGTAAATTGGGCTGATCCCTTTATATTGCCTCCATATGTCAATCGTCTCAATTACTTGACATGAATACTTTAGAATGCAGACGAACAGTCATGGGTATTGTTTTTATTACTCAGGTATTTCATAACTTTATTTATTCACACTACATTAACAACTTATTAATTAATTCAATCAACACACGAACACGTTCCAGGTCCGAAAACATATTTTCGATTAGATATCATAGGACTAATTACGGCAAATATGAGCCGATTAATAGAATGTTGATAGATGTGAATCAATATAAAACTATAATAAATATAAACATGAGTAAAGATGTGATCAAAAAATCACTATTCAAAATAATTCCATAATTGTTCTTCACTATTTTTGTTGTAAAAATTTTGTGAAATATTAAATCTAAGTAAATACTATACATTTTTTTTTTTTTATAAAATAAATTTTGCTTTGTATAACTTTAATATTAATTTTAGATTAAGTATAATTATCTAAATGTAATATGTAAATACTTGAATTAAGTAAATAAATAAATAAATTTGGACCACAAAAACATACAGCCGGATTGTTTGTCGACATTACTAAAGCTTATCGACATGGTAAATCATAAACTTTTGCTAAAGAAATTGGAAAATGTCGGATTTAGGCGTTTGCTGATGATTTAGCAATTATCTATAGTGCAAATAATCTTTTGCATCTTACGGCAGATATTAATTTTGACCTAAACTTTTTGAGAACCTGGTTTGCTAAGCATAGGCTTATTGCTAGCAGTAAAACTAAAATCATGTATTTCAGATTATCATCACACAGAACTCTAGAAGCTGATTTTACCCTTCATGATGCAAACTATAGAAGATTTGTATTGTTTAATAGTGATTGTATTCATAATGACGGCTATTTTTTTAGTAATGTTGTATGTAGCAAAGAATGATTTATAATTGAATTCGTTCAAAACTTTAAATATTTTGGTATTACAATAGATAACAGATTAAGTTGGGCAGCTCATATAAGTGGTCTCAAGCAATATCTACAGTCAATGCTTCGGTATTTCATTCGCTTAAATAAAGTATGCTCTACTAATGTTTTGCTAACCATTTACTATATATACTGTTTTATTCAAAACTTCAATATGGTTTGACTTGTTGGGGTGGTGCTTTTTCCAACAAAATGCTACCAATATTGGTACAACAAAAATATGTAATAAGAAAAACCTGTAAAAAAAATTCGCATATGTCCAAGTATACCTCTGTTTGTGAGTCAAAATATTTTATCTTTGCGTCACTTGTATTGCTTTAAAGTTCTAAAAACATTCTTTATGAGATGTGGCTACTTAAATAGCAGAATTTCGTTAGCTTAATTATGCTCTTTGTTTTAATAGTAACTTCTTAGTCTCAGTACCCAATCACCGAACCACATCTTACAAAACTTTCTATGATATCTCATCTTGCGTTTTATTTAATAATCTACCATTGAATGTTAGAAAAATTAGGCTATACAGTTTATACATAAAAAATATTAAAAAATAGCTCCTGGGTTTGGACTATAATATACTAAATAATGAAATTAATATAATTTTAAACTGAATAATAAAGTTTGTTTTTTACTTTTGAAGTCTGCTGTAAGACGTATGAAAAGGTTTTTTGGATTATATTACTGCTATATTAATATAACATCAATAATATTAATAAGATGTTGTTGCTGATATTAATTTTGCATTGCACTAACACCTATGAACCGTAACTTATACCATGAATATTTAGTATCTTTTTTTCCCACTTCTACTTATAAATTTAACATTGTATTTGAAATCATAGTAAGCTAAGTTTATAAACATGTAAACAGAAAGTTATTAATAAATAGATAAATAAAAAATAAAAATAAAATAAATAATTTCAGGAACGTAAAAGAAGTATTCTTTATAACCCTTGTACAAAATTTCAAGTTTCTATCTTTATTAATTTCGAAGATATGCCTGTTAACCTTTAGGAGGCGTGTGTCAGGTACCCGAATTGCCACTCCAATTCATCAAATCCATCTCAGGGACATTAAGAAAACGCGCCAGAACACCATTGTACTACATTTAAAGGTTGTACTTTTGTTGGTTTTTAAGATATACTCGTTTGCTCTTGTGCTCGTTTGGAAGTTTCCAAAATACGAACCCATGGTTCAAATTCTCTACAATGTCAGTTACAGAAAAGGAAACATAACAGAACATCCTTGTACTAAAAACAAAGGTTCTATCTTTGTTGGTTATGGAGATATTCTCGTTTTCTATGGGGCTTGTTCGGAAGCTTCCAAGAGTCGAACCCATAGACCAAAAAGAGCCTCATTATAGCAAATACAAACTTCATACCTACTTTCATACCCTCATGTCTACATAATATTTATACCCGTACGATAAGTATCGGGTATATTAAAATTGCTCCTCAGTTTGTAATAGCTCGAAATAAGCAACCTACATATAACTTCAAAGGTATGGATCGGATCATAATCAAATTCTGAGTCGATTAAGATTTATCCGTGGTCCGTCCATAACAAAATATTCTGAGATCAATTTGTAGGTTCCCTATTTTTTTGGTTGATATACAACCAAAACTTCAGGTAGCTCTTTAACAACTAATTTTTTGATCTCCAAATTTACAATTTGATCATACAAATTTTTCAAAAGTTTCACATCGTTCGAAGTATGCAACAACTTTTTTCTGTAGCCCCACCGGTTACGGAGCTACAGCCCTTCAAAGTTCGAACAAGCTCTATATTTCAATTTTTATAACATAAGCTCTATAAGGTATATCTTCAATTTGAAATGCCAAACGATATCTGCTTTTATGAGCTTTACAAATATAGGTACATATATGTATATAATAAATACATATATACTTGTGCTATGTCTTAATTTAGCGACATGCGAAACTGAATTATTGCGAAATTCTTTATCCTTTGGATCTCCTCAATAGTTTAAGTTGGGAGGAGTTTTATCTTTGAAAATAAGTATGAGTCACTTCAGAAAATATTTTTGTATCGCCCCCCGTTTAGGAGTTGTAAGCGGTTAAAAACGGAAAATTATTATTTTTAAACACCTGTAACTTGAACACCTGTTCAATTTTTTTTGAAATAATACATACAAATTAAAGCTACAACCAGAGACTACATAGAGATGTCCAAATGGCAACAAAAAAGTTTAGATGTCGCTACAATATCGATTTTGAAATTTAGTCTCATTTTTCAACTTTTTTTTTTAAAGTTTCTTAAAGCAAGTTTTGGTCTCGGATATTTTTTTTTTTCATATATGTACATAAATGAACTTTCGTATGATTGGTATGGACGATAGAAATAACAAGTAACATGCATATATGAATATGATCATATGATATCAAATGACATATTATGATATACATAATCTGATCAGTATCTAATATAATTTTTATATTATATATGCATTATGCCATATTATGCATTTATATTACTTGAACCAGCTTGCCTACATGCTTATTAAATTGTGAAAGTGTGTGTGAATCAAAATTAAATATAAATAGAAATACACATAAATACTATCGGCACTTTTTATATATGTATAAATCAAAAATCAATACATATTTATATTTATATTTTGTTTTGTGTAAATGTAATTATGTTCCAATTTGATATGATTTGATAATTTTTATGAATATGTACAGTATCCAGCAAATGTCATGCCACTTTTCTAATTGGTATAATTTTTAATTAAAAAAATGTTTAGAAGAATTTTAAAGCATTATTTTTTATTTCAGTTATTTTTATTTGATAGGTATATTATATTATCTTCAAAAAATACCCACATATATATGTAGGTATACTGTTATCAATATAACAATATGAGTCATGAGATCAAAAAATAAAATAAAATCATAATACAAAAAATTTTGTTACTTTGTTTGTTTTTCCCTGAAGTTATAAAGTTAAAAATATTATTAGAAAAAATTCGAACGCCTATATTATTTTATTGCTTTTCTATATATATTTTTTTAAATTACCATTACTTTTGCTGGATACTGTATATTAAATCAGTTAAATTTAGTTAAATAAATAATGCAGTTAAATCAGATGATTTTCATAAAATAGATAACATTCATCCCATCTGATACCATATAATATACGATATACCATTTGATACATTCAAAAAATTGTGCCTGTAGTAGTGAAATACTGAATGCATATGAATGATAACCTTGAAATGTTTTTTCTTGTTGTTTTTAGAAAAGTCAACATTATAAAATAATCTATTTTTATTTAATTTTTTTCTATATGAAATATTTAGCTAAATGTTCCATATTTTTTGTAAAGTGATATTTAGAATGTCTTCTTTATCATATTGAAAATTTACGTTTCTACTCGACATATTAAATATATATTTTCTCAAATACATTTTCCCATTTTTGCCTTATTTTTCTATTTTAAAAGTTATTTTGTCATCGCTTTGCTTTAAAAAGTTTAATAATCACAAGGATAAAAAAATTTTGAAAATGCATAAAATATATGAATGATCATTTTACACCAGATTTTACAGAAGATTCTGGTTTTCGCTAAATTCTTTTAGCTATGACACAAACTAAATATTTCTGTGCTTTAAGATTTTTAAAACTAGCCAGTTTTAGCTGGCCCGTTTGAAAAAAAATTAGTACAAATTTTTGTATGAATTTGTACATCTCTATGTAGTCTCTGCTACAACATTATACTTTTATTTCTGTTAGCAACTTAATAACATAGTTACCTTCAAAATTGACGAATTTCAAATTTTCTAATAAATTTCTTTAGCGATTTTTTTGAATTTTTTTTACTCGATAATTTAAAATTGTTGAGGATATAATGCGTAGTACAAAAAAATGTAAATAAATAAACAACATAACGGTTGCTTGAAGAATTTTTATTTATATGATATTGATATACTTACATACTTATATAATATTATGTTTATTAACATGTCGTATATGTCACTGATGAATGAATGATGTAATAATAAGAGTACATATATAGATATACTGGTTCAGTGATAAATGCGCACACGAAAATTGCGCACACGAAAACTGCGCACAGAAAATTGCGCACAGACATAAATGCGTACACGAAAATTGCGCACACGGAAAAATGCGCACACGGAAAAATGCGCACATGGAAAAATGCGCACAGGCATAAATGCGCACACGAAAAATGCGCACTAGGAGAGATTTATTGGAATTATAGCTAAATAAAAATATTTAAATATTATAGAAGAACCAACACAGCATTGTCATGATTCTTGTCCTCAAAAAATTGAAGTCAATGCAGCTAAAAGAAGAATGCAGGAGGCAATGAGAGCGGTTAGTGCAACACCACGAAATGTAATGGGTAATGTTTTGACCGATGTTAGCACTGAAGCATTGGCGTACATGCCAAAAAAGTCTTCATTGTCGAGGAATTTACTGCATTATAGGAGTAATGGACATCTTCCAGAACCAAACACAGTTAATTTTGAAATTCCTGAAAAGTACAAGGATTTAGTTCTGCATGATTCAGGTATCAATGACCCAGAAAGATTCCTTGTATTAGGAAGCAACAGTTTGTTAAAACATTTAGATAACGCAATAATATTTGGAGATGGAACTTTCGATAAAGTTCCAAAAATGTTTTACCAACTATACACATGGCATGCTCAGGTTGGAAACTCATATCCACCATGTGTATATTTTCTATTGCAGAAAAAAACTGCCGAAACATATAATAGGATGTTCAACATTTTAAAAATATTATTGCCCAATATGTCGCCAGAAAAGATTTTGCTAGATTTCGAAAAAGCAGCCATGAATTCAGCCAACATTTCATTTCCATTAGCGGAAGTAAAAGGTTGTTATTTTCATTTGTCATAGAGTCTGGTTAGGAAAATCAACTCTGTTGGACTGAAGACAGTCTTTGAATCCAACCTGGAAAAAAAATTAAAACTGAAATCCTTAGCAGCATTATCATTTGTGCCGCCATCTGAAGTGAAAATTGTTTTTAATGAACTAGCTGCAACTTTTCCTGAAGAAAATAATTATACAGAAGTACTTAATTACTTCTATTCTACAATCTACATATATTGAAGGTGCAGCTGGACGGAATGCACAGTTTCCTATAGCATTGTGGAATCATTACGATACAGTTTTAGAGAGAACTCCAAAAACAACTAATTGCTGTGAAGGTTTCCACAATGCTTTAAATTCATTATTTCACTGCAGCCATCCCTCTATATGGTTTTTATTGGATGGCTTACAACGCGAATTAGCATGTCATCGTTTAACGGTAGCCAACGCCGAGACTGGTAGGCAAGAAATTAAAAATAAGCGGTACGAAAGTTTGTATATATCTGTTTTAAATGCTGTTCAAGAATATAGTTGGGCTGAGGATAAAATAGCATATTTACAAAAATTAGCAAATTTGCAATAATTATGAAAAAAAATTAATATATATGTACATAATATTAAGTTATATTTTATAAATTACACTTTAAAAGTTACATTTTATAATTTAAATATATAAATGATAAAATAAAATAAATTAAAATATACTGAAAATAAATTTGACTTTTTAGTAAAACTATATAGCCAAAAGAATGTTTTCTTTTTTAAAGCACTATTTAACCGTATTTTGTTTATTATTCTACTATCAATAATTGCTGGAATTTATTATCCACAATAACTGGACCAATTGTTCAAACATGCAATTCAGAAATCTTTTTAAAATATTTTTATTTAGCTATAATTCAGAAATATTTTTATTTAGCTATAATTCCAATAAATCTCTCCTAGTGCGCATTTTTCGTGTGCGCATTTATGTCTGTGCGCATTTTTCCGTGTGCGCATTTTTCCGTGTGCGCAATTTTCGTGTGCGCATTTATGTCTGTGCGCAATTTTCGTGTGCGCAATTTTCGTGTGCGCAATTTTCGTGTGCGCATTTATCCGATCACCAGATATACTAATATATATATACCTTTGTACTTTGTATAGCGGCGTATTTATACGTGTTTTATTGTAGTTATAAGAAATTATTCTATGAATGAAATATTTTTAAAGAAATATTGCAATGTTTGGCGATATATAAAAATATAGTATGTATTTGGTATTTTGTAGTAAGTTTAGTATAAATTAATAATTAATACATATATGTATGTACATTTGCCGCTTAGTAACAAATGGTAATAGCATATTTGAAAAAGTTTTGAATTGATAATAGTTAGATGGAAGGTTAGAATCTGCTTTTGAAGAATGTTTAAACATATAGGTAGTTTGAATATATATACATATGTACAAACCATAGTTCTAGAAATTATAAACATTACCCAAATTATTTTAAAACACCGAAAAATTAAAAATATAATATAATAAGCAAAGTGACAGACTATGAACATACTAACCGGTTCGTACGGGTATCTAAGAGTTGACAAACGCAACTGTATTCTTCCTCGTTTATATTAAATTTAGAAATGTACGTAAAATACAATAAAAACCGTTTACATTTATTTTTTCTCTCTTTTCTTTGATTTTATCAGTTTCTAATTTTAATTGTCTGTTTACACATCTGCTTACATGTCCATTTCAGATTAATTTGAAACTAAAAATTATTTCTTAAACCTATTTCTACTACTATATTAGCAACGTACGTACTATATTAACAACGTATACACAACAAATTCTACTATTATTATTTCTATTAATATTATTGTATTATTATTATATTATATTTCTTTCCATATTCTATGATGTTTATAATAATGCCAATTATGGTTTATATATATTTTGAAGTACGCCAAATTTCTTAATTTTATGAATATTAAATAATTTTATAACTAAATTTTAATAGATTTTAGAATATTATTGTAATTTTATAACTACAAAATAGCTAACTGTCATTCAAATATTTCAACGAAATATTAAATATCAAGATATCTGCATAATTTATATAGGTACATTTCTCTTGATAAATAAGCGATATGGAGTTTCTCTGACTCAACATACTTAAATGTAAATTGTGTTCGTTAAGTTGGCATGGGTAGCTTCAAAACATACATATTTTGACAGTTAAAATAACATAACAGTAACATATTATTATAGTATTATTATTATTATTTTAAAAAATATTTTTAAAAATTATTGCAATTATAATTATTTTATATTGTATAAATTATTGTAATAAAGTTTTTTATAAGTTTTACAAACTTATAATATTTACTATGTGACTCCTATCCTAATCACATCAACTATATATCGCACTATGCATTCAGCATACTGTAAGTGTACTTACGATACAATAGAATGATTTGACCACTAGATAGTAACGCTGATGCGCATTTGCTGAAAACATTTTATATTGATACGATATGTCCTTCAAAAGTTATAACGAAAAAATGACATACAATATTCAGTTAATTTCCAAATTCTTTTTTATTGTACGTCTACTTACAATATATTATAATGTATATTTCTAACACAACTCCATTGTATGTACACTTATGATGTAAATGATCGGAAATACTTCAATCACATAGTTCTGTAACTGTATATATGTATGCACTTACAATACAATACAATATGACTGACTACCCATGGTTAAAATTGTTTTTCTCTATCTTTAACGGTGTAGAAGTTTTATAAACTGATGGAGAAATGGATAGAGTGAAACTAATAGGCACATTTTTTCAAAGTGTTTTTGGAAATGTACTAAAAAATTAAGTGATATAATACTTTATTTAACATAATGTATCGTAGAATCTTAATGGTGAATGAAGTTTTAAACCAAGTACACACGAGAGATTAAAATAGGTAGAAACTAGGGTTTCCTCTACCAAATATGTTTACACGAGAGTGCAATTCTACAGAAAATTTACTATACGAAAACTTTGGTAGAGAAATTTTTCGAAGAGCTGTAGATTTTTCTCTAGCGACTGTTTACACGATATACGTATTTTTTGTAAATGATAGATCTGTGGTAGAGCAATAAATAGAATTAAATTCGAAATAGATTTGTTTGTTGCAGTTTTTTGAAAAATGAGTTCGGAACAAGTAAAAGCTGCTGCGGCTACCGTGTGCTATTTAATTTAAAAAAAAATAAAAATAAAAAAAATAGAAAATGTTGGGTGCGAAGAAAACATACTGTTGGATTCTACAAAGACTTATTAAACGAGTTAAGGGTTGAGGATCCAAATTCATATACAAATTTTTTACGTATGACCTATTCCAATTTTCATTTTTTACTAGAAAAAGTGAAACGTGGGATTGAAAAGTAAAACACAAACATGCGCGAATCAATTTCAACAGGAGAAAGATTGGCGTTAACATTAAGATTTTTAGCGACAGGTAAATATATTTTCTGTAACACTTAATTTGGATTTTGTATATTATTTTCGAATATTTCAGGTGACAGTTACTATTCGTTATATACATTCCGCATCCCTGTTTCAACAATATCAACAATAATACCTGAAGTATGTGATGCAATTTACACAACTTTGAAAGATGAATTTTTAAAGGTAAAAATAATATTTCTCTCTTCATATTTTACTTATATTTTTTTGTACGTACATACATAGTATATACGTTTATAATTTTAATTTGACAATTTTATACTTTTTTATTATTTTTCTTGAAGTTTTTTTAAAGTTAAAATAAATATATAATGGGTATGGTAAATATATAGAAATTGAATAATCTATAATTAATAAATATTTAAATATTATTAAATAAAAAAAATTCAAATATAATTAAATGTTTTTGTATTTTATTATTATTATATTAAGTAGTAAAAAATGAATAAATAATTTATTTTATCCAATTATGACAGTCAATAGATAACGCTGGTTTATAATTATAAAAATTTTATTTTAAAATTTTTGTTTTTCATATTATAAAATAATAATGCTGTCAGAAATTATGTACCATTTTAATTTTAAAAATATTTTGTACACAAATAGAGAAAAAGGATATAAAATTTTATAAACAAATAAAGAATTTTATAAATAATAAAGAATATAAAATTTTCAAATTGAAGTTGAAATTATACATAATTCATTTATCAAAATATGGTAATAAATAACAAAATAACAGATTCAGATGTTATAAAAAATATAAAACAATTACTTAATTATATTTTAATAATCTTCAAAACTTATTTCATTGAACAAATCTTGGGTTGCATTTGATGTGTATGAAGTATTGATGTTGGTTTGTACTAAAGAAGATGATGGTGGTATAATTTCTTCAGGATCCTCTTGAAGTTCAATAAATTTTTTGTGAATGAATATTTTAAATTCTTTTAATTTTTGTTGACTCATAGCACGCATTTCACTAGCAATATAGTCTCCAAATATTTGATGTGAGTCCCCTGGTTTTGAAATAATTTTGGCAGCATTACTTAATAATGCTTTCTCTTCTAAATTTTCTGTTTGGATTTTTCTTTTTTGCTGGTATGATCTTTTGGTTTGAGAAAAATCGATTCCATTTGATTCGGAATAATTTGCATCAGTATTATTTAAGTTTGAATTAACTGCATTAGATATGGACATCGAATTCGAATTTTCATCATTTATTGGTTTCTAAAAATAATATAAATTGTTTATTAAATTATTAATAATAAAATAATTTACATGGATGTTGGATGCCAAGGGCGTATATCTGATGGTGAAGTTTACAATAGATGCACATTATCAAACGCTTTAGAACAAAACAACATAAACATTCCACCTGATAAATCATTAACAGAAAGTGGTACAAACGTTCCATACGTCATTGTTGCGGACGATGACTTCTCATTGAAGCCATATATTATGAAACCATATTCGAGACGTAATTTAAGTGGTCCTCAACGTGTTTTTAACTATAGGCTATCAAGAGCTAGACGAGTAGTTGAAAACGTTTTTGGAATAATGTCAGCTGGATTCCGTATATTATTGAATCAAATTCATTTAGATGGGAAAAAAACTAAAAACATTGTTCTAGCAATCTGTGCTCTACATAATTTTTTAATGGAACATTCCAACAACTATGCATCACGAAATGACTTTGATTCTGAAACGGACAACGGCGAATTAATTCTAGGCCGATGGCGTAATGAAATAAATAATGAAATGATACCAATTAATAGAAACCAACACAGAAATGCACCAACAAATGCAAAATATGTTCAAACATTTTTTACAGACTATTTTGTTAGCCCAGAAGGCAAAATACCGTGACAATATACACAAATTTAAAAGAAATTATAAAAAAAAGAGTATTTGCTTTCTTACCAAGTTAGAAGCTGATTCTGTTGTTTGCCCTAGTTTGGATAAAAATTTTAATGCTTCCTCCCAAAGTGAAGTATATGTTTCATTTGTCCCAGACCCACTTTTTTTTTTTGAATTTTATCTAATTCAGAATTATATTGGCATCTGAGGTTATGAATTCCATTCTTTAACTTCCAATTCCGCTGCAATTTTGGAGTGGATAGTTTGTTAATGACTTCTTGAAATAAGTTAATTAATTAAAAAAGGATATTATTTCAAATTGTTATAAAATAAATTAAAACAATGTTTACATATTTTATATTAATGTAATAATATGTTAAAATATTTGATTACATTTTAAATTTTAACTTTATATTTACTTACCGATCTCTATATAAAACATTTGATACGTCCCATAAATCGGGATGTAATTCAAAAAGTTCTATTAGTTTATATGTTTGGTCCCTGTTCCAAACATATTCACTGCCAATTCTTTTTTTTTTTTAAACTCATTTTTCTTTTTTTAAATTTTTTAAATTTATTTAACTAATTTATTTATTTAAAAAATTGGAGTATAGTTGGTTAAAAAATGTTTCTTTAATAATTAAATTTTAAAATTCACTTAGCTTTCACTCAAAAACGAACTCAGATTAAATAATTTAATTTTTTTATTTTAAATTTAAAATTACAAAAGGTAGGTACTAATAAATAAATATTTGAGTTATTTTGACTAATTTATTGATAAGGAAACCAGTTGTTATAAAGCAAATTATTTACCATTGATTACTTATATAGAAACATACATACATCATACTTTAATAACAATATAATATGCAAAAATAGCTCTACCGAGATTTTTATCTCAACTCTACCTATTTTAGTCTCTCGTGTGTACTTCGCTTTAAAAAAGCAGGAAGAATAGGTTTTGTCAACTTTTAGATACCCATACGAACCCGTTTGTATGTTCATAGATTGTCGCTCTGCTTATAATAATATTTTTTTAATTTTTCAGTATTTTAAAATAACTTGGCTGAATTTTATAATTTCTACAACTATGATTTGTACATATATTCAAACTATATGTTTATACATTCTTCAAAAGCAGATTCAAACTTTCCACTTAACGAATATCAATCCAAAACTTTTTCAAATTTGCTATTACGATTTAATACTAAGCGGCAAATGTATATTAATTTATACTAAATTTACTACTAAATAGCAAGTATTCATATATTATTATACATTTGTATTCATATATTATTATACATATATCGCCATATCTTACATTACGTCTTTAAAAATATTTTATTCATAGAATAATTTCTTATAAATACAACAAAATACGTTATATACGCTGCTATATGTATATAATATGTCTATATTGTTAATATGTCATTCATACATCAGTGACATATACGATATGTAAATAAACATGATGTATAAGTATGTACACCAATATCATGAAAATAAAAATGCTTCAAGCAACCGTTAATTTTTTATTTGTTGAAATTTGTTTGTACTACATCATCCTCAACAATTTTCAATTAACGAGTAAAAAAAAAATTCAACAAAATCTTTAAAGAAATTTGCTGGAAAAATTGAGAAAAATCAAGTCACACTTTAGTCAATTTTAAGGTAACCCTATATTATTAAGAAAATTAAATCAACAACGTAAAAGTGTATTGTTGGAGTTTTAATTTTTATTTATTACTTCAAACAAATTTGAACAGATTGTAGTGAACACACTACTAAATTAATACTTAAATTCCATTTTTAAAGTCATAAAATATTTACCAAACGTTTGCACTTTTTTCTTATTTTTTTTTAACCGTGAAAATCAAATTTCAAAATAAAATATTTTTGTTTAATATTATCTAATAATAACTAAATTTATAACTACAGGTAAATGCCAAACGCCATATGGTCAAAATGCAATTGAACAAAAAATACCATAAAAGTATTTGCAAAATTCTAAGAAGTGTATGAACCATATGTGTGTCATACAAAAGAATTCCATGTTCAATTTATATTTTAGAAATTTATTATTTCTATGTTCAAAATGAAAATGGTTCACGATTTTTTTATATGTAGTATTAATCATCAAGACGTCTCAATACGAAGTACCAGCAGAGCTCAGGCATTAATTTTCACTTCGCGACATCATAAGAGTCAACAATAGAAACACACCCCTTAAATACCCACAAATCGGAATTGATGAAGACAGCAAAAATATTAAAAATAATAGTCATAATAATAATCACCCTAACAATAATAATAATCATAATAAGAAGTATAAGAAAATAAATATACACTAATGAACCGACAATTTATAGAAAAATTCTCAGTAATTTCAAAACTTCCACCGTTACAAGAAGTACTAAAAGAAAATCTAACTTGGGGACCAAAACCCTTCACAAATCGAAGAATACAGACAAAAAAGAAAACACAACAAGTAAAAGTAACAGTAAGTCGATGCAACCGACTTATTAATACCCTACATCTGAATAATTCGAATTAAATTAAAAATCCATAAGTTTTTTTGGCACCTGCTTCAACTTCTTCCCTTTTCTGTCTTATTCAACTCGAATTTAAGGAACGTAATAGAAGCATCCTCTTGGGATATGCTTGACACCTTTGTAAAAAATTTTAAGTTTCTATCTTTATTAATTTCGAAGATTGTTAGCCCTTGGGAGGTGTGTGTCAGGTACCCGAATTGCCACTCCAATTCATCGAATCAATCTCAGGAACATAAAGAAAACACGACAAGAACACCATAGTACTAAATTTAAAGGTTCTACTTTTGTTGGTTTTGGAGATATGCTCGTTGCTCTTGTGCTCGTCCAGAAGTTTCAAAAACACGAACCTATGGTTCAAATTCTTTCAAATGTCAGTTTCCAATTTTACAGAAAAGGAAACATAACAGAACATCTTTGTACTAAAAATAAAAGTTCTATCTTTGTTGGTTGTGGAGATATACTCGTTTGCTCTGGTGCTCGTACGGAAGCTTCCAAGATTTGAACACATGGACCAAATCCTCACAAATTTCAGAAACATAAATCAAACATGAAGGAACACCACTCTGCCAAATTTAAAGGTTATATCTTAGTTGGTTTTGGAGATAATCTCGTTTGCTGCGGAATCATTAGGAAGCTTCCTGAATCCGAACCCATTAACCGATTTTGTCCAGATTCGAACTTAGTCTTGCTTTCGTAATTAGTAAGCTACTCTATAAATTTCATCATGATAGCTTTATTAGTTTTAGTTAATGATAATAATAACAATAATAATATTAATATTAATAATAATAGTAATAATAATAATAGTAATAATAATAATAATAGTAATAATAATAATAATAGTAATAATAACAATAATAATAATAGTAATAGTAATAATAACAATAATTATAATAATAATAGCTGCTACAGTGCAGCTATCTTTGGTTATATCATGCAAGTAAGGTGTTATATACTTATATATCTTTACTCCCTAGACAATATACTGCGTTCGTTGGTTAGGGTTTCATCCCATTATATTGGCTAAAGGTGGGTTCGGTCAGTAAGAATCTGATACTACCAAGAGTGAAATCCTTGATGTCTTTGTCTTTGATGTCTTTGATGTCCTTGATGATCCTTGAGGATTTCCACCTCCCTTAGGAAAAAAAAAACAAAAACTAAAGCTGAAGATCAAGAACAATTACTAGACTTTATATATAACACGCGCTTAACAGAAAAACCAAAAAACAAGCTAAAAAGGGACTAAATGAAAATCTGGGATCTGTTCTTCATGCGCCTCAACCAAAACCACTAGCTTCCGCAATTAAAATAGCAACAGAAGTAGACCTAACAACTACATCAACAAATGAAATTATGTGCATAAACAAAAATAAATTTAACAACCATAAAAATACCCACCCAAATAATTTTAGAAGAATTAATAACTACAGCAATAACAATTACAATAGAAACAAACTTAAATCAAGAACCTATAACATTCCTACTAGACACTGGTGCAGAAATATTAATAATGAAAAACAATCTCGAATTAATAGATTCAGAAAATAAATGCAAAATAACAGGTGTAAATGAACACGTCGTATCATCGCTAGGTAGTATTTAGACAACTCTAAAAATAGAAAATTTTAAGCTAAATTAAAAATTTCAAGTAGTTAACTCAGATTTTCCTATACCAACCAATGGTATACTAGACACAGATTTCCTACACAAATATTATAGCTTAATAGATTTTGAAACTTTTACAATAACCTTAAAAATAAGCAATGAAGAAGTGACATTACCAATTGAAACTCACATACCAGATTGTCATAACATCGTAATACCAGCCAGAACCGAGATGATCCCATCCTATAAACATCAAAATAAAAGGAGACAGTATAATACTAAATGAACAAATAAAAAATTGCATATTCATCGCAAACACAATAATACCAGCAAAAGGCGTAGTACACGTAAGAATATTGAATACATCAGATCAACAAGTAACCATCACAAACTTTAAAAAAATACAACATCTTGAATTTTAAACAAAATAAAACCAACAGAGAAACAAAATTGATAAATGAACTAAAAATAAATAATCTAGATGAAAAAGCAAAAGACTCCATCATAAACATATGTAAAAACTTTAGTGATATTTTTCATTTACAAAATGACAAACTTTCATACAACAACTTTTACCAGCAACACAAGATAAAACTCCACTTTACTATTACTACTATTACTATCTATAAAAAATTATAGATTACCACAAACACAGATAAAACACAGATAATTCACCACTATTAATTGTACCAAAAAACTCTTCATACGACAAGAAGAAATGGAGCCTAGTCGTAGATTACAGACAACTGAACAAAAAAATAGTAGACGACAAAATTTCCGCTTACACGTTTAGATGATATTTTGGACAGTTTAGGAAGAGCGAAATACTTTTCGACATTGGACCTGAGTAATTCTTTTCACCAAATTAAATTAGATCACGAATCAAAACCACTCACTGCTTTTCTGACCAACAAAGGTCACTATCAATTTACACGATTACCTTTTGGTTTAAAAATATCTTCAAACAGTTTTCAGATAATGCTAACTATAGTATTATCAGGATTAAATTCAGAAGCATTTATTTACGTTGATAACATAATAGTTTTCGGGTGTAGTTTAAATCACCACAACTAAAATCTAACAGATGTATTCACAAGATTAAGAAACGCAAATTTGAAACTAAATCCGACTAAGTGTACGTTTTTACAGACCGATGTAACTTATTTAGGTCATCTAATAACTCAAAATGGTGTAAAACCGGATCCATCTAAATACGACATAATACGATACTACGCAGCACCTACAAATGCTGTTGACACCAGAAGATTTGTAGCATTCTGCAACTACTATCGCAGATTCATACAAAATTTTGCTGATATAATAAAACCACTAAATAATTTATCTAAGAAAAAAACAACGTTCACATGGATATCAGAATGTGAAAAAGTATTTACAACGTTGAAAGAGAAGCTAATTCATCCACCAATTCTAAGATTTCCAAATTTCGATAAAGAATTCGTAATAACAACCGACGCATCAAATTTTGCTTTAGGTGCCGTTTTGTCTCAAGGAGAAATAGGTAACGATTTGCCGATCGCTTACGCTAGCAGATCCTTGAACAAAAGTGAATTGAATAAAGCTATAATTGAAAAAGAACTTTTAAGCATACATTGGGCAATAACGTATTTCAGACCTTAGGTATATGGTACAAAATTTACGGTAGTCACAGATCATAGACTTTTAGTCAGTTTATTTTCTCAAAACAATTCTTCATCTAAAATGACGAGAATAAGACTGGAGCCGACTATAATTTTAAAATTATATACAATCAAGACAAAATTAACACAAATCCCGACGCATTATCTCGTATAAAAATCAACTCTGACATATTAAAACAAATGATTCCGTGCAATAGAATTAACATCATTACTAGAAACAAAAGTATAGCTATACAAAAATCAGACAATTATAACAACATAAAGGCATCGACACAGAAGCGTCATGAACTTCATACTGAAATAAAAAACATAAATTAAATAAAATTTAAAATCACTAGTGATATCAATAAAAGAAAAGGCAATAATGTGAAAAATGATTATATGCCAGATATATATATAAATCATAAATGGGAAATAATAATACCGGTAAAGAAAAGCGAAAATCCATAGCACGACTTAGGTTTGACTTTGAAGAAGCTTGTATTATTTATGAAAAAGAATGAAATAATTAAACTAGCGTTAGGTGATAATGATATTATATTTAAAATAATCAATATGAAAGAATTTAAAACATTGTTCAATGACATTATGAAAAAAATGAAAATGAATGAATTTAAAATTTTAATATATACCCCACCAAAAAATATTGCCGATAATGAATCCAAAAATAATATCATTAAAGAATACCATGACACTCAACAAGGTCATATGGAAATAAAGAAAACCATTAATAAAATAAAACAACGATATATATCGAAAAATTTAAACGAAATGGTTAAGAAATATATAAATAATTGGCAGGTATGTGCAAATAATAAAATTATAAAACATAATAAAGAGAGATTTTCAATAACAAACACACCATCATCACCTTTTGAATCAATAAACATAGACACCGTAGGACCATTAAGATTATGTAAAAATTACAGATATATATTAACTGAGCAGTGCGAATTAACTAAGTATATTGAAGCCATTCCAATTGAAAGAAAAAAAGCTAAAACAATAGCTAAACTTTAATTACAAACATTATTTTAAGGTATGGTAATTTCAAGAGCGATTCGCGGTGCTGAATTCATTAATGAAATTTTTGCAAACATTTGCAAAATTTTTAATATAGAACATCTAAAATCTACTCCGTATCCCCACGAAACCTTGGCTTCAATTGAACGAAACTATAGAGTTTTAAACCAATACTTGTTATCGTTCACACAAGATTACCAATGGGACGAATGGATTGCATATTTTGAATTCTGCTATAACACCACACCACATACAGATACAAACTATACACCATTCGAATTACTTTACGGAAGAATATCAAACTTACCAACGAACTTTAATACAAACATAAATGTTCAAACCTATACAGGACATGTACTTGAATGACTATGTACTTGACTTAAAAACCAGTTTAAAATTCGCTGCTGAACAAGCAAAAAATATGCTAAACCTATCAAAAGAAAATAGAAAAATTAAACATGGCATAAAAGTTAAACCTATAATATTCAAAATAAATGACCTAGTTTTACTCAAAAATGAAACAAGAAATAAATTAACTAGTCCATATGTAGGACCTTATAAAATTGTGAAAACAAACAAGGTGAATTCAATAATAAAAATTAAAAATAAACAAAGAGATATCCATAATAATAGAATAAAACTCTTTAGTAACAAATAAGTAAATCTAATATATAAAGCAGAAATTCTGTTTGTTTGTGCCCTTTTCACGTAAAAACCACCAGTCCGATTGCAACCAAATTTTGCAGGAACATTTATACGACCCCGGAAAGTGTTATAGGCTATATGGTGTTTTGGTTCATTAACCCATTGCGGCCCGAGAGCCATTTAAAGCTTTTTCGGTTTTTCGTTGTCCTGTTTAAACGGTTTGATCGATTGCGTTGAAAATTTTTACAAATGTTCCTCTTAGCTTTGGACGGGTGCCAAAGAAATTTGGGTACATTATGTAACCTGGATTCGGCCCGGCGGGCTTCCAAAAAAATTTTTCTTTCCGATTTATGTTCAATTTTCTATGGTGGTTTTATGGTTCGAAAAAAAGCCTGTGACAAATTTTTATGAAGTTCCGTTAACCCGTTTGGGCACGAGAGCCGAACGAAGTTCATTAAATGTTTCTGTTGTCCTGCTTAAACGGTTTGACCAATTGAGTTAAAAATTTATCAAAGTGTAGCTCTTTACAACAGGAGCTTACTGAATTGATTTGGTTACGATCCATTAACCCGTTTCGGCACCAGGAATCAATGAAATTTTTCAATTTCTTTGTTGTCGCGCTTAAACGGTTTTGCCAATTGAATTGAAAATTTACAAAGGTGTAGCTCTTTACCACAGGAGCTCACTGAGGTGATTTGGTTACGATCCATTAAACCGTTTCGGCACCAGGGCTCAATAACATTTTTTAATTTCTTGGCTGTCGCACTTGAACTGTTTGACCAATTGAGTTAAAAATTTATCAAAGTGTAGCTCTTTACAACAGGAGCTTACTGAATTGATTTGGTTACGATCCATTAACCCGTTTCGGCACCAGGACTCAATGAAATTTTTCAATTTCTTTGTTGTCGCGCTTAAACGGTTTTGCCAATTGAATTGAAAATTTACAAAGGTGTAGCTCTTTACCACAGGAGCTCACTGAGGTGATTTGGTTACGATCCATTAACCCGTTTCGGCACCAGGGCTCAATAACATTTTTTAATTTCTTGGCTGTCGCACTTGAACTGTTTCACCAATTGAGTTAAAAATTTATCAAAGTGTAGCTCTTTACAACAGGAGCTTACTGAATTGATTTGGTTACAATCCATTAACCCGTTTCGGCACCAGGACTCAATGAAATTTTTCAATTTCTTTGTTGTCGCGCTTAAACGGTTCTACCAATTGAGTTGAAAATTTACAAAAGTGTAGGTCTTTATAACAAAAGCTTTCAGAGTTGATTTGGTTACGATACATTAACCCATCAGGCTTCAAGCGATGAAATTCTCATTTTGTGTTGTTGTGTTTAAACGATTTGACCAATTGAAAATTTGAACAAGCATTGCTCTTTGGCAGACAAACTCATTCAATAAATTTTGTTGTGATACATTAACACATTTCGACACGATAGACTGTCAAAAAAAAAATTTTGTTTGTAATTTCTGTCTAATTTGTCAGGATGAATTTATGGTTCTAAATTAAGCCTGTGACAAAATGTTTGTTAACGTTTGTTAACCCATTTCCGCACGAGCACTTATTAATAATATTTTGCCTAATTTTGTGTATTGTTATTATTATTAAAAAGATATTTCCAGCACTCTTTACTTTTATCTATACTGTTTCTAATATTCCATAAAAACCGTTCAATGCAAATTTCTAATATAGAACAGTAATTAAAGTAACCTTATTAAGTATCCTAAGAATACTGTGTTTAAGTCTTAACAACATAACGTTTTCGCCCGTTGTTAAAAAACAGAAACAATCTCCTACATTAGACAATCATAATGTCATCATTCACAAATGCATTACTTACATGTGGTCTTTACATGTGGTCTACCTATATAAGATGCATGTGTATAACATGTTTCCCATAAAATATCATTCAAATATGTACATATAATATCCGTATATTTAAAAATACTATAAACTTAATCAATTAAATTGGAAAACATATTCACATTTCTGTACAACATTTAATCAAAAATGAGTACATACATATTTAAAGAAGAGAAAACCTTACATTCTTATCCATGTACAATTTTTACACATAGTTTTAGCCAATCAATTAGGAAACATAATTAGAAAAACTAAAGGTAAAAAAATTCTGGTTGATTTATAAAAGTAAAAAACAATCATGTATTTTTTATATTGAAAATATGTTAAACAGAACCTGAAATATACGCATTTAAAAAGAAGTTTTTTCAAAATTTGAAGAGCTGTCGGTGCTGTAGGATCTCCAACGGTGAGGGTACATAAAAAAGTTGTTCTACAACATTACTCTTTTAAGAAACCTACGCATAGTTAATATTTCATTGCTCTTTATTAAACAGTACATAAGTTTTAACAGACGGAGGGACAGAGCGAACTTAATAACAAATTTTTCAAAATGTGCTTAAAAGGATAATTCACCAAAACATGAAGTGGCATTACTTACAAAAAAAAAATTGATTACATTACGGTCTTTTATAATTTAAATACGATTTTATGTTTC
Source organism: Poecilobothrus nobilitatus (assembly GCA_947095535.1). Lineage (NCBI taxonomy): Eukaryota > Metazoa > Arthropoda > Insecta > Diptera > Dolichopodidae > Poecilobothrus > Poecilobothrus nobilitatus. Next base: position 101,211,874 of record OX352772.1, read on the forward strand.
GGTATTAACGAATATTAACGAATATATAAGTTTTTAAACAGACGAAGGGACAGAGCGAACCTAATAGCAAATTTTTCAAAATGTGCTTAAAAGGATAATTCACAAAAACATGAAGTGACATTACTTACGAAAAATAATGTACTACATTATGGTCATAATTGAAATGCAATTTTATGTGTCGGTATTAAAGAATATATTGTGGAAATTCACTTCGCCGTAATTGTGTACTCAATAAATTATTGATTTCTTTAAAAAATTTTTGTAGAAGAATTGTCTCTAATTCTTGGCCCTGTTTATTCAATTTAACTAAATCTAATAAAAAATTGAATATAAACTACCAGCATCTGTAAATGCATAGTAATAAGTTAACTATATTAATTAATATTAACGCAGAAACAAAAGTTAATAATGTTTATTTCATAAAGCCAATAAAATATTCCGGGCAACGCCGGGTACTCTGCTAGTCTAATATATAAAGCAGAAATTCTGTTTGTTTGTTTGTTTGTGCCCTTTTCACGTAAAAACCACCAGTCCGATTACAACCAAATTTTGCAGGAAAATTTATACGACCCCGGAAAGTGTTATAGGCTATATGTTGTTTTGGTTCATTAACCCATTGCGGTCCCAGAGCTATTTAAAGCTTTTTCGTTTTTTCGTTGTCCTGCCTAAACGGTTCGATCGATTGAGTTGAAAATTTGTACAAATGTTCTTCTTAGCTTTGGACGAGTGCCGAAAAAATTTGGATACAATATGTTACCCGGATTCTGCCCAGCGGGTTTCCAAAAAATTTTTTGTTTCCGATTTTTGTCCAATTTTGTATGATGGTTTTATTGTCCGAAAAAAAGGCTGTGACAAATTTTTATGAAGTTCCATTAAACCGTTTGGGCAGGAGAGCCGAACGAAGTTCATTAAATTTTTCTGTTGTCCTGCTTAAACGGTTTGAGCAATTGAGTTGAAAATTTACAGTAGTGTAGCTCTTTACAACAGAAGCTTACTGAGTTGATTTGGTTACGATCCATTAACCCGTTTCGGCACCAGGACTCAATGAAGTTTTTCAATTTCTTTGTTGTCGTGCTTAAACGGTTTTGCCAATTGAATTGAAAATTTACAAAAGTGTAGCTCTTTACCACAGGAACTCACTGAGTTGATTTGGTTACGATACATTAACCCATCAGTCTCCAGGCCATGAAATTATCATTTTTTGTTGTTGTGCTTAAACGATTTGACCAATTGAAAATTTGCACAAGTATTGCACTTTGGCAGACAAACTCATTCAATAAATTTTGTTGTGATACATTAACACATTTCGACACGATAGACTGTCAAAAAAAAAATTTGTTTCTAATTTCTGTCGAATTTGGCAGGATGAATTTATGGTTCTAAATTAAGCCTGTGACAAAATGTTTGTTAACGTTTGTTAACCCATTTCCGCACGAGCACTTATTAATAATATTTTGCCTAATTTTGTGTATTGTTATTGTTATTAAAAAGATATTTCCAACACTCTTTACTTTTATCTATACTGTTTCTAATATTCCATAAAAACCTTTCAATGCAAATTTCTAATATAGAACAATCCATATACAATTTTTACACGTATTTTTAGCCAATCAATTTGGAAACATAATTAGAAAAACTAAACGTAAAAAAATTCTGGTTGATTTATAAAGGTAAAAAACAGTCATGTATTTTTTATATTGAAAATATGTTAAACAGAACCTGAAATGTACGCATTTAAAAAGAGAGAAAAAGTTTTTTCAAAATTTGACGAGCTGTCGGTGCTGTAGGATCTGCAACGGTGAGGGTACATAAAAAAGTTGTTCTACAACATTACTCTTTTAAGAGACCTATGCATAGTTAATATTTCATTGCTCTTTATTAAACAGTATATAAGTTTTAACAGACAGATGGACAGAGCGAACTTAATAACAAATTTTTTAAAATGTGCTTAAAGGGATAATTCACAAAAACACGAAGTCACATTACTTAGGAAAAAATGTACTATATTATGGTCATAATTGAAATGCGATTTTATGTCTCGGTATTAGAGAATTAATTGTGGAAATTCACTTCGCCGTAATTGTGTTATTAATAGATTATTGATTCCTTTAAAAATTTTTTGTAGAAGAATTGTTTCTAATTCTTGGCTCTGTTTATTCAATTTAACTAAATCTAATAAAAAATAGAATATATACTAGCAGCATCTGTAAATGCATAGTTATAAGTTAAATATATTTATTTATTTATTTATATACAGGTACCGTGGTACATAAATGTGACAGGTAGCTATAGCCCCTGTTTCCTGGTAGGAATGTGGGGTGTACGAGATATTATGTGATATATTAAGTATTTATATATTGCGATATATGAATATTTTTTTTTTATATTATAATAATTGTACCCAGCCGGGAATCGAACGCGAGACCTCTCATTCCCTTATGAATGAGAATCGGTGCGTCAACCACTGCACCAATGGCTGGGTTAACTATATTAATTAAATTATATTAACGCAAAAACAAAAGTTAGTAATTTTTATTTCATAAAGCCAATAAAATATTTCGGGCAACGCCGGGTACTCTGCTAGTTTAATATATAAAATAAAACAAAAAAATCTTATAATATGATATATGTAAATAATATTTAAATAATAAATTAATTGTAAAAATCTTAATTAATCAAAAAAAAAAAAAGAAAATCATTTATATAAATATTAAACTAAGATACTTTCAACATAGATGTAATAATTAGATGTAATAATTCTTTTAAAGTTTATAATTATTCTTACTATTTAAGATACAAAAATAACAAATCAAAAAAAAAAAAATATTTTAAAAAAAATATTTTTTAAAATATGCTTTTACCGAAACCAAAGTCGCCCCCTAAAAAGTACAAAATAAAATTAATTGCAAAACTTTAGCTTTTTGGACTGTTATAATATAAAAGTGAATTGCTAGTGCAACCATTTTAGACTGTTATAATATATAAGTAAATTACTGGAATAAGGTTAAATAAAAATCTAGGAAATTTGAGGTTCGTGTTTCTTTTTACTACTAAATTAATACTTAAATTCCTTTTCACTTAAATTCCATTTTTAAAGTCATAAAATATTTAACAAACTTTTGCACTTTTTATCTTATCTTTTTTTAACCGTTAAAATCAAATTTCAAAACAAAATATTTTTATTTAATATTATCTAATAATAACTAAATTTATAACTACAGGTAAATCCCAAACGCCATATGGTTAAAATGCAATTCAACAAAAAAATGTAACTTTATGCACACTTTTTTTTTAGTAGAATATTATCATAAAATAAAAATGTATTAAAATCTGTTTAAAAAAAAAATGGTGTTATGTTTAAATTTCGCAATCTTTTCGCACTCTCATTTTCGACTGCTAAATATCTCAGTTAATGGAAAGTTGCACACGTTTCTCCGATTTTCAAAAAAGGTCACAAAAGCTACCCTTCAAACTACCAACCAATCGCCATCACATCGGTGTTCTCCAAAATTATGGATATTTTGGTAAACAAAAGGCTTTTGAGATACCTGAATAGCTCGCGTATTTTAAATGATCGCCAATACGGCTTTCACAGTCATCGACTAACAGGTGATCTTTTAACTTGTCTCTGCGAGAAGCTCAACGCCAGCATTCATTGTTCCGGTGAATCCGGCAATTGGGTTGGGCAACTCCTTGGGTTGGTGCATGGGTTGAGGATTTTCTTTCGAATCGTCGTATTCGTATCCTTGTCGACAGTTTTATGTCTGACACTCATAAAATAAATGCTGGCATTCCACAAGGCTCTGCCTTATCTCCCAATCTCTTCTTAATTTTCATTAACGACCTACTCAGCTCTACCATCAATCCAAACCATAGTTTTTCCGATGACAGCACTCTGGTGGCATCTTATGATTTTTTAAAAAAATCGAATGCTACTTCAACCGCAATCAGTTTAAAAAGGGAAATTATGGCTAGTTCAGTTGGGTGTTAAAAACAGAGTTGCGTTGAACACTTCCAAAATTCAAATTATCAGATCTCTTGCAAAAGAGATCAATCTATACTAATTCTATGGTTCCAAGGGGAAAATATACTGCGGCCTGCAAATTTAAATATTTTAGGCATGCAGCTTAATCAAAAAATGTTGTGGAATGGGCATATTTTTGATATAGCCAAAAAAGCTGCCAAATAATTAGGTTTTTTTTTTTGCTGTAAAACTTATTTTTGCCCTAGTGATCTGGCCAATATCAATAGAGCATATATTCGACCTAAGATGGAGTATAATTCTCACATATGGGCTGGCGCTGCGCAAACATCATTTGGTTACCTGGACAAAGTCCAAAATCGCGCTTTACGCCTGATTTGCGACCCTTCTGCTCAGGGAACCTTTACTTCTCTTAACTCACGTCGAAATATTGGAGCTTTATCTCTCTTTTATAGATATCTTGTAGGTAATGACACTTGTTCTATCGAATTGAAATCAATAATGTCTCCACTTAAACAATTCCAACGCAACACTAGGGGAGCCTCAAGTGCTCGTTTCTACACCGTGGAAATTCCTAGGTGGTTTAAAACTGGTTATAAAAAATCTTTTATTGTGAGAACTGCTAAAATGTGGAACATGCTTCCATCCAACATGTTCCCCTCTAATACAAATGGTCCATTATACAATTTGCAACTTTTCAAAACGAACCTATTCAGGTTACCCGCCAATTCTCCTATATATTCATATTTCCCTTGAACTCCTCTGCTTCTTGCTCAAAGCTACAATAATTTTGTAAAAAGAAAAACTTCCTACAGTTTGGGTAGCGTGTAAAAAAAATCTGGTCGATGATTATTCAACAAAGTCGATTTTAACTCTAAGAAAACTCAGTGCTGTTCAGTCTCTCGGAAAAGAAACACTTCAATCCCAACTTTAACTTCTCAAGGGGAAGTTTCGCAGCATGCGGATGAGCTCAACATCTTGGACATGGTGCAAAATCAAAAATTAAGTTGGTCCAATCATATTTTTGGTATAGCTAAAGATGCATCTTGACGCATGGCTTGCCTGTATCATTGTAAAGCCTTATTTTCATCTTCTGATCTCCTAAATATCTATAAAACATATATAAGACAAAAGGTGGAGTACAATGCACATATTTGGGCTGAAGCCTCCAAAACGGCATTGGGATTTCTCGATAAAGTGCAAAATAGAGCAATTCGTCTAATAAATGATCCCAATGTCACTTATACGCTCTTTCCACTCGGTCTACTGCGCCTAACAGGAACACTTACCCTGTTTTATAGATACATTATAGGGTTAGGTTCTTGCTCTAACGAGATTAAAAGTTTAATGCCTCCTATCACAGCATTCCAAAGAGAAACAAGGAGAGCCTCTGCTGCCCATCCCTATGTAGTTTAAGGTAAATATTAACAACTTTGTTCGTAATATGCCTGCCAATTTGAAATTTATTTTCATTACTTAACTCAAGTTCCTATGACCAGGCAGTGCAGTAGTGCAGTGCAGTAGTGCTAAAGGTCGTATAACCTATTGTTTGATCAAAAAAGGGAGATGGTGTTTAGTGGGTTAAAGTCCCACACACTCAGAGGAATCGTGCTCGCTTTCACTCCTCTATAGTGTCTTTTGATGATTCCCACCTACCCTCACAAAAAAATTTAAAAAAAACTCGCTTGCGTCAATTGAGTCTCACTACTTGCGCATGAAAACAACAGGAAAATATATCTATAATGATTTAAATATTACAAAAATGCACAGATTCTCCGAAGTGTAGTGTAAAGAAAATAACGATTCTGGAAATGTTGTTACCCCAAGGCAATATCGAGATATACTTAACAACTGTTTCAACATAGGGTTCTATATACCTAAAAAGGATCAATTAAATGTATGTAGTAAATATAGTAATATGACGCAAGAAGATCGAATAATGAAGATATTAGTACAGCTATACCAATTTGACCCCAGAAAGTGACGTCATGACCATGTAGTATCAAAGTATGGGTATGGTTGACTACAGGAAGTGACGTTATTAGAATGTTAAAATAATATGTGGATTTATTTACAGTAATGTTCATTAAGTGGTTAACCTTGAAATTAGTATTATTGCAATTAGTTATTTATTTATGTGTGCAATATATATATAAATGTAATGAAGCTTGGAAAAATTCTATTAAAAAGCTTTTAATGTTAGTTATTGTGTTATTAAGCCGGCGTTGTTATTATGTGTAAAACTGTGAACTGTGTAAACTGTAATCTTCCGCCACATCAACCTTTAAATTGCACTAGAACAATGTGTTCTAATTGCCTTGGAGAGCACCCATGGTCCTCCAATATTTTCCCAAAATATCTACAACAAAAAGATATATTGAAAATTAAAACACAAAATAAGTGCAGCTTTGCTGAAACTCACAGAATTTACAACCAAAAAAATATAACACCAATAGGTAACCCACAAAGTTTTGCATCTATATTAAAAAATAGTGCACCACAAAAAAATATTGATAAACAACCAAAACAAACTCCAAATAAAATTAATCAAACACTATTAATCAGAATAATAATCTAAATGAACAAAACATTAAAAACATTTATCAATTTTCTACAAAAAATCAAAATAATAATCTAGTTGAACAAAATCGCCATACAACAAGGAAACAAACTGGAAACAGACCTAATAAAAAATGTGGAGTTCCTAGCCGTTTGCTGCGCATCATATGCCAACGCACAAGACCCAGAAACATTGTATTTTCTGCCAATCACAAACGTACCATTAAATGAAACTATGGATTTGGCAATAACAAGCGACGAAGTCCAAACTTTAAGGGGACAACACCGGGCATGGACCAAATAACCTACACTATGCTTAAAAACACTACAAAAAAATACGTAGAAAGATTAACAGAATTGTACAATAAAGTGTACAGTACTAGGAAACTACCGCAAAGCTGGAAAATAGCGGAACTTAGACCAATACCAAAGCCAGGAAAAGATCTAATATACCAGGAAAATTACAGATATATATCTTTGTTAAGCACCACTAGCAAAGTATTGGAGAAAATAGCAGCAAGGTGACTAAGCCGCCTAATAAAGTACACTTTACCACAAGAAATCTATGGGTTCAGAGAACATAGAAGTACTAGTACATTACATCAGCAATTACAACTACCAGCACAAATTGCTCTTCAAAATAAATATCATATGGACCTCATATATGCAGAAAATTTAATAATCACTGCAACAGGAGATAAATCAAATAGAGAAAATGCTTTAGAAAGAGCATTAAATCTAATGGACAACTGGGCTTTAAATACAGAAGCGTATTCTTCAACCAACAAGATCGAAGCATTACATGTTTGCAGAAAACGAATTTGTCAAAAATTAGTTATTTATCATCAAAACGAACCCGTTCAATTTGTAAACGACCTAAAAATACTTGGGCTCACCTTCAGCAGAAAGCTCAAATTTAACAAACATGTGGAAAATACAGTAAATATATAGCAAATATGAAGAGATCAAACAACCTCTTAAAACTTATATGCCGCAAAAAGGTAGGACCACCGCCAGAAATATCAGCCAGAATAGCAAAAAGTATACAATTTGGAGAACTAGACTTCGCAGCAACTATCTATACTTTCACAACGAACGGTAATTAATAACAAACTGCAAACGGTAATTAATCAAGCAGCGAGAATAGCCAGACCGACAAGGATAGATGCTCTACCATCAGAGGTGAACTTTTCAACAGTGGAACAGAGAAGGAATAAACTAGCACTTAGACTAATTACAAAAGCCACTTATAACAAAACTCATCCGCTATATAAACTGACTAACGCAGCTCTGCGAGAAGAAGTACATGTTCCAAAAAATTCGGCTTTTGAGAGAGGCACCAGAAAGAGATTAGAATCTATGGGGAAACTGGAACTAATGGATACATGATAAAATGGCCGAAAACAAGATATCAGAAACCGATGAAGAAACATACAGGAAACTATTTAGAGAACCCCGGGAACAAACCAAAAAACTAATAGCAACGTTTACTGATGCCACTAAAGGAATAAGAGGAGTTGCTATAGCGATAATAGAAAATGAAAAGCTAATAAAAACCACCTTACTGTCCGACTACTGTCAAATATACGTAGGGGAAGAACTGGCTCTGCTGGAAGCTGTCAAAACAGCCCAACAAAGGAACGAAAAATATGTAATATACACTGACTGTCTTAGTGTAGTTAGGGCAGTAAAAAGTCAGACAACAACAAATCAACAAATAAAAAACATTAGAATCATCATAATAAAGAAAAAAGGGAAAATTCAAATCACCTGGATACCAGGACACGTAGGAATAAGTGGCAACGAATTGGCAGATCGGGAGGCAAAAAATTCATTAAAGCGCCCACACACGTTCAGTTCCAATGTCATATACAATGATTAAAAACAAATTACAGAACACATTAAAAATATAAGACAGCCAGAATGGGATTGCTCAACTTCCTTTAGGAAAAAAATCTTCCCAAACATTACAGAAACCAAAATTATTAACAAAGCAAGCAGGGAAACCGGAATAAAGCTGTCACGGATTAGAATGGGGTGCACCCTATATACACACAAACACATATTCACCGGAGAAAATCCTGTCATTTGTCGATTCTGCAACAATACTGTAACAGTACAACACGTATTTTTAGAATGTCTGGAAACACTTAACATCTGGGCTAATGAATCTAGCCCAACAGGGACAAAATTTCATTTAACTTCAGTATTGAGCAACCTGAAATCGGTTGTTAGAATGATGAATGGATTCAAGTCTTTTAAAAGTGGTGGTGAATCTGAAGCATCATCTTCATCATCATGTCAATGTTTGGTATGGAAAGATCTACCACATTCAGCTTTTAAAAACAGGATTCGATCAGGAGTAATTACTAACTTATATTACTCTGAACCGAAAATGTTCTTTCAAGAATGTAAAAGTGTAATAGAAAATAAATTGATAATTTTACTGAAAGAACACAGCAGCATCAAAATAAATGCAGTTTTTTGTGGTGAATTCAAAATGTATGAAGGTGAGGAAGAAAAAAATTAATTATTTCTTATCTAACGTCACATCAAATTAACTTATTAAAAAGAAAAGGAGTATATCCCTATGATGATTTCAGTAGCTTTGAGAGATTTTCAGAATCATTTATGCATAAAAAGTATGGGGTGATTTAAACCTTAATAACTTAGAAGGGTATTCAGATTTGTACTTAAAAACGAACGTTTTACTACTAACAGATGTATTTGAAAAATTTGTACATATTCCTTAGAAACACATAAGTTAGACCCTACTCATTACTACACTCTTCCTTGCTATACTTGGGACGCTATGTTATTATACACTTTTAGTAAAGTTAATAATATGATTTAAATAAAATACATTTATCACAAAAAACTTTTTTTCATTTTGTATATACTTATTTAATTATTTGCATTATATATGTTATTAGTTACCAATAAAATAGTTTGCATAAATGAAAGTAATTTTACAAGAACATTATAAATCTTGTCTATATTAAATTTTTTTTCATTTTGTATGTACTATTTAATTCTGTATTCAAATCAAGTTCATGATTAAGTTCATTAGTAATTTTAGTCACGATTTTAAATACAACCGCGGAAAATACACCTGTTTCATGTTTTATATTAAAAAAGAATTAAAATAGCTTGAAGTAATCAAGTTAATGCTCATTTAATTAACATTTTTTAATTTTTATCGCAAAACCATAAACATTCAGGACATACTACATACTATAACTATAACTACATATATAGTGCACATACATAGTGCACATAGTGGCAAAAAATAATAATCGAAAGTATTTTAAATTGTTAATTGAAATTTTTTGAAATTAAATAAAAATGTAATAATCGAAAGTGTTTTAAATTGTTTATTGAAACTTGAATATGAAAAATGTATTTTAATTGAAAATTTATATAGATATTATTTAGATAGTTTAAAAAATAAATTTATAAATATTTTAGTAAAATTAGTACAGAAAAAGATTTAGAATATAAATTATATGATCGTTTAAAAAATGATTTTAATTACGACTGTTGTAATAAATGTTAAAAATCTGATTTTATATATATGTAAGTTAACGCAAAAAAAAAAAAAAATATAAAATAAAGCAAAAAGCAAAATAAATGACACTCTCCTTCACTACAATACAAAAAATAAAAAAAAAGTTTTACTTACTGTAAAACCGTATGCTACGATGCAATAAATTTAGAATGCAATTAATGTAAAAAAAAAAGATAGGAGTTCAGTTGGAAGCTGAAACTCATACGAATTAGTTATA